>CM057338.1:788756980-789356980 GCA_030015575.1 Agapanthus africanus
AATAAAGGAAATGAAACCCTAGCCATTCTTTTAACCATGGTTTAATTCTTTGCACTTAACCAAGTAAACATGTATCACCAAACATGATACAATCAAGTGCACAAAATCATATCGCATATGTAATGTGCACAATCCAAGTGAGAAAATCCGTTTAAAGTGAACCAATACTAGTTAGTGCAAAGTAACATATCAAATATATAATTATGCATTAAATCATTAAATCAACACTTGATTCAATGATCCGGTCATGTCGTACACAACCGACTAGTATTCAATGTATCGGCTTATCGAATCAACGCTTGAATCGATAACTAGGTTATATCGCATACAACCTTTCCGATACATTCATCGCGAGAATGGAATGCGGCATCACATACACGCATTATTCTCGGTCCCGCACATATCTCATATGCGCTCCTATTTCGTTTCGCTTGAGCCAGGAAACCTCTGTGTAGGACTCTAAAGACTCGTCAATACGCCGGCAGCAGGTGATGATCATATCAAGCACCCACAAGCCGCAAGCGGTCTGCTAAACGTAACGGCCACCCGGGTATTGAGCGATCTGAAGATCGACGAGCAAGCCCGCCCACACTCCAGTGAATCCGACCAGTAACACTACCGTACAGTCCGGTCTGATCGTCTGATATGTCGCATGTCTCGCCTAGGGGTGGTAAACGTCAGACCCCAATAGCTCGATAAGTCGTGTCGATATGATGTCTATAACTATTCGAGAAACTACTGGTAACAATTACCAGTAAATCTCAGCAACCCTGGCCAGGGATTTCCTGTTATAGCCAATCGAACACAGCGCAACATCAACCCCCTATACCGGGAGAGACGAATCCCCTCCTATCGCTCATTGCCTCCATGTGACTCGGGACTGTACCCAAAAACCGCCGTTTTGCACGCCCTCTTGGACGTGGTAAGATGGAAATCAAAGCACAGTGGGAACCACACAAGACTCTATGACGATCTCGGGTCAACAGACTACTCTATACCAGTGTCACCAGAGAACTGCCATCTGACGTGAGGTATAATACCATCTGGGAGTTCTCGGCGAGTCCGTCCAGTGTACCCAGTCTCTACTGAGCACCCGTATATCATCTCTGATGTCAAACACCGATGGATATGGGATCATCCATCGCCCATCTGTATGGGTCGAGAAGGTATACGCTAGTCTACTCTGGCATATCGATGCCCCGTCTCGATACACCCTCGACTAGGGACAATGAAGGATGTACTTATGGACTACCATGTCCCCACTAGTATGATCCGCATCATAGTCCAGGTAGTCAAGTACACATCCTAAGGGCTTTACCAACATGTAACAGAGAGACAAACAGTATACACGTTAAGGTAAAGTTCAACCAGATAGCATACTATCATGTCGAGCAAGAAAGTCCTCCCTATATATGTCCTAGCATCCACTACAATATACATCCTATGTACAGTAATGGCCTCTAGGGCATACATATAAGTAAAAATCTCCCACTTGCACTAGGGCCATCTGTAGCAGTGGTTTGAAGTATCTCATACTCAACCATCCCATGAAAATCTCTCTCTGGGAAAAGGCCTTTGTGAGTGGATCCGCTGTGTTGTCCTCTGAATCTACTCTCCTAACCTCGATCTCCCTGGAGATCATCCATCTCCATGATCATGTGATACTGCCTTAGAATATGTCTGGATCACTGATGGGACCAGCGTTCCTTGGCATAAGCCACAACTCCATTGTCACACAATGGAAGGAACATAGTTCATCTCATGAACCATTATACACCCAGACTGTCTCTATGGTAGCATCTTAAGTAGCGATGTATTCAGCCTTTATCGTCTAGTATGCCACGGTATCTAGCTTGGAACTCTTCCAACATACCGTCCCTTTACTGAGGGTAAAGACAATGCCTGTGACTGACATTCAGTCGTCTTTATCACCCGGGAACCCTTCCAGTGATTCTCCCCAGGATCGATTGATACCATCTCACTACTACTAGTGAGTATTCTAACATCCAATTAAATCTATCTCATAGATCCAAAACTCAGGATTTAGAAGGTATCATTTTGATCCTATACGGAGAATCTTTGTGATAAACGGAGATTGATCGAGCGTAGCATAAGAAACTCCTTTCTTATCAAGAGTATGTCATCCACGTACTCTACGAGGATCGTCACCATACTCCCTACTACCTTTTTGTTTATACAAGGTTCATCTACCATTTTGATGATATCAAACTATTTGATTTATCCATCAAAACAGACGTTCCAACTCCGCGATGCCTGCTTTATCCTATAAAGCATCTTGCACACGTTTCCGCTGCTCCCACTTTCTACGAAGCCCTCTGGCTGTGTACTTATAGACGCTCTCTTCTAAATCATCATTTAGAAAAGCAGTCAAGACACCCAACCACCAGATATCGCAGTCATGGTATGTAGCCGTGACAAGTAGGATCTGGATGGACTTAAGCATAGTCACTTGAAAAGGTTTCATCATAATCCACGCCTGGTCGATGACGAAAAGCTTTAACAAGTGTAGCTTTGAAAGTCTCAACTTTTCCATGTACACCAAGTAATCTTCTCAAGATATACTTGCTGCTGATGGGGATTTAACCCTTCAGATATAGCAACCAAAGTCCATACTTTGTTGGTGTATAAGGATTCCATCTCAGATCGCTAAGCATCCAGCCATTCTTACAGAGTCGTCACTCTCGATGGCCTGCTCGAAACTAGTTGGGTCATCATCTCATGATGCAATCTTCGCTCCCACTGTCATAGAGAAATCGAAGTATCTCTCAGGTGGGTGAGGAACCCTACTAGATCGGCGGAGAGGCTGAGGTTCGTTGGTATCTACTGAATCCTTTGGTTGTACCAAATCATCAGCTGTAGTTTGTATAGCTGGAACATTTCCAGTTCTACATAACAGACCTTGCCTTGAGCTTGTCCGGATTTTGCTTTTAGACAAAGGCTGGACAACCCCAAATCTTAACTAGCTTAAGATATGGGCTCTTCCCTTTCCATATCACATATGAAATGGTAGGCAACTGATTTGAGTGGAACCCTATTCAATAGGTATGCAGCTTCTCAAGTGCATAACTCCCAAAAGGAAATAGGTAACTCAGTAGTACTCATTATAGAGCACACCATATCAAATAGGGTGTATCTGCTCCATCCCGATATACCATCGTGCAATGGTGTATACGGAGGAGTAATGCCGAGAGAGAATCTCATTCTCCTTTAGAAAAGTCCAGAAATTCCGTGCTCAAGTATTCTCCTCCTTGATCTCATCATAGGACATAATACTTATACCCGTATTTTGGTTCTCTACTTCTAAATCATATTCTGTGAATATCTCAAAAGGTTCGGACTTGTGTTTCAATAGGAACATATGTCTGAATCTTGAAAGATTATCAGAGAATGTAATGAAGTACAAAGAACCGGTCTTGGCATATGTAGACAGGGGACCTTTATACATCAACATGTATCATCCCAAGAGTTTACCAACTCTTTCTCTGTTTCCAGTAAACGGAGCTACGGTCATCTTATCTTTGTGACATGACTGGCGAGTTTCACAAGATGTAAGTTCAAACTAATTTAAATATGCATCTTTATGTAACTCTAGCTAGTCGGGTCACATTGATATGACCTAGTCTACAATACCTCAAGTAGGATTCGTTCATTTCTGAACTCTTCCTCTTGTGTGTGTTCCGTATACTAAGAACTGTAGTTTGATTTAGAACATCAATGCTTTTAGATAACGTGCCTGAACCGATCAACCTTTGATATAGGAAATGTTCAAAACATTATCCATCAATACAAAATTATATCCTTTCTTTTCTAACAAAGAGAGTGATATGATTTGGTATATCAGGTTCGATATCTAATAACATTCATTCAGAATCAATGTATTGTAATACAGGGTGACAGTGACCAACAGACTTGGCTGCAACACTTGCCCCGTTTTCTGCCTCATGAAACTTATCACCCATTCTCAGTTCTCTACCTATCTGTAGCCCTATGTAACAGATTACATATCTGGGATCCTGATCTGGTATCACATATCCAGGACGTAAAGGATACTGAAAAACAGTTCTGTATAATGAACACACCCGAAGATGATGCATCAGCATGCACTCTCTTCGTTTGGGCGGCACGGGAATTCTGGTAATCCCCAATTTCCTGCTCTGTCTTATAACAATTATAAGTTGGAGCGGGACCAACGTTCCCCAGCTCAGTATAACAAGCGGGTTCGGTCAATATTCCGTATTATTATCTTGATTAAGGCGTGATATGGTCGCTACCTGGAGAGAGAGAGAAGAAAACACTCAGCGTGCGCTCTTGCAAGAATAGATTGTTTTTTATTTTATCTAATCAGGATGGCTCCCACTGCTTTTTATCAAATCTTCCTTCAAACCCTAAAAGGAAAGACTAGCCGGGATTAATTACACACTACAAGTTCGCCAATCTTTCAGCCAGGCCAGTGTCGGTACTTTGAGGGAGGTCCCCCGTGCTTTCGCACGAACCTAATTAATGTAAACCTCGTTTTCCCAGAGGCGTAACCTCGTTAACACCTTTCTAGACACCTACTTGATCGGCTAATTGTAATGTATAAAACTCTCCCAGGAGTAACTCTTACTCGCAGCGGGTATCGGGATCCAACTATCTCATAGAAGGTATGCAATCTCATTGCAAATTTCAACACTTGAAATTCCCGATAATATTTTGCCCCTAGCGTCCTATGACCTTGACAGAGGTCAACAAACCATAGGCTGCTAGTCAAGTTCAACCTGTCATTTCCTGATTGAAGTAAACCCACCCGCACGACCCTTGACAGAGGTCAACAAGGTCGCACGACTACCCTAAATCAATCACATAATATGCTTATGCAGATAAGCACTAATCAGCTACCGCACACTACGCCTTGACAGAGGTCAACAAACGTAGCACGAATACTAACTAGTACTTATCTGAAATGACGGAGGGCTACGACAGGTTTTTCAGAAAACCTATTGCGTAATGAACTTGATATCGTTGTAGAATCAAATGAATTTTGAAATGGAGTGTTTTTGAGGCTTTTCTAGTTTTGCTAAAGGAGTCACTCCCGGTGAAGGGATCGTCGGTCCTTTCCTCGTCGAATGAGGTGCGGGATATATCATATATATCACTGTGCAAAGCAAAAACTCTTAAAAGCAATCAAAAAACAAACCGAGTGTGTAGCATCTGCCAGTTATTGCTAAAGGAGTCACTCCCGGTGAAGGGATCTCGGTCCTTTCCTTATCGAATAAGGTGCAGGATATATCACATATACCGCTATGCAAAGCAAGAACTGTAGCTACCTGTTTTATTTTGAAATTCGATTCTACAACATCTTAGGTTTCTTTTATTTCATTAATCTCATTAATGAAGTCCCATCATTTAAATACCTAAACATCACAGATAAATACGACGTACACTTATGCCATCCGCATTCGCCTCGATGTCCCCTCGTGCACCGTTAGGTTAGGTAACTAACGGCAGAGCAGGGCAGGGCTAGCGCGGATGTAAAACATAAGTAACGTCTATATAATATATCATATATACTATATACTGTATCTATCACAGAACATCACATGATCACATCACAGATATCGCAGCAGAAGAAACATATGAAATATTGGATATACTAGGACGTCCGTGTTTTCAATACGAGCCAGTATAAAACACGGATTCCACGGTCGTGATGAATAGCCAAACCCACACCCCTAGACCCCTACTAGAGCGGCAAGCAACCCTACCAATTCTAGAGTTAGGAGACCCGGACTCGACTCCTCGAGTTGGTCTCCCACTGGACTCCAGAACCCGATTACTTGTGCCCTCCTCCTTGGGTCTATCCTAGTGCGGAAAAGTAAATAATATACAAAAGGTGACATCTTCCGCAACCTGGAAGCGCCCCAATAAAAGAATATTACATACAAGTTTTTACATGAATGAAAATGAAAAACACTCATCTCACATAAAAAACCCCGGCTATTTAAACACGACGATCCAATATAACATATCCAGCAACACATAACATCACATGTCATCAACGTAAGTAAACATGCGCATCCCAATTGTCATTGACATATAGCAACGAAACCGACGATATCACATATTACACTTACGGTCACAGAAAAGAAAGTGTAAAACTACAACAGTTGGAATCCGCAACCTCCTCAGACATCGCATGCCTGACCAAATGAATTACTTAGACATCGCATGCCTAACAATTATAAATCCCGCATTTTAGTCTCAAAATCGAAAACACTTTTCAATATCAAGTCGGGCAATTCAACAAGATTCCCGACATCCTGATCGAATGCTCGTCGCAAACTTCAGTAGACGGCCGCACCCCCGATACCGTCGACGAAGTGCACCAAGGCGGAACACCGCTACCGCGAGCACCCGGAGGGATGCTTTCGGCGACGGGGTTCTCCTACAGTCACTTGGTCGGGGCTATGGAGTGAGGCTGTCTATTAAGTTTACCCGGCGAGTATCCGCGTACGCTACGTGATTGCGACGGACTTTTGATCACATCAAAATTCCGTGGCAACCGATCAAGGGAGACTAAACTGCTACGTTTATAATATTCATTCCGTTATCTCATAACATCTTGTGAATTCCAATTATTGTATCCCATTCCAGATAAACAGAAAATGTTAAACTTTCCGATCGAACAATCGAACACCCAAGTTTTCCCGATACAGATCAACACATGAAATAAGTCTAACAACATTCCGTTCGTGCCTCAGTACCAACGGTCCAGCCGTAGAAGGGTCAAGCCAACGCCTCACATGTGGCACGCCGTACTCCCCCAAACCCGAAGGTTCAAAGGGCAGTTCAAGACGGTCACATAATCGAGTTAAGGTTTGTTGTCTTCTAGAGGGACCATCGCATTACTTGCACTACTTAGAACGTCGTTAAACTACGGAAAAATCCAACACTTGGAAATTTCCCGACAGGGGAAAAATTGGGTATTTATATCCGATCGAACTTTTTAACATATTCTAAAATTTATCCGGAAAGCCACATAGACAAAATTTGATACTCCGATCGAAACACCGAATCCCCAAAACAATCCCAGATTATTCAACTCTTGAATGAATTTTAAAAATTCCCAGAAAACTCAGAAGAATTTATCAGGAATTACTGTGCAAAAATATAGGGCTGACGTCATCAAGGGGCCGCTGATCCGCCGCAGAAGCCATGCTTCTGCCGCGGATCCGCCGCGAAATTTACTGTTCACCAGAAACTTTTTGCACCGTAATTCTTATTTTTCCCTGCTGAATTTTTTAGCAATTTTTAATTTGGAAAAACTCACTGTTTTCAAAAAAGTACAGAGAGCAAGATTGATTTGGTGTTTCGGGTTCGATCGGGTTTCAAATTCCGTCTAGACTTCGCCTAAGCCTCTAGCTAGGCTCTGATACCACTGTAGGGTTCCTAGGCACCCCAAGGAGGTCTCACAAGGCATCGAACATGCCATATTAAAATTTTAACGGTGCCGAGAAACCCGACTACGGATCGTTTGCTAGAAAACTAGGCGAAAAGATAACTAGTTAACATTTAACTAAGGGAATACGGAAATACAACCTTTGTAGATCCGGTGCTCCACCTCCATAGCTCCGCAACGAAGTCCTCTCCGCTGTCCAAATCAAATCCGGGCTCTAGCGTCGGCTTCGTCGGAGAATGGGCAAGCTAGGTCGTCGATGTCCATGCCGAAGATGATCTACGTCGAGGCATCGCTAAATCAAGCTCAGACTTCACCAAGTCAAGAAACTTGTGAAGTAAACACACTCTACTACTTGGCAAGAGGTAGAGGATGAAGAAATAGGAAGTGGGTTCAATTTAGAATTGGGTTTCTCACTCTTTATCATCAATCACCATTGATGACCTAAGCTTTTCTTCTTGAGTTCAAGGAAGAAGAAGAAGAAAAAATTATATGATAATTTCATTGAAAAAGAAAAGAAAATGAATTCTTATCATAAAATTAACCATAGTCAAGTGTAGAGAATGAATCATGGTTAGTGGGAATGGTTAGGGTTAAGGATGAGATAAGAATGGTTGACTTGATCAAAGCTTCATGAAGCTTCAACTAAACTCCAAAACTAGCAACCATTCTTTTCTCTTCTTTTCCAAAATGAATAAACAAATAAATAAATGAATAAATAAAGGAAATGAAACCCTAGCCATTCTTTTAACCATGGTTTAATTCTTTGCACTTAACCAAGTAAACATGTATCATCAAACATGATACAATCAAGTGCACAAAATCATATCGCATATGTAATGTGCACAATCCAAGTGAGAAAATCCGTTTAAAGTGAACCAATACTAGTTAGTGCAAAGTAACATATCAAATATATAATTATGCATTAAATCATTAAATCAACACTTGATTCAATGATCCGGTCATGTCGTACACAACCGACTAGTATTCAATGTATCGGCTTATCGAATCAACGCTTGAATCGATAACTAGGTTATATCGCATACAACCTTTCCGATACATTCATCGCGAGAATGGAATGCGGCATCACATACACGCATTATTCTCGGTCCCGCACATATCTCATATGCGCTCCTATTTCGTTTCGCTTGAGCCAGGAAACCTCTGTGTAGGACTCTAAAGACTCGTCAATACGCCGGCAGCAGGTGATGATCATATCAAGCACCCACAAGCCGCAAGCGGTCTGCTAAACGTAACGGCCACCCGGGTATTGAGCGATCTGAAGATCGACGAGCAAGCCCGCTCACACTCCAGTGAATTCGACCAGTAACACTACCGTACAGTCCGGTCTGATCGTCTGATATGTCGCATGTCTCGCCTAGGGGTGGTAATCGTCAGACCCCAATAGCTCGATAAGTCGTGTCGATATGATGTCTATAACTATTTGAGAAACTACTGGTAACACTTACCAGTAAATCTCAGCAACCCTGGCCAGGGATTTCCTGTTATAGCCAATCGAACACAGCGCAACATCAACCCCCTATACCGGGAGAGACGAATCCCCTCCTATCGCTCATTGCCTCCATGTGACTCGGGACTGTACCCAAAAACCACCGTTTTGCACGCCCTCTTGGACGTGGTAAGATGGAAATCAAAGCACAGTGGGAACCACACAAGACTCTATGACGATCTCGGGTCAACAGACTACTCTGTACCAGTGTCACCAGAGAACTGCCATCTGACGTGAGGTATAATACCATCTGGGAGTTCTCGGCGAGTCCGTCCAGTGTACCCAGTCTCTACTGAGCACCCGTATATCATCTCTGATGTCAAACACCGATGGATATGGGATCATCCATCGCCCATCTATATGGGTCGAGAAGGTATACGCTAGTCTACTCTGGCATATCGATGCCCCGTCTCGATACACCCTCGACTAGGGACATTGAAGGATGTACTTATGGACTACCATGTCCCCACTAGTATGATCCGCATCATAGTCCAGGTAGTCAAGTACACATCCTAAAGGCTTTACCAACATGTAACAAAGAGACAAACAGTATACACGTTAAGGTAAAGTTCAACCAGATAGCATACTATCATGTCGAGCAAGAAAGTCCTCCCTATATATGTCCCAGCATCCACTACAATATACATCCTATGTACAGTAATGGCCTCTAAGGCATACATATAACTAACAGAAACTATCGATCCTGGATCGATAATTCTCGTCCACCGTGGCCACGGATTTATGGTGATGGCCATCCGTACACAACGCGACATCAGCCCCAAATACCGGGAGAGATGAATCCCCGACGATCCGATCACTGCCTCCATGTGGCTCGGGACTGTACCCAACTAAAACCTGTTTGCACGACTCCTTTGAGCCGTGGTAGGGTAGTAATCAAAGCTCAGTGGGAACTCACACGTGACAAATGACGATCTCAGGTCGACAGACTAACCTGTACACATGTCGCCTGGGAACTGCTATCTGACAATAGGTATAATACCAACTAGCAGGTTCCCAGCGAGTCCGTCCAGTGTACTCATAACCCAATGAGCACCTGTATACTATCTTATGTGAACAAACTAACACCAATGGCTTATGAGACCTGGCCAATGCCCCTCGTTGGGGTCTCGATCAGTGAACACTAGTCTACACTGGAGTATCGATGCCCGGTCTCGATACTCCCACGACTAGGGACATTTAAAGATGTGCTTATAGACCCCCATATCCTACGTATGTGATTGCCATCACAATGCTGGCAGTCAAGCAAGAATCCTATGGGCTCTATCATCATGTATATGATGATAAAGACCAACCAGATAGCATACTATCATCTTGAGTAAGACTGTTTCATCGGTATAGGTCCTGCCTCAATTATCATAATCATAAGTCCGCGACTATGATAATTGCCTTGAGGGCACTATAGCCAACAATCTCCCACTTGCACTTAAGGACAATTATTGCGATGTCGCATACTCACGGCCCGTATGATACCGAACACCCAACTTCTCTACTAATCAGTTTCGCAAAGCCCGTTTGCGAAAATGATTGCATTTGAGAAATAGCCTCAGTGAGTGGATCCGCTCCAATGTTTCTTTCTATATCTCTCTTAATCTCAACTTTACGGATAAAACTATCTCCCGAAATGAGTAATACCTATCTCAGAATTTGTCTGGATATCTGATGGGACCCAGTTCACTAACGAACTCCAAATCCAGCAAATCTCCTAGACTGTATCATCAACTGAATTCAATCAGTATCCTGCGCCATGCATTTCCTCAGTATCCTCTTGGACCACCTGTCCAACATACTGTCCCTCAAAAGAGGGAAAAACTATAATTCTGACAGTCACTCTGTCATCCAGGTCACCTTGGAAGCCTTATATGATAACCGTCTCCAGAACGAGGCTGCCATTATCATATCCCAAGAACTTTCACTTATGTTCATAAACTGCTTCCCAATATTTCTCCAGGATTGGATATGTTTATTGCAGCTAGTGCAAAAACAACATCTGGTGTGGTACTTGACATTTCATGATTAACTCAATTGCCTTAGCAAGTGATATGTTAATCATGTAGATCCCTCTCCCCTTTTGTCTGTAAGACACCTTTAGAGAGGTAGACTCCATCACCTGCAGGTTCACCACCATGCCAGGAGTCATCCATTTAATGTCAAAGTACCCAGATTAGGATACTTCCCAAATCTAGATCTAAAACCATAGATCTAGTAACCAGAAACCCTAATATTACATCCATATGCTGTGTGGAGAAACAACTTTGTGACAACCATAGTACAACCGATAGTAGTATAGGAATATCTCTTCCTATCAAGTGTATGTCATCCCAATACCTGGACATCACTCTCTACTACCTTCTTACCAGATCCATTTCCTATTCTGATGAGGTCAAGACATATGACTGTCACATCAAAAATAGATGATTTATTTTCGCTATACCTGCTTTAGTTTATAAATAGACATAAGCTGCTTGCTGATTAGTCCAAAAATATTATGTTTACCGTAATCAGAAACGGCGTCGCTTTGTAGCTAGCCGGTGAATACGGGTCGATCCACAAAGATGTGTAATTTTCTGATTTGTGTTTTTACGAGTTGATTCCGATGGTGGTTTGGTTTTTGTTGATTGATTTAAAAACTAAGTTATACGATATTAAAGAACTTGTTAGGATTAGGTTTAAAGTAGGGTTGAGTAGATAAAGATTAACACCTCTTTCAATGCTTTTGATTCAAACCTGTTTTAGAAGTTATAACAATTATTTGAAAAGGGGATTAGGATGATTGGGAAGAAACGAAGTTTCTTCCTCTTGATCCTTGTCCGTCCTTTGCTACTAATTGCTACAACCTTCATGGACGTCATGCATGTCCGGTCCTTTATACTACGGTGTCACCGTTACCTCATGGGTAGGGTGCCGTAGGGAGCGGATCATGCATGCGTGCATGAAGTTCTATTTAAAAATATTTGGCATTGAAAGAGATGAGAGATATTCATCTCTCATTCCCTCCTTTATTCCTAACCCTAACAAGCGAGGATTTTACTCGCTCATTAGGGTGTCTTTTAAAAGTGACATTTTTAAAGCACTTACCGATTGCATTTGAAAGACTACACTAAACTAATTAGGGAAATGATATGATTGATCTACTGCAAGAATTATACGAGAGAACTAGGGCAACAATTAAATTAACACTACGACAGAATTTAAAGAAATGAAGACTTACTAAAATGATGCTCTTGATCTCCCAACAATTCTGAATTTTATTGATTGAAAAGAGGCATCCTTTTTACAGATTTGAGATTACAATTTATAAGAAAACAGGGAACCTAGGGTTACAGATTCTCGAACACATGATTTTACAGATATGCTCACTGAAAATCCCAACACCCGCACCGACGACGCACCGACACAAAAAATTTGCACCGACACGGGCAACAAACGGCCGCGGAACCGCGGCATGGGGGGGTCTGGGCCGCGGTTCTGCGGCCCTTTGGTGAGATCACCTCACCAAATTTTCTGAGCTTCATTGTAGTTGTCTGGGCTTGTTATTTCTTCATTTTATTTCTCTGTTTGGCTTCTTGTTCTTCTCCAGATCTTCAGTGAAATTTTGTATTGGTCTTTTAACCGTTTCACTTTGACATGCTTGGACCTTGCGTTGCCTTGAACTGTTATTAGTCTGGGCTTGACTAGGATCCGTCTACTTGTTGGTCAAAAGTCTCTTTCCTGTATCAACTTTCGTCTTTTTCACTGTATTCGCTCCAAGAACCTGTAACCTGTAACATGTAACAGACATGGGTCAAAATCACCTGTTTTTATTCTTAAATGCATAAGAATGGGGAATACAAAATGCAATATTATGTTATGAACAAATACCCCCAAACTTATCTTTTGCTCGTCCTCGAGCAACTTATTATTTTATTTATTCTTGATAAAAATCTAACCTAACCGCACTTTCGCAGGGAAACGCGATTGCACTGAGCACGTGCAACAAGCCGTTAAACCTCTAGGTGTCCCTAGTAGGAGGAGTGTTGTCTCTTGAGGGTTTTCAGTGGATTACACCCACAAAATCCTATCAATTCGGTTTCTCGACTTTTGTTCTCCAATTAGGTTTTCTAACAAGGAATTCTATTATCGTCGACCTGCAAATTATCCACCCATATTTTTCACACTTCCTCATCATTTAACTTAAGATTATATATGTTCTATAGAATTACTTAGCTTTCGGCATCTCTTAAGTTCTCCTTCTAGGGTTTTATCTCCGCTTAGGAATTTCTATCAACTGTACTAAAGATACAAGTTCTATTCTTCATTCCTTTCTCTTATCTAAACTCTAATCATATATCCCCACGTGTGTGTAAATATCACCCCTACACTTGGAAATTCGAATCAAGCAATCGTACTCTCGTCCATTGTCCAAAGCACTTATTAATTGGTGAATTTCGCTTACACATCCATCATGCGACCGTTAATACTTCTTGAGGTACCAAAAACCGATTACAAGATCCGTTAGCACTTTAAAGCGTACTTCCTAGTTTTGCAACACCCAAGGCTTTTAGCAGTGACTCCCAAACCAGTTGGTCTAAGGCACTAGGTGATGAAGCACCCTCGCTAAATATTTTTTCTATGTTTTAGCCTTAAGTAATCACAAAACCAGTGTCCATTTTTTTTCTTTCACTTTTTTTTTCTTCTTTTATTTTCTTCGTACTAAGGACTTTAGACAAGAGCATTTCAAGGTCTCTTCTACTATTCCAAGTTTGACGGTGCGTGATTGTGCAAATTGTAGGGTATATGTTTTAAGAATCTAGACTTAAGCTAGGATTTATTTTTCAAACTTATACTCTAATAAAAGTTTTAATACTTTTCCTTCGTTTCGACTTAGCCCAAGAAGTGAACCCAAAATTTGCCTATTTCCAAATAATCTACAAAGACATGTACTTTCTACCGTTAAACTCTAAGAAAGGTTATTTTTAGGGTTTTTAATTTGCTAAGTCTAAGATCTAGTTTTTCCTAGCCAGTTAACCTATTTATCAAACTCAAGTCAATTAAACAGAATTGAATACATTAGTTTTTATAATTTTTTTTGAAAATTTTCAATTTTTATGGGTTTTTCTTTTTCTAATAATTTTTTTTTCATTTTTCAAAATTTTCAATTTTCATGATTTTTTATATAAGGATGCAATGCAGAAATTAAATATGCAAAAGGAAAAGAATATATACAATATGCAATGCAAAAGATAACTATATACACTACCTTCTCCCCCAAACTTGAGCAAAGCAGTGCCCTCACTGACCGGCCCCACGTCTCGCTCGTGAGCGTGAACGTGATCGTTCCCCTCTAGCCAAAAGGGTTTGAATACCCCTCTCAATTTCCGTCAACCGACGGTCGTGATCTCGTGCTGTCGCCCGAAACTCATCCCTCAAAGAATCAATTCTTCTTACCGTTCTCCGCATCAATCGTGCATGCTCTTGAGGGGTCAGTTCTTCCCCGCTCGATGTCGAGCTAGAGCTAGGGGTGCGTGCGGGAATATTCTCTGCCGGTTCCGTTCATGACCAATATCAGTAAGTCTAGAGTAGGACGAAATAACGCCCTCAACGAGTGGTCGAACCGGAACTCCGTCTATCATGTATGAATCAAATTCCTCGACGGGGGGGGGGGGGGAAATAACGGCAGAGTTGGGTGACTAGCATGGGACATGGGTAGATGGTAACTCTTTTCCCCGCACCTATAGAATGGAGCAATACAGTGCACATGTCGAACCGTGGATTTTTCATCATTAGTGTGTGTACGACATCTAAGGAGGGGGTGAAAAAAGTCGTGTTGTGCGAGCTGCCAAAGATGTTGTTTTGTGCCCACCGGCACACAGTAAGAACGTTAGCGAAAAGGGTCCGTACTTGGATACCCTTACGCGGCTCCCTAGCGCAGTCATTCCCCATCAAGGACATATAATCCTCAAAGTGTAAGGGGTGGTCATGTGAGGGCACACGAGGTATGAGTGTTACTTCGTGGATCATATCCCTATCAATGTGAATTACGCGATCTCCCTAATTTATTTTAATGTAGCCTAAGGTGTCAAGACTATTATCCTCCATTGATTCATAAAACAGGGTAACTAGTTCAGGTAGGGCAAATGCAGAGGAGTGATTATAGGTCAGGAAATTCCAGCCCCTCTGCTCTATTTCATGCGCAAAATAGCTACCGTACAATTCGTGTGTGAAAACCGGGGAAAAATCCCTCTCAAATTGCATTTTATGTGCCATATAGATTTTTCAGAAAAAAGTATGCAAGAAACAGAGAGGAAAAACTCAGATTTACCTCCCGTGAAAATTTCAGGGGGCGACGACACCAGAAGGCGGCGGAAGCGCGGCGGGAGGCGGTGGATGCGGCGGAAGCGCGACGATCTAGCGGCGGCACGGCGAGATTTTTCTGGAGCAGGTCTGTGGCGGCGGTTAGGGTTTTTTGGAGAGAAAATATTAGGGTTATGAGGACGGGAGGGCTCGGCTCTCTTTAAATAGAGGGGAAAAAGGGTTATTTGAAGAAAACACCCTCAAAAATGAGGAATTTATTTGTAAATTAAAAAAAATAAATGTCAGCTCTTAATTCTGAAAAATTTGCAATTAGGTCCAAAAATATTTTTTTATTTATCAAAATATTTTTTTTATATATTTTTTAATGGTATTTTGGGATTATATATTTATAAATTATATACACACCCCCAAACTTATTTGAAATAATGTTTTGGAAAAAAGGAAATTTGGGGGTGAAAGTGGAGGAAAATCACTCAGTGTAGATCGGTTCCTGCAAGAACAGGAGCTCCTCCGAAGGGTCCGCTGTGAAGTACGGTTTCAGTCGATGCCCATTCACTTTGAATAAGGTACCGTCTTCAGGATTTTCAAGATCAACCGCACCATGCGGATAAACGGTGCGGACTACAAAAGGTCCTCTCCATCTGGAATGTAGCTTGCCGGGATGAAAATGTAACCGAGTGTCGTAAAGTAAAACCTGTTGACCAGGTTCAAAAGTTTTTCGCAAAAGGTGTTTATCGTGGAACACCTTAGCTCGGTTTTTAGTAATTAGGGCATTATCATATACCTCATCCCGCAGCTCTTCCAGTTCATTCAATTGCAGCTTTCGATTGCTGCCCGCATCTCCTAAAGATAAATTCAGCTCTTTGATAGCCCAAAATGCTTTATGCTCAATCTCCACTCGGAGGTGGCAAGCCTTCCCGTAAACAGGCTGGTATGGAGACATACCAAGATCGATCTTATATGCAGTACGGAAAGCCCATAGTGCATCAATCAGTTTAAGTGACCAATCTTTACGGTTTTTAGAAACCGTTTTCTCCGAGATTTGCTTGATTTGCCGATTCAAAATCTCGGCTTGCCCACATGTTTGGGGGTGATATGGCGTTGACAGCTTGTGGGTGATAGAGTATTTGCGCATTAAGGACTCGAAAGTCCTATTGCAAAAGTGAGAACCATTATCACTTATTATCGCCCGAGGGTGCCCAAATCGAGAAAATATGTGTTCTTTAAGAAATCGAACGACAACCTTGTTATCGTTCGTTCGGCTGGGCACAGCCTCGACCCACTTTGAAACGTAGTCAACGGCCAAAAGAATATACACATTTCCAAAAGAGTTAGGAAATGGTCCCATGAAATCTATACCCCAAACATCAAAAATGTCCACAACCAAAATTGGTTGGAGCGGCATTTCGTTTCTCCGCGATATCCGGCCCAAGTGTTGGCACCGGGAGCAGGTTTTGCAGTATTCATAAGCATCCTTGAATAGTCGTGGCCAATAGAAACCACACTGCAAAACTTTCTCGGCTGTCTTCTTTGGGCCAAAGTGCCCGTCACATGCTTGATCGTGGCAAAAAGACAGCACGCTCTTGACCTCACTTTCAGGTACACACCGACGAATGATTTGGTCGGAACAGTATTTAAAAAGATAGGGTTCATCCCAGTAAAAATGCTTTACTTGGGACAAAAATCGAAGTTTATCCTGTTTCGACCAATCATTAGGTATCAGGCCGGTGGCTAAGTAGTTTACAATATCGGCGAACCATGGTTCGCAAGAAACGGTCAAGAGTTGCTCGTCGGGAAAAACATCAGTGATTGGAAGATCGAGCGAGGGCGAAGAAGGAAGTCGTGATAGGTGATCAGCTACTACGTTTTCACATCCTTTTTTGTCCTTAATGACAAGGTCAAACTCTTGTAATAAAAGAATCCAACGTATTAGCCTTGACTTAGCATCCTTCTTCGCAAAAAAGGTGGCGAAGAGCTGAATGATCAGTATATACAACGACTGGAGAGCCAATTAAATAAGGCCAAAATTTTTCAAGTGCAAACACTGTTAGTTGTATGTATGCCCTAGAGGCCAGTATTGTACAGATGATGTATATTATATTAGATGCTTGGACATATATAGAGATGACTTTCTTGCTCGATATGATAGTATGCTATCTGGTTGCTCTTTATCTTAACATGTATACTAGTCTCTTTGAACTGTCTTATAGTTACATGTTGATAAAGCCCTTAGGATGTGTACTTGACTACCTGGACTATGATGCAGATCACACTAGTGGTTACATGGTAGTCCATAGGTACATCCTTCAAGGTCCCTAGTGTAAGTCCATGCTACCTCTCCCGGTACTTTCGGGCAAGCGGAATTTGATAAAAAACGATTTTCTTAGAGGTGGTAACATGGACTTAAAACCCGGATCTTTGTTAAACATCTAACTAACAACCTAACTACGAGTTGCTAACTACTCGGTTAGGGGGTTATACCTTTCTTTTTCTCGAACTCCTTCGTCTTCAAGCTTCGATGGTCGTCCGAATCGGCTTCTCCCCGTCGTCTCCTTGCGCCGAAGATAGATCCACCTGAAAGCTTCAACCTTTGGCTCCTTCTTCGAACTTTGAAGAAACTAGTTCACTTGGTTTGCTAAACCTTGTGAACTAGAGTGAGTAGAGAAGAGTTTGTATGGGATTTTATCTATGGTTCTTGGTTCTCAACTCATGAGACAAGTGAACCATAGAGTCAAGAGAGGGAGAGCAAGAGGAGGAGATGAGAGCTCAAGAACAAGAGAGAGAATGAGCATGAAAGAATGAGAGAAGACTTTTCTCATTTGGCTCTCATAATCCAAAACAATCATGACACTCATATCAATCAAGTATTATGTGATGGTTTAAGCAACCATAGCCATATCATTTCATGCACTCATTTTGCACAAAAGAGCAAGCAAGCAAATGTCTTTGTCATGAAATGATAGCTAAAGTTATCATGATGGTCAACTAGTCAAGCCTAGTCAACCGGTCAACAAAGTCAACAAGTCAACAAAAGTCAACAAGTCAACAAAATCAATCCCTCAACAACCATGTCACCATAATACTTAATTAATATAATTGTTAATCACATATCATATTCTCATTAGGGTTGAGCAAAAAGTCAATAGTCAACTGTCAACGGTCAACAACCCTAATGAGAATCCTCTGCCTCTGTCTCTCCGTCAACTGTGCATACACACCTGCATCCGCGTTCCGAGGAACACGAATGCATACTGGATAAAACCAATCCCAAAGGTACACTAGGATCTGGCTTAAACCAAAGCCCGCTAGTGTGAACTGTCCGGACACTGTATGTGTACAAGTGCACGGATGTGACCGAACCCTGTCGCAAAACCATGCAACCTGTCGTAAAACCATGCGACCTCTACTCTTTTGCCTAAAGGCGAATAGCTTTCTGTGTGGGACTCTAAAGACTCGACACTACGCTGGCAGTGGGTTTAACTACAGACCGCAAGCGGCACTAGCTGTGCGTAACGGTCCCTAGGTAGATGCCGATAAGAAGACTGACGAGGCGAAACCCATCTGAACTCCTACTGAGCCTGAATGTGACATTCTCCGTACAGTCCGGTCTGTTCGTCTGATACATCGCATGGCGGGCCTAGGGGCGGTAAACGTCAGTCCCCCAATAGCGGTACAAGTCGTGTCGGAGTGAAGCCCAAAACACCCTGAGATAACACTGGAAGCTTACCAGTATATCTCGTTTGCCCTGGCCAGGGACTACTCGTGTAATGGCTCTCCTAGACACAGCGCGATGTCAACCCCCAATACCGAGAGAGACGAATCCTGTCTAACCGTCACTGCCTCCAAGTGCTTCGGGACTGCATCCAACTACCACCTGTTTGCACGACTCCTTTGAACCGTGGTAGGGTAGTAATCAAAGTACAGTGGGAACACACTCGAGGCGAAGTGACAGTGTCAAGTCAGCGGACTAAGCTGTACTCATGTCACCTGGGAACTGATAACTGACGATAAGCATAATACCAACTAATCAGTTCCCGACGAGTCCTGTCCTGTGTACTCGTAACCCAACGAGCACCCGCATACTATCTAAAGTACGACGTACCGACGGCTGTGGGACAGACCGTCTCCCACACTGGGATGAGAAGCGCATGCGCTAGTCTACTCCGGAGTATCGATGCCCTGTCTCGATAGTCCTGCGACCAGGGACCTGCATAAGGATGTGCTTATAGATTACCCAGCCCCACTAGTGTGACTGCCATCACAACGCTGGTAATCAAGCAAAGATCCTAAGGGCTCCACTAATGTGTATAGGCGATATACTAAAATAAACGCATGTACACATTGAAGTAGAAACAAACCAAGTAGCAAACTACTATTTTGAGCAAGATTGTATATACAAGGTGAATATCCCAAGCTTCCATTAAGTAATATACAAATTAGTATGATACAGTAATGGCCTCTAGGGCATATACACTAACAATCTCCCACTTGCACTAAGGCCATGTACTGGCGTATCGAAGACCTATCATCTCGATCAGCCGCTCGAACTGAGTTTGGGGCAAGGCCTTGGTGAATGGATCTGCAGTGTTATCTTCTGAAGCGACTCTCCGAACCTCAATCTCCTGGCGATCCACGATCTCCCTGATCAGGTGATACCGCCTCAAGATGTGTCTGGATCTCTGATGGGACCTAGGCTCCTTCGCTAAAGTTATAGCCCCGTTGTTGTCGCAATACGGAGGTATTGGATCAACAATGGACGGAACCACCTGAAGCTCTTTCAAGAACTTCCTCATCCAGACAGCTTCTTTTTCGGCATCAGATGCAGCGATGTATTCCGCTTCTATCGTCGAGTCTGCAACGGTTTCCTGTTTGGAACTCTTCCAACACACCGCCCCTCCATTGAGGGTAAAGACAAAACCCGACATGGACTTGGAATCATCCTTGCCACTCTGGAAGCTGGAGTGAGCAAAGGCCTCGATCTGGAGGTCTTTTCCGCCATACACCAAGAACATCTCCTTAGTCCTTCTGAGGTACTTGAGAATATTCTTTACTGCTATCCAGTGTTTCTCCCCAGGGTTTGACTGATACCGGCTTACCACACTCTGTGCATAAGCTACATCCGGTCTGGTACACAACATCGCATACATTATAGAGCCTACCGCAGAAGCGTAGGGTATAATAGACATGCGATCCCTCTCCAAATCAGTCTTGGGAGACATCTCTTTAGAGAGGGTGATCCCGTGACAAGCCGGTAGGTTACCGCGCTTGGAATCTTCCATACTGAATCTTTTCAGTATGGTGTCGATGTACCTGGACTGTGAAAGTCCTAATATCCTCTTAGATCTATCACGATGGATCCGGATCCTCAGGATGTATGAGGCATCACCCAGGTCTTTCATGGAGAACCTGTGCGACAAGAACCCCTTGACAGATTGTAGCATAGGAATGTTATTTCCTATTAAGAGAATGTCATCCATGTATAAAACGAGGAATACTACAGTTCTCGCTACAAATCTACTATAGATGCATGGTTCATCTGGATTTTTGATAAAGCCAAATTCCTTGACCGTCTCATCAAAATAGATGTTCCAACTCCGCGATGCCTGCTTTAGTCCATAGATGGACTTAAGCAACTTGCACACCTTTCCGCTGCTCCCACTCTGAATGAAACCCTCTGGCTGGTCCTTATAGACACACTCCTCTAAATTTCCATTTAGAAAAGCTGTCTTTACGTCCATCTGCCAAATCTCATAATCATGGAAGGCAGCAATGGCAAGAAGGATCCGAATGGATTTCAGCATAGCCACTGGAGAAAAGGTTTCGTCATAGTCCAAACCAGGTCTTTGATGAAAACCCTTTGCCACAAGTCTAGCTTTATAGGTCTCAACCTGTCCATCTACACCAATATTCCTTTTGAAGATCCACTTGCATCCTACGGGTTTTACCCCGTCTGGAGCAATGTCCAACGTCCATACTTTGTTGGTGTACATGGACTCCATTTCGGTCCGCATTGCATCCAGCCATTTTACTGAGTCAACGCTCTGAACGGCCTGCTGGAAGCTAGTAGGCTCATCCTAATCTATGATGCAATCCTTTCTATCCCCGTCTATGAGAAAACCGTAGTATCTCTCGGGCGGATGAGACTGCCTACTACTCCTGCGGAGCGGCGTAGGAATGTCCTGCTCTTTTGAATCCTCTGGTTCCACTAAACTTTCAGTAATAGTCTGTGGTTCTGGAATTTCTTCCAGTTCTACTGCCCTCCCACTAATTTCCTTTTCTAAGAACTGGTGTTCTAGAAAGTGGGCATGACGAGAAACAATAACTTTTTGTTCCTCTTCGCAGTAGAAGAAATATCCCTTGGAGTTCTTTGGATATCCCACAAACTTGCACTGTACTGAGCGTGCCTCGAGCTTGTCCGCATGCTGCTTTTTGACAAAAGCTGGACTTCCCCATGTCTTAATGTGATTAAGATGGGGCCTCTTCCCACACCACATCTCATATGGTGTGGTAGGCACAGTTTTAGTGGGAACTCGGTTCAAAAGGTACGCAGCTGATTCTAGTGCATACCCCCAGAATGATCGCGGTAACTCAGCGTTACTCATCATGGACCGTACCATATCCAATAGTGTTCAGTTCCGTCTCTCCGATACACCGTTATGTTGCGGAGTGTATGGAGGAGTAAGCTGAGAGAGAATTCCGTTCTCTTTTAAATAGTCCAGGAACTCGGCACTCAAGTATTCACCACCTCGATCCGATCTTAGGATCTTGATACTTTTGCCGGTTTGTTTTTCTACTTCATTCTTATATTCCTGGAATTTTCCAAAGGCTTCGGACTTATGTTTCATTAAGAAGACATAACCGTACCTTGAAAAGTCATCCGTAAAAGTAATGAAGTAAGAATAACCGCTTCGCGCATGTGTAGACATTGGACTGCACACGTCGCTGTGTACGAGTCCCAAGAGCCCTAACTCCGTGTCCAGTAAACGGAGTCTTTGTCATCTTTCCTTTGAGACAGGATTGACAAGTGGCATACGATTGATATTCGAACGGATTCAAATATCCTTCTGTATGTAACTTCGTCAACCTTCTCTCATTGATGTGACCCAGTCTACAATGCCATAAGAAAGTCTGATTGATTTCCGGAGACTTTCTTTTGTGTGTATTCTGGACATTGAAAATCTGTGGTTGGTTTAATACGTATATACCATTGCTCAATGTACCTGACCCAATCAGAACTTGATTAAGGTGAATGTTTACAACATTACTTACAAACGCAAATTCATAACCTTATTTAGAAACCAAAGATACAGAAATGATATTACAAGTTGCGTTGGGTACAAAAAAGCAATTACGCAAAACCAAAACATGTCCATCTAACATTCCCAGGTGATAGTCCCCCACGGCTTTAGCATCCATGCTAGCTCCGTTCGCAACTCTGGGGGTCATGTCACCTGCTTTCAAAACACTACGGTTTCTCAACGCCTGTAAAGAATTACAGATATGAGATCCTGATCCGGTATCCAATACCCAGGAAGTAGAGTTTATTGAAAGACAGTTTTCAATAACATACACACCTGAAGCTGAAGCTGCAACCTGCTTCAATTCCTGTGTTCTGGCCTTCCAGGCCCTGCAATCATTCTTCCAGTGTCCTTTCTTATGACAATAGAAGCATTCTTCCTTATCCACAAGCTTCCCCGCTTTCTTTGTTGCTTTAGCTTTTCCCTTCGTATCCACTTTACTAACACCGCCTCTTGGTTTGGCGGGGGCTTTCTTCTTCTTTCCCTTGGCTTTCGCCTTGGACCTAGAAGAAGATGATCCTCCTACAAACAAAGTGGATGTTTCCCTACCTTTCTGTAGGGTGCCCTCTGCGCTCCTCAGCATGTTGAGGAGCTCTGAAAGTTCAACTTCTTTTTCTTGTAAGTTGAAGTTCAGTATAAACTGGGCGTAAGTGGAAGGAAGGGACTGGAGAACTAAGTCCGTATAGAGCTCACTCTCCAATGTGGTCTCTAGGTCCGCGAGCTCCTCAATGTAGCCGATCATCTTAAGCATGTGTTCTGCTACTGATGATCCGACGGCCATCCTTGCCGAAAATAACTTTTTCGACGCTTCGTATCTTGCGATACGAGATTGCTCTCCATACAGTTCTTTTGTATGAAGAAATATGGATTCCAAGTCCATATTCTCGTGCCTCCTCTGATGTTCATTGTCCATAGAGGCAAGTACGAGGCACTTGGCCTTCGCGCTATCAATCTCCCAAGTCTTACGGATTTCCTTATCCGCGACGCTGGAAGTGGGACCAGGGACAGGGGGAGCTTTGGTGGTAAGAAGATACCCCAGCTTGTCGTAAGTGATTGCCATTTTGACATTCCTGAGCCAATCTTTGTAGTTTGGCCCTGTCAGTATGTTTTTATCTAGAAGTAACTTAAGTCCAGTCATGTCGATTGGTCGCTGCAATTAGGAGAGAGAGAAGAAACACTCAGCATGATGCTCTTGCAAGTTTAGAGTGGTTTTTAGTTTGTCTAAACAGGATGGCTCCCACTGTTTCTCGAATCCCTCCTCAAACCATAAAGGAAGAATTAGTCGGGATCAATCCCACCGCACAATACTTGCTTAACCGTTCAGCCAGGCCAGTGTCGGTACTTCAAGGGAGGTTTTCCAACGCTTTCGCGAAGTTCCTTAATTCAAGAACCTCTTTTCCCTGGGGGCATAGCCCCGCTAACACCTTTCTAGGCACCTACTAGGTTTATAGCATTGATCGTTTAGTGAGAAATTTCCCGAGGAGTAGCATATACTCACAGTAGGATCGGGATCCAAATATCATCGCGTGATGAAACTGAAGGAATCCTACCAGAATCATCACACTCCAAGTGGTATGCAAATCTAGCAAGTTTCAGTACTTATGAAACTCCCGATGTGGATTTTTGCCCCATGCTCTTATGACCTTGACTTTGGCCAAAATATCATAAGTCACATGTCAAGTTCTACCCGTCATTATCCAGGTTAATTTGGATCCATTTGCACCTACCCTTGACTTTGGCCAAAATGGCAGTACGACTGTCCCAAACCAACGCATCTATCTATGCTACACATGAATACACAATAGCTACCAATCACTATGCCTTGACTTTGGCCAACATACACAGCTTGAATACTATTGACTATTCATGTGAAACGACGGAGGGCTACGAATGGTTTTGGCAAAACCGTGAACGTAGTGAACTTGATATAATCGATGGAACGAGATAGCTTTTAAGAGGAGTGGCTCAAGCTCCGCATTTAAAAGTTAGTTTTGAAAAGAACCGAGTGGTTTTCCGAAAGTGTTCCAACGACTTTTACTTGGTTTATTTTCTTGCATTAGTTCTTTTAATGCGTGATATTCTTGCATTAGTTCTTTTAATGCGTCCCATCATTTAATCCTACCATTGCAGAAAACAACCAAAATATGACGTACGCTTATGCCATTCGCATTCGCCACGGGGCCCCGTCATTACCCGTTAGGTTACTTAACTAACGACAGAGCGGGGGCTGGGCTAGCACGGCTGTAAAACATAAGCAACGACTAAATAATATCATATATAGATATACTGCAATGATAGCCATTTCAGATCACAGATGAACACATTGGATATACTAGGAATCCGCAATTCGTACGAGCCTGTAACGAAAAGCAGATTACACGGTCGCGGTGAATAGCCAATACCCCACCCAAGACCCCTACGGGTGCGGCAAACTACCCGCCAAATACCCGAAGCGAAGCAACCTCCCTCAACTCCGTGAGTAGGCCACTCGGCACTTCGGCATACCCGGTAGTTTGTGCACCCCCTCCATGGGTCTATCCTAGGAGCAAAAACAGTAAAAAGAAATTATACAATGACGGCTACAACCCCGACCCGGTTGTGCGGCCATACAAATAATTATTACATCAATTTACAAATTTACATGAATTGAAAGAAAAGAAAAAACTCTCGTCTCACAACCCCCCGGCTATCCACCCGCGACAATCCAACATATTCATATACACATTCCAGCAACATTACAGATCACAGATTTGTATAACCCCCACTAATCGACATATAGCGATTAGCAGACGTTCAATACAAATATCACAACACAGATAAAAACCCGTCAGCTAAAGTCTTTTAGAAGTTCGATCAAAAATACGGATTTTTAGGCCCCAAACACAAAATTTTCGTTCTGGAAAATCTGGGCTGAAAATACATATACTAAAATTCCCAAAATAACCCCATAAGCACACTGTAGCAAAGAACAACCAGAGAGGAGCCAAGACGGCCGCGGAACCGCGGCAATAGCAAGCTATTGCCGCGTTTCCGCGACGCAATGATGAGATCAGGGGACCGTCTTTCTACAGTGCACTCTAAAAACCCTGAGTCGATTTTTGATGCATGATTTATTATTTTTACAGAACATAAAAAATCGACAGCAAGTATGAAATCGGGGTTCATTTCGGGACTTTTTCTTTGATCGATCTTCTAGCTACTTTGCTAACATGTTAGATAGAGTTTAACCTGGCTTTGATACCACTGTAAGTCCATGCTACCTCTCCCGGTACTTTCGGGCAAGCGGAATTTGATAAAAAACGATTTTCTTAGAGGTGGTAACATGGACCTAAAACCCGGATCTTTGTTAAACATCTAACTAACAACCTAACTACGAGTTGCTAACTACTCGGTTAGGGGGTTTACCTTTCTTTTTCTCGAACTCCTTCGTCTTCAAGCATCGATGGTCGTCCGAATCGGCTTCTCCCCGTCGTCTCCTTGCGCCGAAGATAGATCCACCTGAAAGCTTCAACCTTTGGCTCCTTCTTCGAACTTTAAAGAAACTAGTTCACTCGGTTTGCTAAGCCTTGTGAACTAGAGTGAGTAGAGAAGAGTTTGTATGGGATTTTATCTATGGTTCTTGGTTCTCAACTCATGAGACAAGTGAACCATAGAGTCAAGAGAGGGAGAGCAAGAGGAGGAGATGAGAGCTCAAGAACAAGAGAGAGAATGAGCATGAAAGAATGAGAGAAAACTTTTCTCATTTGGCTCTCATAATCCAAAACAATCATGACACCTCATATCAATCAAGTATTATGTGATGGTTTAAGCAACCATAGCCATATCATTTCATGCACTCATTTTGCACAAAAGAGCAAGCAAGCAAAAGTCTTTGTCATGAAATGATAGCTAAAGTTATCATGATGGTCAACTAGTCAAGCCTAGTCAACCGGTCTACAAAGTCAACAAGTCAACAAAAGTTAACAAGTCAACAAAGTCAATCCCTCAACAACCATGTCACAATAATACGTAATTAATATAATTGTTAATCACATATCATATTCTCATTAGGGTTGAGCAAAAAGTCAATAGTCAACTGTCAACGGTCAACAACCTTAATGAGAATCCTCTGCCTCTGTCTCTCCGTCAACTGTGCATACACACCCGCATCCGCGTTCCGAGGAACACGAATGCATACTGGATAAAACCAATCCCAAAGGTACACTAGGATCTGGCTTAAACCAAAGCCCGCTAGTGTGAACTGTCCGGACACTGTACGTGCACAAGTGCACGGATGTGACCGAACCCTGTCGCAAAACCATGCGACCTGTCGCAAAACCATGCGACCTCTACTCTTTTGCCTAAAGGCGAATAGCTTTCTGTATGGGACTCTAAAGACTCGACACTACGCTGGCAGTGGGTTTAACCACAGACCGCAAGCGGCACTAGCTGTGCGTAACGGTCCCTAGGTAGATGCCGACAAGAAGACTGACGAGGCGAAACCCATCTGAACTCCTACTGAGCCTGAATGTGACATTCTCCGTACAGTCCGGTCTGTTCGTCTGATACATCGCATGGCGGGCCTAGGGGCGGTAAACGTCAGTCCCCCAATAGCGGTACAAGTCGTGTCGGAGTGAAGCCCAAAAAACCCTGAGATAACATTGGAAGCCTACCAGTATATCTCGTTTGCCCTGGCCAGGGACTACTCATGTAATGGCTCTCCTAGACAGCGCGATGTCAACCCCCAATACAGGGAGAGACGAATCCTGTCTAACCGTCACTACCTCCAAGTGCTTCGGGACTGCACCCAACTACCACCTGTTTGCACGACTCCTTTGAGCCGTGGTAGGGTAGTAATCAAAGTACAGTGGGAACACACTCGAGGCGAAGTGACAGTGTCAAGTCAGCGGACTAAGCTGTACTCATGTCACCTGGGAACTGATAACTGACGATAGGCATAATACCAACTAGTCAGTTCCCGACGAGTCCTGTCCAGTGTACTCGTAACCCAACGAGCACCCGCATACTATCTCAAGTACGACGTACCGACGGCTGTAGGACAGACCGTCTCCCACACTGGGATGAGAAGCGCATGCGCTAGTCTACTCCGGAGTATCGATGCCCTGTCTCGATAGTCCTGCGACCAGGGACCTGCATAAGGATGTGCTTATAGATTACCCAGCCCCACTACTGTGACTGCCATCACCACGCTGGTAATCAAGCAAAGATCCTAAGGGCTTCACTAATGTGTATAGGCGATATACTAAAATAAACACATGTACACATTGAAGTAGAAACAAACCAAGTAGCATACTACTATTTTGAGCAAGATTGTATATACAAGGTGAATATCCCAAGCTTCCATTAAGTAATATACAAACTAGTATGATACAGTAATGGCCTCTAGGGCATATACACTAACACCTAGTCGTGGGTGTATCGAGACGGGGCATCGATATACCAGAGTAGACTAGCGTATACGCTTCTCGACCCATGAGATGGGCGATGGATGATCCCATATCCATTGGTGTTTGATATCAGAGATGGTATACGGGTGCTCAGTGGAGACTGGGTACACTGGACGGACTCGCCGAGAACTCCCAGATGGTATTATACCTCACGTCAGATGGCAGTTCTCAGGTGACACTTGTGCAGGTTAGTCTGTAGACCCGAGATCGTCATAGAGTCTTGTGTGATTCCCACTGTGCTTTGATCTCCACCTTACCACGTCCATGAGGGCGTGCAAAACGGTGGTTTTTGGGTACAGTCCCGAGTCACATGAAGGCAATGAGCGATAGGAAGGGTTTCGTCTCTCCCGGTATTGGGGGTTGATGTTGCGCTGTGCTCGATTGGCTGTAACAGGGAAGTCCCTGGCCAGGGCTGATCAGAGATTTGCTGATAAGTGTTACCAGTAGTTTCTCGACCCGTTATGAGCCTTACATCGGCACGACTTAAAGGTTATTGGGGTCTGACGTTTACCACCCCTAGACTTGATATGCGACATATCAGACGAACAGACCAGACTGTACGGTAAGTGTTACTGGTTGGATTCACAGGAGTGTGAGCGGGCTAGCTCGTCGATCTTCTGATCGCTCAATACCCGGGTGGCCGTTACGTTTAGCAGACCGCTTGCGGCTTGTGGGTGATTGATATTATCATCATCTGCTGCCGGCGTATTGACGAGTCTTTAGAGTCCTACACAGAGGTTTCCTGGCTCAAGCGAAACGAAATAGGGGCGCATATGAGATATGTGCGGAACCGAGAATGATGCGTGTATGTGATACCGTATTTCATTCTTGCGATGAATGTTTCGATTGGTTATATGCGATATAACCTAGTTATCGAATCGACGATTGATTCGATAAGTCGATACATTGGATACTAGTCGGTTATGTGCGACATGACCGGATCATTGAATCAAGTGTTGATTTAATGATTTAATGTATAATTATATATATTTGATATATTACTTTGCATTAACTAGTATTGGTTCACTTTAAAAGGATTTTCTCACTTGATGTTCACAAGTTGTATATGTGATATACTTTTGTGCACATGATTGTATCATGTTTGATGATGCATGTATTTTGGCTTTGTGTTAAGACTTATACCATGGTTATGATAATGGTTAGGGTTTTGATTTATTCACTTATTTATTTATCCATTCTTTTTTCAGAAATAAATAAAAGAAAACAAAATGGTTTCATTCTAACATGAAGCTTGTTGAAGCTTCATGAAGGTTTGACTAATGTGACCATTTTGTCTTCATGCTTAACCCTAACCATTCCAAATAACCATGGTCTAATCTCTACACATAACCATAGTTAGAAGATGATAAGTATTCATTTTATTTTTCTATTTAAAAAGATACTTATCATATTCTATCTTCTTCTTCTTCTTCATCTTCAAGAAAGAAAACTTGCCACCATCAATGGCATCTTGAGTAAAAGTGTGAGAAATCCAATTCTAAAGTGAACCCACCTCCTATTTCTTCACCCTCTACCTCTTGCCAAGTAGTATAGGGTGTTTTCTTCACAAGTTTCACGACTTGGTGAAGTTGGAGCTTGATCTTGTGCAACCTCGACGTAGATCATCTTCGGCATCGTACCCGACGACTAGTCCGCTCATTTCTCCGATGAAGCCGATGCTAGAGTCCGAGATCCGACTTGGACAGCAACAGGACGTCTACGTGGAGCTAAGGAAGTGGAGAACCGGATCTACAAAGGTTGTAGCTTCTCACTTTTAGTTAAGTCATTAACTAGTTTTACTTTTCGCCTAAACTCTAGTCAACGAATCCGTATTAGGGTTTCTCGGCACTTGTAAAATTTGAAATTGGCATGGTTGATGCCTTGTGAGACCTCTTTAGTATGCCTAGGATCCCTACAGTGGTATCAGTGCTACTAGGCATTGGATGTCGACCTATGGGGGGTTCTCACTGTGTGACAGTGTGGCGAAGCATAGGCTCTTACCCCCAGGGTGTTCCGAGACCGGAAGGTGTTCCGGCGGATTGTAGTCCTCGCGAGGGGGCATGCGTAAAAAGTACCTGCTGAGGGACCCGTTGGTGCCATGGTGACCCCATTGGATGGGGTGGCTGCCTGACCTACAGTGGTATCAGAGCCTAGCTAGAGCCTTAGGCGAAGTCCAGACGACGTTTGAAACCCGAATGAACATCGAAACCCTAAAACAAATTGCTCTCTGGACTTTTTTCAAAAATTAGGTTTTTTCCAGATTAAAAATGCTTAAAAAATTCAGCAGGGAATTCTAAGAATTACGGTGCAAAAATTATCTCATGATGCCTCTAAAGCGCGGCGGAACCGCGGCAGAAGCCTGGCTTCTGCGGCGGTTCCGCGGCCACTTGATGGGATTTGCCTTTAAACTTTGCACAGTAATTCATGTTTTCAGGTGCTGAGTTTTCTGGGAATTTTTAATTTGCACTCAAGATTTGAGTTTTCTGGGGTGTTTTGGAGCTTCGATGATTCGATCGGAAATTTCAAAATTTGCCTATGTGTTTTCCGGATAATTTTAGAATATGTTAAAAAGTTCGACCGGATATAAATACCTCTTTTTCCCCTGCCTGAAAATTTCCAAGTGTTGGATTTTTCTGTGGTTTAAGGACGTTCTGAGTAGTGCAAGTAACGCGATGGTCCCTCAAGAAGACAACAAACCTTAACTCGATTATGTGACCGTCTTGAACTGCCCTTTGAACCTTAGGGTTTGGGGCAGTACGGCGTGCCACATGTGAGGCGTTAGCTTGACCCTTCTACGGCTGGACCGTTGGTACTAAGGCATGAAGTGAACGTCTTTGAACTTATTTCATGTGTTGAACGGTTTCGGGAAAACTTGGGTGTTCGAATGTTCGATCGGAAAGTTTAATATTTTCTATTTATCCGGAATGGGATACAATAATTGAAATTCACAAACAGTTATGAGATAACTGGATGAATGTTATAAATCTAGCGGTTTAGTCTCACTTGATATTGAAAAGAGTTTTCGATAATGGGACTAAAATGCGGGGTTTATAATTATTAGGCATGTGGTGTCTAAATATTTCATTTGATTAGGCATGCGATGTCTAAAGAGGTTGCGGATTCCAACTGTTGTAGTTTTACACTTTCTTTTCTGTGACCGTAAGTGTAATATGTGATATCGCCGGTTTCGTTGCTATATACCAACGACAATTGGGATACGCATGTTTACTTACGTTGATGACATGTGATGTTATGTGTTGCTGGATATGTTATATTGGATCGTCGTGTTTGAATAGCCAGGGGTTTTTATGTGAGATGAGTGTTTTTCTTTTTCATTCATGTAAAAACTTGTTTGTAATATTCTTTTATTGGGGCACTTCCAGGTTGCGGAAGATGTCACCGTTTGTATATTATTTACTTTTCCGCATTAGGATAGACCCAAGGAGGGGAGCACAAGTAACCTGGATCTAGGGTCCAGTGGGAGACCATCTCGAGGAGTCGAGTCCGGGTCTCCTAACCCTAGAATTGGTAGGGTTGCTTGCCGCTCTCGTAGGGGTCTAGGGGTGTGGGATTGGCTATTCATCACGACCGTGGAATCCGTGTTTTATAATGGCTCGTATTAAAAACACGGACGTCCTAGTATATCCAATATTTCATATGATATTTTCTGCTGCGATATCTGTGATGTGATCATTTGATATGTTCTGATGGATATAGAATATAGTATATATGATATATTATATAGACGTTACTTATGTTTTGCACCCGCACTAGCCCTGCCCTGCTATGTCGTTAGTTACCTAACCTAACGGTGCACGAGGGGACATCGAGGCAAATGCGGATGGCATAAGCGTACGTCGTATTTATCTGTGATGCTTAGGTGACTTAAATGATGGGACTTCATTAATGTGATTAATGAAAGAAAAGAAACCTAAAAGATGTTGCAGAATCAAATTTTAAATTAAAAAAAAGAAAAAGAAAAAAAAAGGGGTAGCTACAGTTTTGCTTTGCATAGCGGTATATATGATATACCCTGCACCTTATTTGATGAGGAAAGGGCCGAGATCCCTTCATCGGGAGTGACCCCTTTAGCAATAACTGGCAGATGCTACACGCTCGGTTTGACTTTTGATTGCTTCTATAGTTTCTGCTTTGCACAGTGATATATATGATATATCCCGCACCTCATTTGACAAGGAAAGGGCCGACGATCCCTTCACCGAGAGTGGCCCTTTTAGCAAAACTAGAAAAGCCTCAAAATCACTCCATTTCAAAAACTTCATTTGATTCTACAACGATATCAAGTTCATTACGCAATAGGTTTTCAGAAAAACCTGTCGTAGCCCTCCGTCATTTCAGATAATTCCTGTTTAGTATTCATGCTGCGTTTGTTGACCTTGTCAAGGCGCAGTGTGCGGTAGCTAACCAGTATTTATCTGCTTATGCATATGATGCAGATTGAGTTAGGGTAGTCGTACGGCCTTGTTGACCTTGTCAAGGGTCGTGCGGGTGGGTTTAATTCAATCAAGAAATGACGGGTTGAACTTGACTTACGGTCTATGGTTTGTTGACCTTGTCAAGGTCATAGATCGTTTGGGGCAAAAGCATTATCGGGAATTTCAAGTGTTGAAATTTGCAATGAGATTGCATACCTTCTATGAGATAGTTGGATCCCGATACCCACTGCGAGTAAGAGTTACTCCTGGGAGAGTTTTACACATTACAATTAGCCGATCAAGTAGGTGTCTAGAAAGGTGTCAACGGGGTTACGCCTCTGGAAAAACGAGGTTTACTTTAATTAGGTCCGTGCGAAAGCACGGGGAACCTCCCTCAAAGTACCGACACTGGCCTGGCTGAAAGATCGACGAAGTTGTATGGTGTAATTAATCCCGGCTAGTCTTTCCTTTTAAGGTTTGAAGGAAGATTTGATAAAAACCAGTGGGAGCCATCCTGATTAGATAAGATAATAACCAATCTGATCTTGCAAGAGCATACGCTAAAGTGTTTTCTTCTCTCTCTCTCCAGGTAGCGACCATGTCATGCCCTAATAAAGATAATAATATGGATGTATTGACTGAACCCGCATGTTATACTGTGCTGGGGAACATTGGTTCCGTTCTTTCTTATAAGAGTTATAGGAATGAACAGGATATAGGGGAATACCAGGATTCCCATGCCACCCGATTGAAGAAAGTACATGGTGATGCATTTTCTTCGGGTGTGTTCGTTACAGAGAACTGTTTCTCCATCTGCCCTACGTCCTGGGTATTAGATACCAGGTCAGGATCCCATATATGTAATCAGTTACATGGGCTTAGGAAAGGTAGAGAACTTGGAGAAGGTGATAAAGACATTAGAGTTGGAAATGGTGCAATTGTTGCAGCTAAGACTGTCGGGGAATATCACCTTGCATTACCTACTGGTAATACTTTGGTTCTGAACGAATGCTATTACATGCCGAACCTGATATGCAATATTATATCGGTTTCTTTATTGAGTAAAGAGGGATATAATTTTGTATTACAGGATAATGTTATGAACATTTTCCGTAACCAAAAGTTGGTTGGATCAGGCACGTTGTGCAATGGCATTTATGTTCTAAATCAATCAACAGTTCTGAGCATAACAAACACACACAAGAGGAAGAGTTCAGAACTGAACGAATCCTTCTTATGGCATTGTAGACTGGGTCACATCAATGTGACACGACTGGCTAAGTTGCATAAGGATGGATATTTGAAACCATTCGAATTTTCATCTTATGACACTTGCCAGTCATGTCTCAAAGGCAAGATGACCAAAACTCCGTTTACGGGATACGGAGAAAGAGTTACCGAACTCTTGGGACTAATACATAGTGATGTATGCGGTCCCATGTCTACACATACCAGGGATGGTTCTTCGTACTTCATTACATTCACTGACGATCTCTCAAGATACGGACATGTGTACTTGACAAGACACAAGTCTGAAGCTTTTGAGAAATTTAGAGAATATAAACAAGAAGTCGAGAACCAAACCGGAAAAAGTATTAAAATCCTTCGATCTGATCGAGGAGGTGAATACTTGAGCAATGAATTCCTGGACTTCCTAAAAGTGAATGGGATTCTCTCTCAGCTGACTCCTCCATATACACCACAGCATAACGGTGTATCAGAACGGAGGAACCGCACCCTATTAGATATGGTGCGCTCTATGATGAGCACAGCTGAGTTACCTATTTCCTTCTGGGGATATGCGCTGGAGACAGCAGCATACCTATTGAATCAAGTTCCATCTAAATCTGTACCTACCACACCATATGAGATATGGAGTGGGAAGAGGCCATATCTTAAACGAGTTAAGATATGGGTTGTCCAGCCTATGTCAAACGACAAAATCCGGACAAGCTCGAGGCACAGTCAGTTCTTTGCAAGTTTGTGGGATATCCAAAGAACTCATATGGGTATTTTTTCTACCACAGTGAGGAACAAAAAGTGTTTGTTGCTCAACATGCCACCATTTTAGAAAAGGAATTCCTTGAAAAAGAAATTAGTGGCAAAGTGGTAGAGCTGGAAGAGGTTCCAGATACACAAACCGTAACTGAAGATTTAGTGGAACCAGAAGATTCAATAGCTCCCAATGAACCGCAGCCACTCCGCCGATCTAGTAGGGTTCCTCACCCACCTGAGAGATACTACGGTTTTCTCATGGATGGTGGGAGCGAGGATTGCATCATGGAGGATAATGACCCAACTAGCTTCGAGCAGGCCATCACGAGTAGGGACTCAGTGAAATGGCTGGATGCTATGCGGTCCGAGATGGAATCCATGTACACCAACAAAGTATGGACTTTGGAAGTTGCTCCTGAAGGGGTAAAACCCATTGGGAGCAAGTGGATCTTCAAGAAAAAACTTGGTGTAGATGGAAAAGTGGAGACTTTCAAAGCTAGACTTGTTGCAAAAGGTTTTCGTCAAAGACCAGGTGTGGACTATGATGAAACCTTTTCTCCAGTGGCTATGCTTAAATCCATCCGGATCATGCTTGCCATCGCTGCATATCATGACTACGAAATCTGGCAAATGGATGTTAAGACCGCCTTTCTAAACGGTGATTTAGAAGAGTGCGTGTACATGACTCAGCCAGAGGGCTTCGTTGACAGTGGGAGCAGCGGGAAGGTGTGCAAGCTGCTTAAATCCATTTATGGATTAAAGCAAGCATCACGGAGTTGGAACATCTGCTTTGACGTCGTTATCAAAGAGTTTGATTTCGTCAAAAACCCAGATGAACCTTGTATCTACAAGAAGGTAGCAGAGAGTAAGGTTGTCTTCTTCGTATTGTACGTGGACGACATACTCTTGATAGGAAATGATATTGCTATGCTGCAATCGGTCAAGCTCTTCTTATCACAAAGATTCTCAATGAAAGATCTTGGTGATGCCTCCTGCATATTGGGAATTAGGATCTATAGAGATAGATCCAAACGGATATTGGGATTGTCCCAATCTAGGTACATTGACACCATACTAAAGAGGTTTAGTATGGAAGAATCCAAGCGTGGGAACTTACCCACGATCTCTGGAGTCACTCTCTCCAAAGAGATGTCTCCCAAGACTGATTTGGAGAGAGCTCGCATGCAAGGGATACCCTATGCTTCGGCTGTAGGCTCTATCATGTACGCGATGCTATGTACCAGACCCGATGTAGCATACTCACTAAGTGTAGTGAGCAGGTATCAAGCTGATCCTGGAGAGAGTCACTGGACAGCTGTGAAGAGCATTCTCAAGTACTTGCGAAGGACTAAAGAGATGCTCTTGGTGTATGGTAACGGAGAACTCCAAGTGGAGTCCTTTACCGATTCGAGCTTCCAAAGTGATAAGGACGACTCTAAGTCGCAGTCGGGATTTGTCTTTACCCTTTACGGAGGGGCGGTTAGCTGGAAGAGTTCCAAGCAGGAAACCATGGCAGACTCGACGATGGAGGCTGAATACATCGCTGCCAACGATGCTGCCAAAGAGGCTGTCTGGATCAAGAAGTTCATTACTGAACTTGGAGTGGTTCCATCCATTGAGCATCCAATACCTTTGTATTGTGATAACAATGGAGCGGTGGCTTTGGCCAAGGAACTTAGGTCCCATCAGCGATCCAGGCATATTCTGAGGCGGCATCACCTGATCCGGGAGATAGTTGATCGCCGGGAGATCGAGGTCAGGAGGGTTGACACGAAGAACAACACGGCGGATCCACTCACGAAGGCCATTCCCCAGATACAGTTTGAGAGACTCTTCGGGATGCTCGGTATGCGATACTACAGCAGCTGGCCCTAGTGCAAGTGGGAGATTGTTAGTTGTATGTATGCCCTAGAGGCCAGTATTGTACAGATGATGTATATTATATTGGATGCTTGGACATATATAGAGATGACTTTCTTGCTCGATATGATAGTATGCTATCTGGTTGCTCTTTATCTTAACATGTATACTAGTCTCTTTGAACTGTCTTATAGTTACATGTTGAAAAAGCCCTTAGGATGTGTACTTGACTACCTGGACTATGATGCAGATCATACTAGTGGTGACATGGTAGTCCATAGGTACATCCTTCAAGGTCCCTAGTCGTGGGTGTATCGAGACGGGGCATCGATATACCAGAATAGACTAGCGTATACGCTTCTTGACCCATGAGATGGGCGATGGATGATCCCATATCCATTGGTGTTTGACATCAGAGATGGTATACGGGTGCTCAGTGGAGACTGGGTACACTAGAAGGACTCGCCGAGAACTCCCAGATGGTATTATACCTCACGTCAGATGGCAGTTCTCAGGTGACACTTGTGCAGGTTAGTCTGTAGACCCGAGATCGTCATAGAGTCTTGTGTGATTCCCACTGTGCTTTGATCTCCACCTTACCACGTCCATGAGGGCGTGCAAAACGGTGGTTTTTGGGTACAGTCCCGAGTCACATGGAGGCAATGAGCGATAGGAGGGGTTTCGTCTCTCCCGGTATTGGGGGTTGATGTTGCGCTGTGCTCGATTGGCCGTAACAGGGAAGTCCCTGGCCAGGGCTGATCAGAGATTTGCTGGTAAGTGTTACCAGTAGTTTCTCGACCCGTTATGAGCCTCACATCGGTACGACTTATCGGTTATTGGGGTCTGACGTTTACCACCCCTAGACTTGATATGCGACATATCAGACGAACAGACCGGACTGTACGGTAAGTGTTACTGGTTGGATTCACAGGAGTGTAAGCGGGCTAGCTCATCGATCTTCTGATCGCTCAATACCCGGGTGGCCGTTACATTTAGCAGACCGCTTGCGGCTTGTGGGTGATTGATATGATCATCATCTGCTGCCGGCGTATTGACGAGTCTTTAGAGTCCTACACAGAGGTTTCCTGGCTCAAGCGAAACGAAATAGGGGCGCATATAAGATATGTGCGGAACCGAGAATGATGCGTGTATGTGATACCGTATTTCATTCTCGCGATGAATGTTTCGATTGGTTATATGCGATATAACCTAGTTATCGAATCGAAGATTGATTCGATAAGTCGATACATTGGATACTAGTCGGTTATGTGCGACATGACCGGATCATTGAATCAAGTGTTGCTTTAATGATTTAATGTATAATTATATATATTTGATATATTACTTTGCATTAACTAGTATTGGTTCACTTTAAAAGGATTTTCTCACTTGATGTTCACAAGTTGTATATGTGATATACTTTTGTGCACATGATTGTATCATGTTTGATGATGCATGTATTTTGGCTTTGTGTTAAGACTTATACCATGGTTATGATAATGGTTAGGGTTTTGATTTATTCACTTATTTATTTATCCATTCTTTTTCAGAAATAAATAAAAGAAAACAAAATGGTTTCATTCTAACATGAAGCTTGTTGAAGCTTCATGAAGGTTTGACTAATGTGACCATTTTGTCTTCATGCTTAACCCTAACCATTCCAAATAACCATGGTCTAATCTCTACACATAATCATAGTTAGAAGATGATAAGTATTCATTTTATTTTTCTATTTAAAAAGATACTTATCATATTCTATCTTCTTCTTCTTCTTCTTCATCTTCAAGAAAGAAAACTTGCCACCATTAATGGCATCTTGAGTAAAAGTGTGAGAAATCCTATTCTAAAGTGAACCCACCTCCTATTTCTTCACCCTCTACCTCTTGCCAAGTAGTATAGGGTGTTTTCTTCACAAGTTTCACGACTTGGTGAAGTTGGAGCTTGATCTTGTGCAACCTCGACGTAGATCATCTTCGGCATCGTACCCGACGACTAGTCCGCTCATTTCTCCGATGAAGCCGATGATAGAGTCCGAGATCCGACTTGGACAGCAAGAGGACGTCTACGTGGAGCTAAGGAAGTGGAGAACCGGATCTACAAAGGTTGTAGCTTCTCACTTTTAGTTAAGTCATTAACTAGTTTTACTTTTCGCCTAAACTCTAGTCAACGAATCCGTATTAGGGTTTCTCGGCACTTGTAAAATTTGAAATTGGCATGGTTGATGCCTTGTGAGACCTCTTTAGTGTGCCTAGGATCCCTACAAACACAACAACTAAAAACTCTTTCTCTATTGTTGTGTAGTTTAGTTGGGCCTCATTTAGTGTTCGGCTAGCATAATAAATCACGTGCGACATCTTATTAATGTGATGTCCAAGAACAGCGCCAATCGCAAAATCTGATGCGTCGCACATGATTTTGAAAGGGTGCGTCCAGTCAGGAGATGAGAGGATGGGCGCAGAGATGAGGGAATGTTTCAAAGACTCGAATGCTTCAATGCAAGTGGAGTCGAAAGAAAAAGTTGTGTCCTTGGCCATTAAGAGAGTCAAGGGTATAGCGATCTTGCTAAAGTCCTTGATGAACCGTCTGTAAAAACCGGCGTGGCCAAGGAAGGCTCTGATATCTTTGACGCATTTAGGGGGAGGGAGGTTAGAAATCACTTCGATTTTAGCTCTATCAACCTCGATGCCGTTTTGCGAGATGATATGTCCTAAGACAATGCCTTCTCGCACCATGAAATGGCACTTCTCCCAATTCAATGTTAGGTTCTTATCCCTGCAGCGGGTAAGAACTGCGTCAAGATGTCGTAAACACTCGTCGAAAGAGTCGCCAAAGATGGAGAAATCATCCATAAAGATCTCCAAGAACTTTTCAACCATGTCTGAAAAGATCCCCATCATACACCGCTGAAATGTCGCGGGTGCATTGCATAACCCAAAGGGCATACGACGATAAGCAAAAGTGCCAAAGGGATAAGTGAATGTTGTCTTGCTTGATCCTCTTTGGCGATGGGGACTTGGTTGTAACCGGAATAGCCATCCAGAAAGCAATAGAACTCGTGCCCTGCCAATCGCTCGAGCATTTGGTCAATGAAAGGTAAAGGAAAGTGGTCTTTCCTTGTCGCGGTTTGAGTTTCCTATAGTCTATGCAGACTCGCCATCCAGTTTGGGCGCGAGTGGGAATTAACTCATTTGCCTCGTTGGTAGTGACCGTAATGCCCGATTTCTTTGGCACGACGTGGATTGGGCTAACCCATTGGCTATCCGAGATAGGGTAAATGATACCACTATCCAAACACTTAACAATCTCCTTCTTAACAACCTCTTTCATAATGGGGTTGAGGCGTCTTTGAGGATCCGTTGCCGGCTTGGCATCATCCATCAAGTGTATATGATGTTTGACTATGAGGGGACTAATCCCCTTAATGTCCGCCATAGACCAGCCGAAAGCTTGCCGATTATTATGTAAGACCATCAAAAGAGCCTTCTCTTGCTCAAGAGCTAGAGAGGCCGATATAATGACGGGTAAGGTCTCATTATCACTTAGATAAGCATATTTTAGGTGCGACGGCAAAAGCTTCAATTCGAGTTTAGGGGGTGAAACAATAGATGGTAATAATGGGGTAACTGTTTCAAACTCGAAGGATTCCATCAAAGGTTCGAACCGAGTGTACGCAACAGAGTCAGATGGTTCAACTAACTCATCCGAAAAAGCAAAAGACTCCAATTCAGGTGATGATTCTTCAAAGTCGTCAACGAAGGTAAAACACTCAAAATCGTTATCTGCCGTGAAAGCTGTGTCGGATTCTAGGAGGAACGCACTAGTGGCGTTAACATTGCTGTGATCGAACAAAAAATTCTCGAACTCACAGTCCTCCTCCGCGATCTCATTGATCGAGCAAACATCGAGTACGCTAGCATTAGGTTCAGCCGGCTGACTTCCCAACTTGAAAATATTGAGCTCAATTGTCATATTGCCGAAAGATAGGTTCATTGAACCATTACGACAATTGATCACTGCATTGGAAGTTGCCAGAAATGGTCGACCAAGTATTACCGGAATTTGGTTCCGGGGGTTAGCGACAGGTTGTGTATCCATCACGATAAAGTCAACGGGGAAAATGAAATCCCCTACTCTAATTAACACATCCTCCAGCTCTCCCCTAGGATGGGTTATTGACCGGTCGGCCATTTGGAGAGTACAATGAGTGGGCTTAAGCTCTCCAACGCCTAATTGCTCGTACACAGAATAGGGTAGCAAACTGACACTCGCACCAAGATCTAATAGTGCTCTATTGATTTTCTTGTCCACAATTGTTATCGAAATGGTCGGACACCCGGGGTCCTTTTGCTTTGGGGGTAAAGAATTGACAAGAGCATCACTAATAGCATTAGCCACAAAAACTTTCTTTGGCACTTGCGACTTCCTCTTTTTGGTGCATAAGTCCTTTAAAATTTTTGCATATGAAGGAACTTTTTGGATTGCATCCAAAAGAGGGATATTTATGCTAACCTGTTTGAACAACTCAACAATCTTTTCCATCTGTGGAGTTGGTTTATTGGATCTCAACCGATTAGGAAAAGGAACATTTTGAAAGGTGGTTGAGTCCAATTTTTGCGGATCAGATTGTCGAGTTGGAACGGCACCCCGTGTAAATGTGTTCGTGTTGTGAGAAATGGGTCCGTTCGAGCTAGAAGAAGTAGAGCCGTGTGAAGGGTGGAGAATAGGCTCTAAAGAAGAAGGTGAAGAAGATGAAGAAGGGCCACCGGCAGGGGTGTCATTGTCAATTCCCATATTGTTTTGCAACACTTTTCCCGATTTCAACGTGGTCACCGCATTTACATTATGATTCTGCTGTTGATTTGCAGCATGTGCGTGACCGAGGTTGGGCAGTGGTTGAGACGGGAGTTTTCCTTTTTCGCGCTCGCTCGAAGCTGCATTGAGTTGTGCAATTTGTGCCTCAATAGATTTGATACTTTGATCGTGTGAGGCACTGTTTTGCACCAAAGATTGAATAGAAGTCTCTAATCTTGCTGTAGACTGTGTAGATTGCTTAAGGAACGCATCTAAACTACTTTCGAGCGAGCTAACCTTATCATTATTAGGTTGAACATAATTGTTTGGCTGGTAAGCATTGTTAGGCACAAAATTGTTCACCTGATTAGGGTAAGGTTGCTGTTGAAAAGGTTGCTGTTGAAATTGAGTTTGTGAAGGTGCTTGTTGTTGTTGTGGAGGAGGAGGTCTTTGAAAATTGTTATTTCCTTGGAATTGTTGATTTTGGTTCCAAGAGAAATTTGGGTGACTCCTCCACCCCGGATTGTATGTCGAAGAATAAGGATCGTTTCCTTGTCGTTGCTGAAATGCAGCATTGACTTGATCCTGTCCTTGAGTGGATGCATTATAAGGACATTCTTCGGTTAGGTGCGATGATTCCGTACAACAAGAACAAACAGTTCGTGGAGGCATAACAGGGGCAGGAGAAGGCGATGAGATTTTGGTCTCAATCGCTTCTAGCTTTTTCGTAAGAGCGGCCATCTCGGCCTTCATAGCAATCGACATCTCTACTTGATGTATGTCTGCCCTAGATTGACCACTAGAAGAAGATGATGTGGTCTTGGTACTCTCCCACTGAATTGTTTGCTCACTATGATCCTCAAGAAACTGCCACGCTTCGTCATTAGACTTGGAGAGAAAATGACCTTGACATATGGTTTCTAGCAACTGCTTCGTTGCTGAGTTCAATCCCTCGTATAATGTTTGGCAAAGTTGCCAACTTTCGATCCTATGATGAGGGCATTGAACGAGTAGGTCCTTAAATCTCTCGAAGCACTTCCAAAAGGGTTCGGAAGGAAGTTGTGAGAATTGAATTATTTCATTGCGGATTCTGGCAGTTTTGTGATGAGGATAGAACTTTTTCAGAAAAGCTTTTACAAACTCATCCCAATTTCTAATGGAATGTGATGCGGTGCTGTATAGCCACTTCTCGGCTAGGTCACATAAGGTGAAAGGAATGACCCTTAGCCTTATAGCGTCATCACTTAATTGGGTTGTTTTCATCATAGCGCACACATTTTGGAATTTATTGATAAAAATATACGCATCTTCAGATTCCAAACCATGAAATTTTGGTAGCATATTGATGAAATGTGGTTTTATTTCAAAATTATCCCCATTTGCCGGTGGGGGTGAAAGACAGGTAGGTAAGGAAGTGCGGACGGGGTAAAAGAGATCCTGGAGCGCAACTCGTGCGGGCGCTTCAACAGGCGGTTGGTTCGGGTTATTCGCACCTAAAGGAGGTGGAATCCTTCCCGTCGGTAAGGTATTGTTGGGATTGAATCCCGACATGCCTTCGGTGAAAGAGTTTGAAGGTGAGGGTAAGAAAGTGGACGGAATGTCGACTTCGGTGTCGAAGGGTTCGTTGGTCGGTACCAACGAAACACGAACTAATCGGGCGTTAGTATCCCTAGTCCAAAGTGACATACACTAAAGGGGTAGTGTAGTCAGGAAAAAGAAAGACAGAATGTGGAGGTAAGATAACGTCAGTGAAGGGAAGTGGTGGAAGTGAGTTGCAAGTTTTCTTAGCGACAAGTTGCAAGTTTGAAAAGGTTTTTCTTTTTTTTTTTATGTGAGAGTTTTGCAAAAGAGGTTTTTGAACAGAGACTTATGAGATAAATGTATCAACCACACATGCACAATCAGGCCTAGATCTAGGGTCACCTAGGTCTGCTAGACAGCTCCTAACTAGGGCTAGAAATAAGACCTCAAACCGCCTCTTCACCGACAAGTACGGCCAGGTAAGTGGGAAGGAACCACAATAGTGGGCCTAATTAATAACCACTAGCCTAGACACCGCAAAATCAGTTAGGATAAACGGTCGATGCCTATACTAGTCCTTTTCCTATTGAGCTCGATGTCCTTAGGTCTGAGTCTAATATTTTTTAATTAATTGTGGTCAATGCACATGCTTTAGGTGTTTTCTGGGGTCCTGGGAAGGGTGATGAAATCCCCACCCAATCTGAGTTTGGTCAATTAGCCCCTTAAAGTCCGATTAAATTATGCAAAACAATAAATATCACTTGCAATCAATTTTTAGCGCGGCGCAAAGAAACCTGCAGAAAATCTGTTATTTAGAAGGGGGAAGAAGATTTTTTTTAGCGCAAAGAATTCCTGCAGAAAATTTTTACAGAGAGAGATATGGAGGTTGCAGAGGGGAGAATGAGAAAGCAAATCATGCAAAATTTACGCAGAGAGGCCAACAGAAGGCCGCGGGACTGCGGTCTTGATGTGCTGTTTGCGGCGGAACCACGGTCCTTTGAGCAGATCAGCTGCTCAGAAAATTTGTGGTGCTCTGTTGGTTCAATCTACCTCTGTTGTGATGTGCACTTTACTGATTTGCCCTCTGTAAAATTCCAGATCCGAGAGTCTTCACTGTTCCTGCAAGATTCAAACAATAAAACCCTTCAAACAGATAAAAATCGATAAAATGTTTTTTGTATTTTTGTATTTTCTGATTTTTATGATTTTTTAAAAATTTAAATCAACCCGAAATTACACAAAAGAAAGATTACGCCATCCCCGGCAATGGCGCCATTTGATTAGTCCAAAAATATTATGTTTACCGTAATCAGAAACGGCGTCGCTTTGTAGCTAGCCGGTGAATACGGGTCGATCCACAGAGATGTGTAATTTTCTGATTTGTGTTTTTACGAGTTGATTCCGATGGTGGTTTGGTTTTTGTTGATTGATTTAAAAAATAAGTTATACGATATTAAAGAACTTGTTAGGATTAGGTCTAAAGTAGGGTTGAGTAGATAAAGATTAACACCTCTTTCAATGCTTTTGATTCAAACCTGTTTTAGAAGTTATAACAATTATTTGAAAAGGGGATTAGGATGATTGGGAAGAAACGAAGTTTCTTCCTCTTGATCCTTGTCCGTCCTTTGCTACTAATTGCTACAACCTTCATGGACGTCATGCATGTCCGGTCCTTTATACTACGGTGTCACCGTTACCTCATAGGCAGGGTGCCGTAGGGAGCGGATCATGCATGCGTGCATGAAGTTCTATTTAAAAATATTTGGCATTGAAAGAGATGAGAGATATTCATCTCTCATTCCCTCCTTTATTCCTAACCCTAACAAGCGAGGATTTTACTCGCTCATTAGGGTGTCTTTTAAAAGTGACATTTTTAAAGCACTTACCGATTGCATTTGAAAGACTACACTAAACTAATTAGGGCAATGATATGATTGATCTACTGCAAGAATTATACGAGAGAACTAGGGCAACAATTAAATTAACACTACGGCAGAATTTAAAGAAATGAAGACTTACTAAAATGATGGTCTTGATCTCCCAACAATTCTGAATTTTATTGATTGAAAAGAGGCATCCTTTTTACAGATTTGAGATTACAATTTATAAGAAAACAGGGAACCTAGGGTTACAGATTCTCGAACACATGATTTTACAGATATGCCCACTGAAAATCCCAACACCCGCACCGACGCACCGACACAAAAAATTTGCACCAACACGGGCAACAAACGGCCGCGGAACCGCGGCATGGGGGGGTCTGGGCCGCGGTTCCGCGGCCCTTTGGTGAGATCACCTCACCAAATTTTCTGAGCTTCATTGTAGTTGTCTTGGCTTGTTATTTCTTCATTTTATTTCTCTGTTTGGCTTCTTGTTCTTCTCCAGATCTTCAGTGAAATTTTGTATTGGTCTTTTAACCGTTTCACTTTGACATGCTTGGACCTTGCGTTGCCTTGAACTGTTATTAGTCTGGGCTTGACTAGGATCCGTCTACTTGTTGGTCAAAAGTCCCTTTCCTGTATCAACTTTCGTCTTTTTCACTGTATTCGCTCCAAGAACCTGTAACCTGTAATATGTAACAGACATGGGTCAAAAGCACCTGTTTTTATTCTTAAATGCATAAGAATGGGGAATACAAAATGCAATATTATGTTATGAACACTTGCCCACTATGCTTCCGCTGCTCCTACTGACTACAACAACCCTCTGGCAGAGTCATATACACGTAAACTTCCAAAGCTAGTTTAGAACGACGCTATACTCATCCTCCTACCGGGTCATATAGTCTAGAACAGCAGCAATGGTAAGTCTGGGTAAACAAAAACCTCCCTGTCACCGTTACTGAGAAGACCGAAGTACCTCTCGGGTGCCTGAGGTTACCTACCAAATCTGCGGAGTGGCTAATGGAACATCAAATCCAATTGAATCCTTTGGTTCTATTAAATTTCCAGTAATCGTTTGTGGTTCTGAAATAACTTCCAGTTCTACCATACTCCCACTTGTGTTTTTCTGAAAAAATCCATTTTACTAAAACTGTGGCGAGTCAAGAACAATATAAATACTGATCTTCCTGATGGTAGAAAGTTAACTCTCGTCAAAGCCCGGGATAACCCACAAACTGCCATTACTGAAACGTGCCTAGAGTTTATCCGGATTCTGGTTTTAAGAATCAGACGAACAACTCCCTATACCTTAACATCGTTAAGATATAAATTGATTCTATATAAATCTAATATAGAAACAAAAGCACTAATCTAATTTGAAACCAGATTCAAAATCATGCAGCTGTTTCCAGTACATATCAACCAAATGGAAAGAGGACAATCAGCATTACTCATCTAGGAGTGCATCCATATATGAGTAACCCGAAAGAGAAGCAAGTTCTCAAAACCATTACTATCAATGGAATACCAAACACAAGTGTCCACATCTTCGACTTTCTCGAAGAATCCTGATACTTACAATAAATGGTTCTCTACTTTATTCTTATACCTATAACTTTTCAAAATCTGAACCTTGCATTTCAACGAAATACATGTATAGAATCAGAGAAGTTATGAGTAAACATAATACAGTGCGAGTATCAACCCCATTGTTCTAATGGACACTGGACAACATACAACACTTTGTATAATTCCCCTGAGTTCAACAACTCAAACTCTGTGTGTCGTAGGTTGAAAAATTGTACTTTGATTAAGAAGAGTTACACCGCTGTTGAATGCACCTTACCTAATCACCAACTGATATAGGTAATTGTCATAGACACAATATCAAAAAGTTATATCTCACTTTATAAAATAAATGTACAGATATATCAGTTTGAAATTGGTGCATAACAACGGATAATCAAAACCAAATATTTGCCATCCGGAAAAATCGAGATGATTTCCTCAAATATCACCAATTACTACGAATTCTGATATAATGAGGATCTAATCACCCAATTCCCAATATCTTACTCCCACTCACCATCCGTAATAACATGCAGATGTGAGAAACTGATCCGGTAAATACATACCCTAGAGTTAGATTCCAATTAGGAAAACAGTTTTCAATTACCATCGCACAGTGAAACTGAAACATGAAAATGTTTCAAAAGGGGTTAACTGGTATTCCTAGTAACGCTTCTTCCACTATCCTGATTCATGACAGTAACCATATACTTGCCTGCCCTCTCTGCAATCCCTTTATTATGTTTTTACCTATTACCTTCTGTACACCTCTTTTACGCTAATTGGTTTTCTTCATTCCCTACCTTAGGGTACCAGCCTAAGGTTTGGAAGAAGACTATTCAATAAGTGTAATAGGTGTACTCTCCTAATCCTCGGAGCCCTCGCAACCTGAGAGAAGGTAAAGAGAAAAGACATCTGAATAATCCTATCCAATTTCTCTTGAACCGGAAACCATCCCCGAATCTGGAACGAATTCCTTCGAGTTCGTATGTAACTATACGATGGCATATCCAATGGAAGTGGATATCCGTAGTGATACGGAGTGTTCCAGAGAAATGCAAAGTGAATGTAGGAGTGGCAGGGGTATACACGGTCTTTGTCGTGAATGATGGTGATCGCAATTTATTTTGCCATTGTTCTAATCCCTTTATATGTCTTTACTTATTACCTTCTGTACACCACAGTTAAACTTGTTTGTTTTCTTCCTTCCCTACCGTTCGGCACCTGCCTATGGTCTGGAGGAAGACTATCCAATAAGTTCAATAGGTGTACCCTCTCTTAATTCTGGGAGCCTTCACAACCTGAGAGAAGGTAAAGAGAAAAGACAACCGAATAATCCTATTCAATCTCTCCTGAACCAGAATCTATCCTTGAAAAAGTTCCTTCGAGTTCGTATGTAACTATACGATGGATTTATCTAATGGAAGTGGATGTTCGTAGTAATATGGGGTGTTCTGGAGAAATGCAAAGGTGATATAGAAGTGGCAATGATGTATGCGACACCGTGACATTCCAAAATCCATAGTGTTCTAAGATGGTTTGGTCAACTTGGTTTTATGAGTTTTAGTCAAAGGTCGGGTCAAAGTCGCAGCCAGAGAGAGAGAGAGAAGAAGAAACACTCAGCGTGCACTCTAACCTAGATCAAAATGGTTAATCTCTTTATCTAATCTTGGATGGCTCGCACTGTTTCCTCGAATTCTCCTCCAAATCCAAAAGGAGAATTAGTCGGAATCACCAGAGGAGTAATCCTACTCATCAGTGGGAATCGGGATCCAACTATCATTGCATGATAACTTGATGGAAGCCACTCAAGTCACCACACTCCAGAAGGTATGCGCAATCCTGACAAGTTTCCTGTATGTTTGAAACTCCCGATATGATTTTTACCCCTAGGACCCAAGTGACCTTGACGGAGGCAACAAATCAAAGAGTCCTAGTCAAGTTCAACCCGTCATTATCTTGATTGCATTAAACCCACCCGCACGAGCCCTTGACGGAGTCAACAAGGCCGCACGATTGTCCTAACCAATCACATATCCATGCTACAAACAAGCACCACTCAGCTACCGCACACTACGCCTTGACGGAGTCAACAAACACAGCACGAATACTAAGTACTACTTGTAGGAAATGATGGAGGGCTATGGCTGGTTTTTGGCGAAAAACCTTTAACGTAATGAACTTGATCTCGTTGAAGGAATCCAAGTGGTTTTATAAATATATAGTGGCGAAAACTTTTGCTAAAGAGGCCACTCCCGGTGAAGGGATCTCGGCTCTTTCCCCGTCGAATGGGGTGCAGGATACCCCAAACTGAATACCACGATGCAAAGCAAAAATAATCGACTATAGTAAAGTTATTATGTTGACGCAAACTTTTACCCAAGAGATCACTCCTGATGGAGGGATCTCAGCCCTTGCCTCGTCGAATGAGGTGCAGGATATTCCAAAATGAATACCACGATGCAAAGCAAAAGTGTACGTCCGTAATGTCAGTTTTTTAAAAACTTGGTTCCAACAACATCATATATATATATATATATATATAGGTTTGTTTTATCCTTGCATTGATAAGAATCTATGCAGTCCCATCAATTAATCACACCAGAAAAGAACGAAAATAAAATGTACGTATATGCCATCCACATTCGCCATTGGGTCCCGTCATCACCCGTTAGGTTACTTAACTAACGACAGAGAGGGGACTGGGCTAGCGCGGGTGCAAAACATATACAACATCTACTAGTGTCTATATATATATATATATAACATTCGTCCCAGGCATGATATAAAACAACATCACAGAAAATATCACAGAAGCAACACAGAATGGTGGATAATCTGGAGCCCCGGGTTTCACTTGAGCCGCAAGTGAGACCCGGCGTTCCCTGTCGTGTGGATAGCATGTGCAATGAAACCTATACCCCCTACGAGTGCGGCGAATAGCCCGCCAATTCTAGAGTAAGGTCCCCTCCGTCCCAACGCCATGAGATGCGGACCCGTTGCCCTCTAGAATCCGGCTATTCGTGCACCCCACCGCGGGGTAATCCTAGTACGGAAAATAAAATAATATACAAGGGTGACATCGACCTCATCCCGGTCGTGCCCCAAAAGAAAAATATACAAACTGGCAGTGACGGCAGTCCACATGTCGGGCGCTCGCCCCGCAATACCAAATGTACAAATGAAATAAAACTGTACTAACATTGCACCATAGATATCCACCACGAAGATCCAACCAACATCACAACACAACACAGAACATCAACGTGAATGTCACGTTCGCAAACCCGTCTAAAAGAACATATAGCAGTTAGACGGGTTTACCGATCAAATGACATTCACGGTCGCAGATTATAATGTATGTACTGTTAAACGCACACTTAAAATATCGATCGACTAAGTTCCAAATTGGTCCCAATAGCAAAACAACACTTCACTGAAACCTGGGCCAAAACAGAATATCACTAAAATCACAATTCCACGTAATTGAGCTACAGAAAAATTTTGGACGCCCGTTGCCACTAAACCGCCGCGGAACCGTCGCCAATAGGGGCTAAGTGCGGCGGATCCGCGGCGTTTTAGAGGAATATTGAGCCTAAAATTTTTGAGTACCCATAAAATCGCCTGCACGAATTTTTAAGATGCCTGAAATAATTTTTTGACCACTTTTGGAAATCGGCAGAAACTGTGAAAATGGAATCGTGATTTTGGTAAATTCTGTCGATTGATCTTTTAAGCACGTTTAAACAAGCTAGTAAGGGGTTTAAAGGGTGGCTCTGATACCATGAAGGGTTCCGGCAGCGTCCCGGCCATCAAAACGCGGCCAAAATGCGGAACAAAAATTTATCATACCGGCGCTACCGCTACCCGAATCCCGTATCGACCTTAAAACCTAAACTAGCAAGCTAAACTAAGAGTTAAAATCGTTATACCGAGTTGATCCGTGTCCTTTGGTCTTCATTCCAAGCTCCTAGCGGTTCCTTGATGTGGTTTGGTCGCCGGTCTTCCTCCATCTCCGATGATCCACCCGAGAGATGTAACTCCGGCTCTAGCTCCATGATATGATGCTTATGGAGCAACTAGGGTCTCTAGGATGCTACCCTATAGAGCCTAGGATGTAGTGTGAATGTTTCTTAGTGTTAGCTATCTCAAAAACTTGAAGGTGGAAGCAAAGCATGAACGCTAGTGGAGGTGAAACACAAATGGTGAAGGAGGAGCTCAAGAAGAAAAACAATGAACAAAACCTTCATGCTTCAAAAATGAGCTTCACATAGAAAGAGAAAATAGCATGCGAGGTTTTGTAAAATGCATTTTTTCAATTTTAAAATCCTACCATACTTGAATAGTGAACACAAATGAATTAACAATTCATTTGTGTGCACTATTGCAAGCATGGTTGTCTCCACACCTCATCATGCTAATATCCACCTCATTTACCATTTTAATAAAATGGTCAAATCAAGAAATGAGGTGGTACCTTCTAGAATGTTATCCGGTAAAAAATACGGATTACATTCAACTGTAAATATATCTGCATTCGTACCGAAATACGAATACCTAAAAAGATAGCATAACACAAAGAATATAATACTAGAATATACGTACTGAAATACATATATGTAAATTATTAAATCAATACCTGATTTAATAATCCGGTTCAAACCCGAGCCGGCTAGCATTATCAAATGTCCAATCGAATGTCCGAGTACAATGTACATCAATCGATCGGAACCCTGTACGTATCCAATACGGCTACTAAATCATTTCGCCAGAACCAGGGAAACCCTCTGTGTGGGACTCTAAAGACTCGTCAATACGCTGGCAGTGAGTTTAACCACAAGCACGTCAGTAGCACTAGCTGTACGTAACGGCTACCCAGGTATTGAGCGAAAAGGGAGGCCGACGAGCAAACTCATGCAGAACCCCTACTGAGCCTGACAGTGACAATATCCATACAGTCCAGTCTGTTCGTCTAAGAATATCGCATATCGAGTCTAGGGGGGTGGATAAAGTCAGACCCCCAACAACGCGACATTTAGTGTCGGTATGAAACCCATCACCACCTGAGAAACTATCGGTCCTGGATCGATAATTCTCGTCCACCGTGGCTACGGATTTATGGTGATGGGCATCCGTACACAACGCGACATCAGCCTCCAATACCGGGAGAGACGAATCCCCGACGATCCGATCACTGCCTCTATGTGGCTCGGGACTGTACCCAACTAAAACCTGTTTGTACGACTCCTTTGAGCCATGGTAGGGTAGTAATCAAAGCTCAGTGGGAACTCACACGAGAAAAATGATGATCTCAGGTCGACAGACTAACCTGTACACATGTCACCTGGGAACTGCTATCTGACAATAGGTATAATACCAACTAGCAGGTTCCCGGCGAGTCCATCCAGTGTACTCATAACCCAATGAGCACCTGTATACTATCTTAGGTGAACAAACTAACACCAATGGCTTGTGAGACCTGGCCACCGCCCCTCGTCGGGGTCTCGATCAGTATACACTAGTCTACACTGGAGTATCGATGCCCGGTCTCGATACTCCCACGACTAGGGACATTTAAGGATGTGCTTATAGACCCCCAGCTCCCATGTATGTGATCGCCATCACAATGCTGGCAGTCAAGCAAGAATCCTATGGGCTCTATCAACATGTATATAATGATAAAGACAAACCAGATAGCATACTATCATCTTGAGTAAGACTATTTCATCGGTATAGGTCCTGCCTCAATCATCATAATCACAAGTCCGCGACTATGATAATTGCCTTGAGGGCACTATAGCCAACAATTGATGCTTGCCAAAACCTTGCTAAGGTGCTAAGCTAACCCTACAGTCATATCAATGTGACCCGACTAGCTGAAGTTACATAATGATGCATATTTAAATCAGTTTAAATTTACATCTTGTGAAACTTGCCAGTCATGTCACAAAGATAAGATGACCAGAACTCCGTTTATTGGAAACAGAGAAAGAGTTAATGAACTCTTGGGATTGATACATGATAATGTATGTAGGTCCCCTGCCTACACATACCAGGACCGGTTCTTTGTACATCATTACATTCACTGATGATCTCTCAAGATTCGCACATGTGTTCCTGTTGAAACACAAGTCTGAAGCTTTTGAGTAATTCAATGAATATAAGATAGAAGTAGAGAACCAAAATGGGTATAAGTATTATGTCCTTATGATGAGATCAGGGAGGAGAATACTTGAGCATGGAATTTCTGGACTATTCTAAAGGAGAATGAGATTCTCTCTCAGCATTACTCCTCCGTATACACCACAGCACGTTGGTATATCGGGACAGAGCAATCGCACCCTATGTGATATGGTGTGCTTTATGATGAGTACTACTAAGTTGCCTATTTCCTTTTGGGAGTTATGCACTTGTTGTAGGGTTACTAGGCACTAGAACAAGGTTCTATAAGGCATCAACCATGGCAAAAATAAATTTTTCATGTGCCGAACAGCCCTAACCAAGATCTTAGACCAGAGATTAGGCGAAACAAAGAGCAAGTAAACAACTTTACTTCTAAGAGTTAGGGATTACAATCTTTGTAGTCCGTTCCTTCACTTCTAAAGCTCCGTATTGAGGTCCCTTCGCTGCGATCATCGAGTACCCAGACTCAAGAGAGGCTCCATGAAAAGAAAGATATAAACTTGCTTCCGATCTTCAATAACTAAGATGATCTACCCTTAAGAAACTCAAACCCAAACTCTTGCTTTGCTAATCAAGTATTAGCAAAGCAAACACCCTAATTAAGCGGCTAGAATAGATGAGGATGATGAAGTAGGAATTTAGCACTCTTTTGTTTTCAATTTCTCACTCAATATCATCACTTTGGAAAAAGCTAGAAAGCTTTTCATCAAAAAGGAAGAAGAAGAAGAAGCAAATCAATTTGTGAAAACTTGTGTGAGGTTAGAAATGCAACCATGGATTAAGAATGAAGACTTAATCCATGTAGAGAAATAACCATGGTAAAGGGTTTGGGTTTGGTTAAGAAATATCTACAAAATATCTTTACAAAATATCATAGTCATAGTCAAAGTCAAAGCTTCAAGAAGCTTCTTGAAAGCTTCATGCTAGTTTAACCATAATCCAAACCCTAACCATATTTAAACTCCACAAAAGATATTGCATTTATAACCCTAACTTGTTACAATATTATATATCACATATACAATATTTATTGTAACAAAATAAAATAATACAATTAACATATATCACATATATATCAATGTATTACCCGAGTGAGAAAAAGAATCTTTAAGTGAGCTTATATTAGTTAATGTAATTTAATATATCAAATATATAATTATACATTAAATTATTGAATCAACACTTGATCCGATAATCCGGCTATTTCACAAATAACCGACTAATATAATCTGTATCAGTTCATCGAATCAACATTTGATTCGATGACCCGGCTATATCACATATATCCGGCCGATATCTCATATCGCAAGAATCTAATACGGTATCGCATACACGTATTATTCTCGGTCCCTCACATATCACATATGTGCTCCTACTCCGTTTTGCCTGAGCCAGGAAACCTCTGTGTAGGACTCTAAAGAATCGTCAATACACCGGCAGTAGGTAATGATCATCTCAAACACCCACAAAATGCAAGCGGTCAGCTAAACGTAACAGCCATCCAGGTATTGAGCAATCAGAAGATCAACAACCAAGCCTGTACATTCTCCCATGAATCCAACCAGTAACACTCCCGTACAGTCCGGTCTTTTCGTATGATATGTCACATATCTTGCTTAGGGGTGGTAAACGTCAGACCCCAGTAGCTTGATAAGTCGTGTCGATATGAGGTCCATAACAGTTCGAGAAACTATAGATAACACTTACCAGTAAATCTCAGCAACCCTGCCCAGGGATTTCCAGTTATAGCCAATCGAACACAGCGCAACATCAATTCCCTATACCGGGAGAGACGAAACCTCTCCTATCGCTCATTGCCTCCATGTGATTCGGGACTGTATCCAAAAGCCACCTTTTTGCACGCCCTCTTGGACGTGGTATGAAGGAAATCAAAGCACAGTGGGAATCACACAAGACTCTATGACGATCTCGGGTCTACAGACTAACCTGTACCAGTGTCACCAGAGAACTGCCATCTGACGTGAGGTATAATACCATCTGGGAGTTCTCGGCGAGTCCGTCCAGTGTACCCAGTCTCCACTGAGCACCCGTATACCTTCTCTGATTTCAGACACCAATGGATATGGGATCATCCATCGCCCATCATATGAGTCAAGAAGTGCATACGCTAGTCTACTCTGGAGTATCGATGCCCTGTCTCGGTACTCCCACGAATAGGAACATTTGAAGAACGTACTTGGCGACTACACTGTCCCCGCTAGTATGATCTGCATCATAATCCTGATAGTCAAGTACTCATCCTAAGGGCTTTATCAACATGTGACATAGAGACAATCAGAGTACATGTTAAGATAAAGAATAACCAGATAGCATACTATTATGTCGAGTAAGAAAGTCCTCCCTATATATGTCCAAGCATCCACTACAATATACATCTGTATGTACAGTAATGGCCTCTAGGGAATACATATCACTAACAATCTCCCACTTGCACTAGGGCCATCTGTTGTAGTATCACGTACCTAACAATCAGCTGTGGTTGAAGTATCTCATACTCAACCATCCCATAAAAGTCTCTACTGGGAAATAGGCCTTTGTGAGTGGATCCGTGCTGTTGTCCTCCGTGTCTACTCTCCTAACCTCGATCTCCCTGGAGATCAACCATCTCTATGATCAGGTGATACTGCCTAAGAATATGTCTGGATCTCTGATGGGATGGGGGTTCCTAGGCATAAGCCACAACTCCATTGTCACACAATGGTAGGAACGAAGTTCATCTCATGAACTGGAATATATCCAGACTGCCTCTTTGGTAGCATCCTTGGTAACAATGTATTTTTCCTTTTTTCGTCTAGTATGTCACGGTATCTAGCTTGGAACTCTTCCAACATACCGTCCCTCCACTGAGGGTAAAGACAATGCATGCGACTGGCATTCAGCCGTCCTTATCACCCTGGAACCTTTCCAGTGATTCTCCCCAGGATCGATTGATACCATCTTACTACAACTAGTGAGAATCCTAACATCCAATTAGATCTATCTCATAGATCCATAACCCAGGATTTAGGAGGTATTAGCTTGATCCTATATGGAGAATCTTTGTGATAAGAGGAGATTGACCGAGCGTAGCATAAGAAACTCCTTCCCTATCAAGAGTATGTCATCCACGTACTATACGAGGATCACCACCATACTCCCTACTACCTTTTTGTACATACTTGGTTCATATACGATTTTGATGAAGTCAAAATCTTTGACTACTACATCAAAACAGACGTTCCAACTCCGCGGTGCCTGATTTATCACATAAAACATTTTGCACACGTTTCCGCTGCTCCCACTGTCTACGAAGCCCTCTGGCTGTGTACTTATAGACGCTCTCTTCCAAATCACTATTTAGAAAAGCAGTCATGACACCCAACCGCCAGATATCGTAGTCATGGTATGTAGCCGTGGCAAGTAGGATCTGGATGGACTTAAGCATAGCTTTGAAAGTCTTAACTTTTCCATGTACACCAAGTAATCTTCTCAAGATATACTTGCTCCTGATGGGGATTTAACCCTTCAGATAAAGCAACCAAAGTCCATACTTTGTTGGTGTATAAGGATTCCATCTCAGATCGCTAAGCATCCAGCCATTCTCACAGAATCCCCACTCCTAATGGCCTGCTCGAAACTAGTTGGGTCATCATCTCATGATGCAATCCTCTCCCACTGTCATAGAGAAACCGAAGTATCTCTCGGGCGGATGAGGAACCCTCCCAGATCGGCGGAGAAGCTGAGGTTTGTTGGAAACTATTGAATCCTCCGGGTTTACCAAATCATCAGCTGCAGTTTGTATAGCTGGAACTCCTTCCAGTTCTACCCCATGACCACTAATTTCTTCACAAGAAATTCCCTTTTTTCTCAAAAAGTGGTATGCCGAGAAATAAAACATCTTTTGTTCCTCGGTGTGGTAGAAGATATTCCCTTGCGAATGCTTGGGATATCCAACAAACTTCCACAGAACTGACCTTGCCTCGAGCTTGTCCGGATTTTGTTTTTAGACATAGGCCGGACAACCCCAAATCTTAACATCCTTAAGAGATGTGCTCTTCCCATACCATATCACATATGGAGTGGTAGGCAACTGATTTGGTTAGAACCCTATTCAATAGGTATGCAACTTCTCAAGTGCATAACCCCAAAAGAAAATAGGCAACTCAGTAGTACTCATCATAGAGCACACCATATCACATAGGGTGTGATTGCTCCGCCATGATACACCAACGTGCTGTGGTGTATACGGAGGAGTAATGCTGAGAAAGAATCTCATTCTCCTTTAAAATAGTCCAGGAATTCCGTGCTCAAGTATTCTCCTCCTTGATCACATCAAAAGACATGATACTTATACCCGTTTTTTGGTTCTCTACTTCTAACTTAGATTCTGTGATTATCTCAAAAGTTTCGGACTTGTGTTTCAACAGGAACATATGTCTGAATCTTGAGAGATCATCAGTGAATATAACGAAGTAAAAAGAACCTGTCCTGGCATATGTAGACATGGGACTATCATACATCATCATGTATCAATCCCAAGAGTTCACTAATTCTTTCTCTGTTTCCAATAAACGGAGTTGTGGTCATCTTATATTTGTGACATGACTGGCAAGTTTTACAAGATGTAAATCCAAACTAATTTAAATATGCATCTTTATGTAACTTCAGCTAGTCGAGTCGCATTGATATGACCTAGTTGTAGGGTTCCTAGGCACACTAATGAGGTCTCACAAGGCATCAACCATGCCAATTTCAAATTTTACAAGTGCCGGGAAACCCTAATACGGATCGTTGACTAGAGTTTAGGCGAAAAATGAAACTAGTTAACAACTTAACTGAAAGAAAGAGGCTACAACCTTTGTAGATCCGGTTCTCCACCTCTATGGCTCCGTGATGAAGTCCCCTCGCTGTCCATATCGGATCCCGGACTCTAGCGTCAGCTTCATCGGAGAAATGGGCGGGCTAGGTCGTCGACTTCGATGCCGAAGATGATCTACGTCGAGACATCACAAGATCAAGCTCCCACTTCACCAAGTCATGAAACTTGTGAAGAAAACACCCTATACTACTTGGCAAGGGGTAGAGGATGAAGAAATAGGAAGTGGGTTCACTTTAGAATTGGATTTCTGACTCTTTTTCACTAGTTGCCATTGATGGAGGCAAGCTTTCTTCATGTTGAAGAAGGAGAAGAAGAAGAAGATAATATGATGAGTTCTTTTTCAAAAAAGAAAATAAAATGAATACTTATCATATATCAACCATGGTCAAGTGTAGAGAATGAACTATGGTTAGTTTGAATGGTTAGGGTTATGCATGAAGACAAAATGGTCACTTAGTCAAAGCTTCATGAAGCTTCAACAACAAACAAAGAAAGCCACCATTTTCCCTTCTTTTGCCAAAATGAAATAAATAAATAGATATGAAAATCAAAACCCTAACCATTTAAATAACCATGGTTTAATCTTTACACAAACTCAAGTAAGCATGTATCATCAAACATGATACAATCAAGTGCACATAAAAATATATCACATATACAATGTGCACATCAAGTGAGAAAATCCTTTTAAAGTGAACCTATACTAGTTAATGCAAAGTAATATATCAAATATATAATTATACATTAAATCATTAAATCAACACTTGATTCAATGATCCGGTCATGTCGCATATAACCGACTAGTATCCAATGTATCGGCTTATCGAATCAATCCTCGATTCGATAACTAGGTTATATCACATACAACCATTCGACACATTCATCGCGAGAATGGAATACGGTATCACATACACGCATTATTCTCGGTCCCGCGCATATCTCATATGCGCTCCTATTTCGTTTCGCTTGAGCCAGGAAACCTTTGTGTAGGACTCTAAAGACTCGTCAATACGCCGGCAGCAGGTGATGATCATATCATACACCCACAAGCCGCAAGCGGTCTGCTAAACGTAACGGCCCCCCGGGTATTGAGCGATCAGAAAATCGACGAGCAAGCCCGCTCACACTCCTGTGAATCCAACCAGTAACACTTACCGTACAGTCCGGTCTCGTCGTCTGATATGTCGCATATCTCGCCTAGGGGTGGTAAATGTCAGACCTCAATAGCTCGATAAGTCGTGTCGATATGAGGTCTATAACAGTTCGAGAAACTACTGGTAACACTTACCAGTAAATCTCAGCAACCCTGGCCAGGGATTTCCGGTTATAGCCAATCGAACACAGCGCAACATCAACTCCCTATACCGGGAGAGACGAATCCCCTCCTATCGCTCATTGCCTCCATGTGATTCGGGACTGTACCCAAAAACCACCGTTTTGCACGCCCTCTTGGATGTGGTAAGGTGGAAATCAAAGCACAGTGGGAATCACACAAGACTCTATGACGATCTCGGGTCAACAGACTACTCTGTACCAGTGTCACCAGAGAACTGCCATCTGACGTAAGGTATAATACCATCTGGGAGTTCTCGGCGAGTCCGTCCAGCGTACCCAGTCTCCACTGAGCACCCGTATATCATCTCTGATGTCAAACACCAATGGATATGGGATCATCCATTGCCCATCTGTATGGGTCGAGAAGGTATACGCTAGTCTACACTGGTATATCGATGCCCCGTCTCGATACACCCACGACTAGGGACCTTGAAGGATGTACTTATGGACTACCATGTCCACACTAGTATGATCCGCATCATAGTCCAGGTAGTCAAGTACACATCCTAAGGGCTTTACCAACATGTAACAGAGAGACAATCAGTGTACACGTTAAGGTAAAGAGCAACCAGATAGCATACTATCATGTCGCGCAAGAAAGTCCTCCCTATATATGTCCAAGCATCCACTACAATATACATCCTATGTATAGTAATGGCCTCTAGGGCATACATATAACTAACACTAGTCTACAATGCCTCAAAAAGGATTCGTTCATTTCTGAACTCTTCCTATTGTGTGTGTTCTGTACGTTAAGAACTGTGGTTTGATTTAGAACGTCTATACTTTTAGATAACGTGCCTGAACCGATCAACTCTTGATATAGGAAATGTTCAAAACATTATCCAACAATACAAAATTATATCCTTCTTTACTAATAAAGAGACTGATATGATGTTGTATATCAGGTTCGGTATCTAATAACATTCGTTCAGAATCAATGTATTATGATAATACAGGGTGATAACTGCCAACAGACTTGGCTGCAACACTTGCATCATTTCCAACTCTTGAAACTTATCACCCGTTCTCAGTTCTCTACCTATCTGTAGCCCATGTAACAAATTACATTTGCGGGATCCTGATCCGGTATCTCATACCCAGGACGTAAAGGATACTGAGAAACAGTTCTCGGTAAAGAACACACCCGAAGAACATGCATCAGCATGTACTTTCTTCGTTTGGGCGGCACGGGAATTCTGGTAATCCCCTATTTCCTGCTCTGTCTTATAACAATTATAAGTTGGAGCGGGACCAACGAGTTAGTGTATATGCCCTAGGGGCCATTATTGTATCATACTAGTTTGTATATTACTTAATGGAAGCTTGGGATATTCACATGTATATAACAGTCTTGCTAAACATGGTAGTATGCTACTTGGTTTTTCTATCTTAATATGTGAGTATACGTATTGATAGAGCTCTTAGCATCTTGCTTGACTACCAGCGTTGTGATGGCAATCACACTAGTGGGGGCTGGGTAGTCTACAAGCACATCCTTATTCTGGTCCCTAGTCGTTGGATTATCGAGACAGGGCATCGATACTCCGGAGTAGACTAGTGTGTACGCTTCTCATCCCAGTTGGGGAGATGGTCTGTCTCACAGCCGTCAGTACGTCGTACTGGAGATAGTATGCAGGTGCTCATTAGGTTACGGGTACACCGGACAGGACTCGCAGGGAACTGTTGGTTGGTTTTATACCAGTCGTCAGTGAACAGTTCCTAGGTGACATGAGTACAGCATAGTCCGCAGACTTGACACCGCTACTTCGCTTTGAGTGTGTCCCACTGTTCTTAGATTGCTACCCTACCACGGCTCAAAGGAGTCATGCAAACAGGTAGCAGTTGGGTGCAGTCCCGAGCACTTGGAGGCAGTAGCGGTTAGACAGGATTCGTCTCTCCAGGTATTGGGGGTTGATATCGCGCTGTGTCAGAGAGCCATTACGCAAAGTCCCTGGCTAGGGCAAGCGAGATTTGCTGGTAGGTTCCAGTAGTTTCTCAGGGTGTAATGGGCTTCGCTCCGACACGACTTATACAGCTATTAGGGGACTGACGCTTGCCGCCCCTTAGGCCCGATATGCGATAGTCTTAGACGAATGGACCGGACTGTATGGAGATTGTCACATCAGACTCAGTAGGAGTTCGGATGGGTATCCTCATCGGCCTTCTTATCGACATCTACCTGGGGACCGTTACGTACAGCTAGTGCCGCTTGCGGTCTGTGGTTAAACCCACTGCCAGCGTAGTAGTCGAGTCTCTAGAGTCCCACACAGAGAGTTTCCCTACTCCAGGCGAAACGATATAGAGGTCGTATGGTTTTACGACAAGGGTTCGGACGCATACATGTGTTTACGCACGTACGACTTTCGGATAGTTTTTACTAGTCGGCTTTGGTTTAAGCCAGTTACTAGTATCCGGTTATTGGATTTATACAGTCTAAAGTTTTTCCGTGTTTTCACGGATATGAGGGGCATTCTCGTAATTGCGCGGGAAGCTTCTAGAAGATGGTGACTAAGGAGGTTTAGGTGGCATATACATTGAATGAGATTAGTGAGTCATATGGATGATTCATCCATGTCATTAATGCATCATAAATGCTTAATGACTCATGGAGATGAATCACCATTAGATATTTATCAAGCATGGTTGTAAATCATTTTATTTTCTTTTCTTGAAAAACAATAATGCTTGATATATATTATGATAGCTCATTTTCTCATTCCATTATTATGTTCATCTTCTCTCTCCTCAAGCTCTCCCTCTTCAAACCCTAATCCTCCCCTCTCATGTGTTGTGTACAAGGATTAGATCAGACTACTTAATCCTTAACCATTTTCTATATCACCTAGGTTACTTGGATTAGCACTTCAAGAAACCTAGTTACCTCTAGTTTGAGGTGAAACTTGTAGTAAAGCTCTCGGGTGGATCTTCTACTACTTAGAGAAGGCCGGAGAGGACGTGGAGAACGACAAGACGAAGGACTCAGTTCTTTAGGTATAATCACTTAACATAGTAGTTAACACTTCTATGGTTTCTTGTTAATTATTGTTTATGCAAAGATTCTCGGTTAGTCGATGTTTACGCCTAAAACAATATCGTTTTTCATTATTCCGCCTCCCCGCAAGTCGTGGGGTGTTGTACATCGACTTACAGTGGTATCAGAGCCTCGCTCAACAATAATTAACTCATTAGCAAAGTCGTAAGATATTCGAACGAAAAACGAACCAAAAAACGACATCGATATCACTACTTTTTGTCGAATTTTAAACAGGCTCTAAAATTTTTTCAGGGTGCCTCAGAATAACCTACAGAGAATTGTAAGAAAACTGATGAAAAATGGGTTCCTGAATCGGGCAAACGACCACGGAACCGCGGCGGATCCCACCGATCCGCCGCGGAACCGCGGCCGAGTTGGGGCCGATTCAACCCAATTTTCACCAGTAATTCTTCTGTGATATTTTTGTGTTTTCTGGGATGTTTATTTTTCTGCTCAAGTCTCAGGTGCACAGAGAAGTATTGGAGTAGAATCTAATGTGTCTGCACGATCGAAATTTTGCGATGTTTGCTAATTTGATTATATCTGTGTTTGTATAATGTGTTCGTAAACCCCCCCTAACTGCTAGTATGTTGGTTGGCAGGGGGTTGCACATTTCTGTAATGGATTTTATCTTTTTGTGTATATAAACTGCGTTGGACTGTTGTGATGTATAGCCGGGGTTTTGTGACGGGTTATAATTTAATTCATTTGATGTAAATTTAATTTGTTGTAATATTATTTTGCCGGGCACATCCAGGTTGCGGTTGTAGCCACCGTTGTATTATTTCATTTTTCTGTTTTTGCTCCTAGGACAGACCCAAGATAGGGTGCACAAACTACCGGGCGGGTAGTTTGCCGTACCCGTAGGGGTCTAGGGTGGGGTAATGGCTATTCATCACAACTGTGTAATCCGTCTTTCGTTGCAGGCTCAAAACAAACACGGATTGCTTGCAAATCCAATAAAGTTCATCTGTGATCTGGAATGCCTATTATTGCGTCTGACGAATGTACAATATCTATATATGATAGCTATTTAGACGTCACTTATGTTTTACACCCGCGCTAGCCCAGCCCCCGCTCTGTCGTTAGTTAAGTAACCTAACGGGTGATGACGGGACCCAGTGGCGAATGCGGATGACATAAGAGGACGTTGTATTTTCGTTGTTTTCTGCAATGATAGGTTAATGATGGGACGCATTATTTATAATGCAAAGAAAATAAACCAAAAGTTTAATCGTTGGAACAAATTTAAATGAAACCTCTCGGTTATTTTAAAAGAGCAGAAATTTTTAATTGCGGAGCTTTAACCACTCCTGTTAAAAAGCTATCAGGTTCCTTCGGTTATATCAAGTTCACTACGTTCACGGTTTCGCCAAAACTAGTCGTAGCCTTCCGTCATTTCTTATAGATAGTCAGTAGTATTCAAGCTATGTTTGTTTGGCCCTTAGTCAAGACATAGTGTTTGGTAGCTGCTGGGGTATTCATTTGTTGCATAGATAGATGAGTTGGTTTGGGACAGTCGTATTACTTTGTTTGGACCTTAGTCAAGAGTATATACGGATGGGTTCAAATTAACAAGATAATGATGGGTAGAACTTGACATGTGACTTATGATTTGTTGGCCCTTAGTCAAGGTCATAAGAACATGGGGCAAAAATCCACAACGGGAATTTTTAAAGAAACTGAAATTTGCAAAGAGATGCATACCATTTGGAGTTTGATGAATGTAGGTAGGATTCCTTCAGCATTATCAGACAATGATATTTGGATCTCGATCCTACTGTGAGTATATGCTACTTATCAGGAGATTCGTCACTTAACGATCAATGCTATAAACCAAGTAGGTGCCAAGAAAGGTGTCAGCGGGGTTACGCCCCCAGAGAAAATAGGTTATTTAATTAAGGAACTTCACGAAAGCGTTGGAAAACCTCCCTCGAAGTATCGACACTGGCCTGGCCGAACGGTTAAGCAAGTATTGTACGGTGAGAATGGTCCTGGCTAATTCTTCTTTTATAGTTTGAGGAAGGATTCGAGAAACAGTGGGAGCCATCCAATTTAGATAAATTAAAAACCACTCTAAACTTGCAAGAGCATCATGCTAAAGTGTTTTCTTCTCTCTCTCTCATTGCAGCGACCTTGTGACCATTACTAGCTTACATCTAGATAACAAGTTGACTGAATCTAACTTATTTGACTGGCAAAGGTCTGTCCAGATGTCCATTGCCTATGACAAGCTGGACCACCCTATTACTACTCAAAATCCCGCTGTCCCAGGTCCAGTTTCTACCGTCGCGGATATGGATATCCGTCAGACAAGGGAAAAGGATAAAGCGAAAGCCAAGTGCCTCGTGTTGGCTTCAAATGATGGTGTATACCAGAAGCAGCACGAGAAGATGGACTCAGTTTCCATCTTTCTCCATAACAAAGATTTATATGGAGAGCAATTTTATATCGCAAGATATGAGACCTTGAACGAATTAATTCAAGCGAGGTTGGCTGTCGGGTCATCTGTAGGGGACGACGTCCTTATAATGACTAGCTATATTGATGAGCTCAAGGACCTGGAGATCACGTTGGGAAACAGGTCATACGCTGACTTATTTCCACAATCCCCACCCTCTACTTACACCCTGAAAGAAACTAGGGAGACACAAGCTCTGCTTAATGGGGACCTTCTTCTTCTACATCCAGGGCGAAAGCAAAGGGTGAAAAGAAGAAGACCTCTATAAAGCCGATATACGGTGTCAGTAAAGTAAGAGGAAAGGGAAGAGCAAAAGTTTTGGGACTTGGTAAGGAGGGATATTCCTATTGTTATGGGAACGGGCATTGGCAGAAGGATTGCAGGGCTTTGGAAGCCAGTAGCCAGGATACGAAGCATGTTGTGGCTTCAGTCTCAAGTGTGTTTGTAATTGAGAACTGTTTGTCAATTAATTCTACTTCCTGGGTACTTGATACCGGAGCAGGATCTCATATCTGCAATTCATTACAGGCTTTGAGAAACCGTAGAGTTATAAGGGTAGGTGATTTGTCTCTCAGAGTTGCAAACGGAATGAGCGTGGACGCTGAATCCGTGGGAGAATATCACCTAGGTTTGACAAGTGGGCAGATATTGATTCTACGTAACCGTTTGTATGTATCTAGTTTGACTTGTAATATCATATCAGTGTCCTCACTTTCGAGAGAGGGATACGATTTTACATTCGTAAGCGATGTAGTTCACATCCACCTAAATCAAGTTCAGATTGGGTCCGGTACATTAGATAACGGTATATACGTATTGAGTCAAGCTCAGGTTTTCAATATCCAGAACACACTTAAAAGAAAGTCTCCAGAAATAAATCAGGCTTTCTTATGGCATTGTAAACTAGGTCACATCAATGAAACACGGTTGACGAAGTTACATAGAGAAGGATATTTGAATCCGTTTGAATATCAATCTTATGCTACTTGTGAATCTTGTCTCATGGAAAAGATGACAAAGACTCCGTTTACTGGACACGGAGTAAGAGCAAGCGAGCTCTTGGGACTCGTACACAGTGACGTGTGCGGTCCAATGTCTACACATGCGCGAGGTGGTTATTCCTACTTCATTACTTTTACGGACGATTTTTCTAGGTATGGATATATCTTCTTAATGAAGCATAAATCTAAGGCCTTTGAGAAATTCCAAGAATACAAGAATGAACTGGAAAAACAGACAGGCAAAAGTATAAAGACACTAAGATCTGATCGAGGTGGTGAATACTTAAGTGCCGAATTCCTGGGTTACTTAAAAGAGAATGGTATTCTCTCTCAGCTTACTCCTCCATACACACCACAACACTACGGTGTATCGGAAAGGAGGAATCGAACCCTATTGGATATGGTTCGTTCCATGATGAGTAAGGCTGAGTTGCCGCGATCTTTCTGGGATTATACACTAGAATCAGCTGCATATCTTTTAAACCAGGTTCCAACCAAGAATGTTCCTACCACACCATATCAAATGTGGAGTGGGAGAACAAGAAGTTTCAGAGGAAAGGGACATACCAGCGCCTATCTGCAGAAGTAGTAGGCAGTCTCATCCGCCCGAGAGATACTACGGTTTTCTCATAGACGGGGATCGAGAAGATTGCGTCATTGATAATGATGACCCTACTAGCTTCCAGCAAGCCATTCAGAGCGGCGACTCGGTAAAATAGCTGGATGCAATGCGGACCGAAATGGAGTCCATGTACACTAACAAAGTATGGACTTTGGACATTGCTCCAGATGGGGTAAAACCCGTAGGATGCAAGTGGATCTTCAGAAAGAAGATTGGTGTAGATGGACAGGTTGAAACCTATAAGGCTAGACTTGTTGCAAAGGGTTTCCATCAAAGACCTGGTTTGGACTATGACGAAACCTTTTCTCCAGTGGCTATGCTCAAATCCATTCGAGTCCTTCTTGCCATTGCTGCCTTCCACGATTATGAGATCTGGCAGATGGACGTAAAGACGGCCTTTCTAAATGGAAATTTAGAAGAGTGCGTCTATATGTATCAGCCAGAGGGATTCATTCAGAGTGGGAGCAGCGGTAAAGTGTGCAAGTTGCTTAAGTCCATTTATGGACTAAAGCAAGCATCACGGAGTTGGAACATCTGTTTTGATGATACTGTCAAAGAATTCAACTTTATCAAGAATCCAGATGAACCATGCATATACAGTAAGATTGTAGGGAGAGTTGTTGTATTCCTCGTCTTGTACGTGGATGCCATTCTCCTAATAGGAAATGATATTCCTATGCTACAGTCAGTCAAACGATTCTTATCATAGAAATTCTCCATGAAGGACTTGGGTGATGCCACCTACATTCTGGGGATCCAGATCTATCGTGATAGATCAAAGAGGATGTTGGGACTTTCACAGTCCAGGTACATCGACACCATATTGAAAAGATTCAGTATGGAAGATTCTAAGCGCGGTAACCAACCGGCTTGTCACGGAATCACCCTCTCCAAAGAAATGTCTCCCAAGACTGATTTGGAAAGGGATCGCATGTCGATTATACCCTACGCTTCTGCAGTAGGCTCTATAATGTATGCGATATTATGTACCAGACCAGATGTAGCATACGCATTGAGCGTTGTAAGCCGGTATCAAGCAAACCCAGGGGAGAATCACTGGATAGCAGTAAAGAACATTCTCAAGTACCTGAGGAGGACTAAAGAGATGTTCTTGGTGTATGGCGGAAAAGACCTCCAGATCGAGGCCTTTGCTGACTCCGGCTTCCAGAGTGACAAGGATGACTCCAAGTCCATGTCGGGTTATGTCTTTACCCTTAATGGAGGGGCGGTCTGTTAGAAGAGTTCCAAGCAGGAGACCGTTGCTGACTCAACGATGGAAGCGGAGTACATAGCTGCTTGCGATGCCGCAAAAGAAGCTGTCTGGATGAAGAAGTTCCTCACAGAACTTCAGGTGGTTCCTACCAGTGTTGGTCCAATACCTCTGTATTGCGACAACAACGGCACTATAGCTTTAGCGAAGGAACCCATGTCCCATCAGAAGTCCAGACACATCTTAAGGCGGTATCACCTGATCAGGGAGATCGTAGATCGCCAGGAGATCGAGGTAAAGAGAGTAAATTCAGAGGATAACATTGCTGATCCATTCACGAAGGCCCTACCTCAGATTCAGTTCGAGAGGCTACTCGAGATCCTCGGTCTTCGATACGCCAGTACATGGCCCTAGTGCAAGTGGGAGATTGTTAGTGTATATGCCCTAGGGGCCATTATTGTATCATACTAGTTTGTATATTACTTAATGGAAGCTTGGGATATTCACATGTATATAACAGTCTTGCTAAACATGGTAGTATGCTACTTGGTTTTTCTATCTTAATATGTGAGTATACGTATTGATAGAGCTCTTAGGATCTTGCTTGACTACCAGCGTTGTGATGGCAGTCACACTAGTGGGGGCTGGGTAGTCTACAAGCATATCCTTATTCTGGTCCCTAGTCGTTGGATTATCGAGACAGGGCATCGATACTCCGGAGTAGACTAGTGTGTACGCTTCTCATCCCAGTTGGGGAGATGGTCTGTCCCACAGCCGTCAGTACGTCATACTGGAGATAGTATGCAGGTGCTCGTTAGGTTACGGGTACACCGGACAGGACTCGTAGGGAACTGTTGGTTGGTTTTATACCAGTCGTCAGTGAACAGTTCCCAGGGAACATGAGTACAGCATAGTCCGCAGACTTGACACTGCTACTTCGCCTCAAGTGTGTCCCATTGTTCTTAGATTGCTACCCTACCACGGCTCAAAGGAGTCGTGCAAACAAGTAGCAGTTGGGTGCAGTCCTGAGCACTTGGAGGCAGTAGCGGTTAGACATGATTCGTCTCTCCCGGTATTGGGGGTTGATATTGCGCTGTGTCAGAGAGCCATTACGCAAAGTCCCTGGCCAGGGCAAGCGAGATTTGCTGGTAGGTTCCAGTAGTTTCTCAGGGTGTAATGGGCTTCGCTCCGACACGACTTATACCGCTATTAGGGGACTGACGCTTGCCCTCCTAGGCCCGATATGTGATAGTCTTAGACGAATGGACCAGACTGTATGGAGATTGTCACATCAGACTCAGTAGGAGTTCGGATGGGTTTCCTCATCGGCCTTCTTATCGACATCTACCTGGGGACCGTTACGTACAGCTAGTGCCGCTTGCGGTCTGTGGTTAAACCTACTGTCAGCATAGTAGTCGAGTCTCTAGAGTCCCACACAGAGAGTTTCCCTACTCCAGGCGAAATGATATAGAGGTCGTATGGTTTTACGACAAGGGTTCGGACGCATACGTGTGTTTACGCACGTACGACTTTCGGACAGTTTTTACTAGTCGGTTTTGGTTTAAGCCAGTTACTAGTATCCGGTTATTGGATTTATACAGTCTAAAGTTTTTCCGTGTTTTCACGGATAGGAGGGGCATTCTCCTAATTGCGCGAGAAGTTTCTAGAAGATGGTGACTAAGGAGGTTAAGGTGGCATATACATTGAATGAGATTAGTGAGTCATATGGATGATTCATCCATGTCATTAATGCATCATAAATGCTTAATGACTCATGGAGATGAATCACCATTAGATATTTATCAAGCATGGTTGTAAATCATTTTATTTTCTTTTCTTGAAAAACAATAATACTTGATATATATTATGATAGCTCATTTTCTCATTTCATTATTATGTTCATCTTCTCTCTCCTCAAGCTCTCCCTCTTCAAACCCTAATCCTCCCCTCTCATGTGTTGAGTACAAGGATTAGATTAGACTACTTAATCCTTAACCATTTTCTATATCACCTAGGTTACTTGGATTAGCACTTCAAGAAATCTAGTTACCTCTAGTTTGAGGTGAAGCTTGTAGTAAAGCTCTCGGGTGGATCTTCTACTACTTAGAGAAGGCCGGAGAGGACGTGGAGAACGACAAGACGAAGGACTCGGTTCTATAGGTATAATCACTTAACATAGTAGTTAACACTTCTATGGTTTCTTGTTAATTATTGTTTATGCAAAGATTCTCGGTTAGTCGATGTTTACGCCTAAAACAAGATCGTTTTTCATTATTCCGCCTCCCCGCAAGTCGTGGGGTGTTGTACATCGACTTGGGTAATATTAAAAATTCCTAGAAGCTTGTAAAAATACCTACGGATGTTACTGTGAAAAATCTAACCCTAATACCCACGTACGGCGGCGGAACCGCCACGCAAGGCATGGTATTGCCGCGGTTCCGCGGCGACTTGAGGGGATTAGTGGTTCATTTTTCACAGTAATCCTTAGAATTCCCTGCATAATTTTCTGAGTATTTTTAATACAGAAAAAATCAATATTTTAAAAAATTTCCAGAGAGGGGGTGTATTGCGACGTTTCGGGGTTCGATCGGACTTTAAACTTCGTCTAGACTTCGCCTAAAGCTCTAGCTTGGCTCTGATACCACTGTAGGGTTACTAGGCACTAGAACAAGGTTCTACAAGGTATAAACCATGCCAAAAAAAAAAATTTCATGTGCCGAACAACCCTAACCAAGATCTTAGACTAGAGATTAGGCGAAACAAAGAGCAAGTAAACAACTTACTTCTAAGTGTTAGGAATTACAACGTTTGTAGTCCGTTCCTTCACTTCTAAAGCTCCGTGTTGAGGTCCCTTCGCTGCGATCATCGAGTACCTGGACTCAAGAGAGGCTCCATGAAGAGAAAGATGCAAACTTGCTTCCGATCTTCAATAACTAAGATGATCTACCCTGAAGAAACTCAAACCCAAGCTCTTGCTTTGCCAATTAAGTATTAGCAAAACAAACACCTTAATCTAAGCGCCTAGAATAGATGAGGATGATGAAGTAGGAATTTAGCACTCTTTTGTTTTCAATTTCTCACTCATTATCATCATTTTGATACAAGCTAGAAAGCTTTTCATCGAAAAGGAAGAAGAAGAAGAAGCAAATCAATTTATGATGAATAATGAAAACTTGTGTGAGGTTAGAAATGCAACCATGGGTTAAGAATGAAGACTTAACCCATGTAGAGAAATAACCATGGTAAAGGGTTTTGATTTGGTTAAGAAATATCTACAAAATATCTTTACAACATATCATAGTCAAAGTCAAAGCTTCAAGAAGCTTCTTGAAAGCTTCATGCAAGTTTAACCCTAATCCAAACCCTAACCATATTTAAACTTCATAAAAGATGTTGCATTTATAACCCTAACTTGTTACAATATTATATATCTCATATACAATATTTATTGTAACAAAATAAAATAATACAATTAACATATATCACATATATATCAATGTATTACCCGAGTGAGAAAAAGAATTTTTAAGTGAGCTTATATTAGTTAATGTAATTTAATATATCAAATATATAATTATACATTAAATTATCGAATCAACACTTGATCCGATAATCCGGCTATTTCATAAATAACCGACTAATATAATCTGTATCAGTTCATCGAATCAATACTTGATCCGATGACCCGGCTATATCACATATACCCGGCCGATATCTCATATCGCGAGAATCTAATATAGTATCACATACACGTATTATTCTCGGTCCTGCACATATCATATATGTGCTCTTACTCCATTTTGCCTGAGCCAGAAAACCTCTGTGTAGGACTCTAAAGAATCGTCAATATGCCTGCAGTAAGTGATGATCATATCAAACACCCACAAGCTGCAAGCGGTCAGCTAAACGTAACAGCCACCCAGGTATTGAGCAATCAGAATATCAACAAGCAAGACTGTACATTCTCCCGTGAATCCAACCAGTAACACTCTCGTATTGTCCGGTCTCTTCGTCTGATATGTCGCATATCTCGCCTAGGGGTGGTAAACGTCAGACCCTAGTAGCTTGATAAGTTGTGTCGATATGAGGTCCATAACAGTTCGAGAAACTACTGATAACACTTACCAGTAAATCTCAGCAACCCTGGCCAGGGATTTCCAGTTATAGCCAATCGAACACAACGCAACATAAACTCTCTATACCGGGAGAGACGAAACCCCTCTTATCGCTCATTGCCTCCATGTGATTCGGGACTGTACCCAAAAGCCACCTTTTTGCACGCCCTCTTAGACATGGTATGATGGAAATCAAAGCACAGTGGGAATCACACAAGACTCTATGACGATCTCGGGTCTACAGACTAACCTGTACCAGTGTCACCAAATAACTGCCATCTGATGTGAGGTATAATACCATCTGGGAGTTCTCGGCGAGTCCGTCCAGTGTACCCAGTCTCCACTGAGCACCCGTATACCTTCTCTGATGTCAGACACCAATGGATATGGGATCATCCATAGCCCATCATATGGGTCAAGAAGCGCATACGCTAGTCTACTTTGGAGTATCGATGCCCTGTCTCGGTACTCCCACGACTAGGAACATTTGAAGGATGTACTTGGCGACTACACTATCCCTACTAGTATGATCTGCATCATAGTCCTGGTAGTCATGTACTCATCCTAAGGGCTTTATCAACATGTGACATAGAGACAATCAGAGTGCATGTTAAGATAAAGAGTAACCAGATAGCATACTATCATGTCGAGCAAGAAAGTCCTCCCTATATATATGTCCAAGCATCCACTACAATATACAACGTATGTATAGTAATGGCCTCTAGGGCATACATATAACTAACACTTGTGAAGCTGCATACCTATTGAATAGGGTTTCAACCAAATCAGGTGCCTACCACTCCATATGAGATATGGTATGGGAAGAGCCCATCTCTTAAGGATGTTAAGATTTGGGTTGTCCGGCCTATGTCAAAAGCAGAATCCGGACAAGCTCGAGGCAAGGTCAGGTCTGTGGAAGTTTGTTGGATATCCCAAGCATTCGCAAGGGAATATCTTCTACCAAACTGAGGAAAAAAAGTGTTTTGTTTTCTCAGTATGCCACCTTTTGGAAAGGAAATTTCTTGTGAAGAAATTAGTGGTCATGAGGTAGAACTAGAAGGAGTTCCAGCTATATAAACTGCAGCTGATGATTTGGTAGAACCGGAGGATTCAATAGTTTCCAACGAACCTCAGCCTCTCCGCTGATCTGGTAGGGTTCCTCATCCACCTACGAAATACTTCGATTTCTTTATGACAATGGGAGCGAGGATTGCATCATGAGATGATGACCCAACTAGTTTCGAGCAGGCCATCAAGAGTGGGGACTCTTTAAGAATGGTTGAATGCTTAGCGATCTAAGATGGAATCCATATACACCAACAAACTATGGACTTTGGTTGCTTTATCTGAAGGGTTAAATCCCCATCAGGAGCAAGTGAATCTTAAGAAGATTACTTGGTGTACATAGAAAGGTTGAGACTTTCAAAGCAATGCTTAAGTCCATCCAGATCCTACATGCCACTGCTACATACCATGACTACGATATTTGGTGGTTGGGTGTCATGACTGCTTTTCTAAATAGTGATTTAGAATAGGGCGTCCATAAGTACCCAACCAGAGGGCTTCTGTCACGACCCGAAGGTACGGAACATGACCGGCAATTAAATTACGAAGCGTCTAAAGGCGCAACGTAATCTAAGTAAGCCGAAGCCCAGAAATCTAAACCATATAAAAGAAGAAGTAAAGGAAAACATGTAGAAAAACAAGTTTTAAAGGAACATCCAATTTTCTTAAAAATTTCGGCAGAGTCTCCTTTGTAAAAACTGGCCCTAAACGGGTACAAACAAGAATAATATATATACAGCAATAAAAAGGTATCCCCAAGCGGGAGCTAGCTCTACGCCAACAGGCGGAAACAACCACACCAAGCATAATAATATACAACGCTAAAGGGCGAGGCTCAAAACTCAAAAGAAAAAAAATCCACAAGATACCATAATAATACAAGCGTGACTCTAAGGTCGAAATAAATAACTGATCCTTTAAACTTATCAAGTAATACAAGTTTGGTTGATGGAGCTTAGTAGATACCAATGAAATAAATAATGTACAACGGCGGTCCTGATACAAATGAACCAACCTACCGTGAAAATCACCCGGAATGAAAAGATGTGCCAGCAAGCTGCCAAGTAAACCTGTACATCGAACCTGTAAAAAAATTTGGCACAACGGGGGTGAGTTTCCAACTCGTGAGTAGAAGACATCTGCGAAAAGAAATCAAATGCACGACGCTGTCCTAGGTCATAATAATATACTAATATATCACTAGTCATCTAGTAGTGCAGGGTAATAAACTACGCGTAAGTGCAAATGCTCCGTGCTCGTGTCAGTGCCTCAAGTAGTAATATGTCGTGTGAATGAGTATGCATGCACCATGAATGTAAAACAATCAACCCTGAAATCTGGATATATCTGTATAAAAAGTCTTTAACTTTCACCATAGTAAAATTTGTATAGCAGTTTGAAACATCATCGATGAAATCCATGGAAATCCGTGTGAAGCATCGACACAAAACATGTAAATCTCAAGTCTCAATACCTCATAGTCTCAATATCTCGGGCTCCATCAGTCCGAATCGGCCCATATCATCAAATCTCACGACAACGGTCGGTATCCTCCGAATATCCGCCGCGCCAGACATCACCGATAGGTAGTCTTCCCCTGCAAGGCTCATCGTCTACAACTCGATCTTCTTGCCCCGGGGTACCATACCGGGCCCACCATGTACCCGAGACGGTTCATCCACTGCTCGAATCGGGTCTCGAAATCCAACAGAAAACATGAAATCTCATGGTGGACGACACATACATCACGAGAAAACCGCAACTTATATTTTAAAAAGAGAGGGAGAAAGAGAGAGAAGTTTTTATATATATTCTTGCAGTTTTCCCCAAAATCCAGAAATCTCATAGAAATCCAAAATCCCAAATCATGAGTAAGTAAATGGTAAGTGTCGGCATAAGCCCCATAATACTGCATGATAACATGAAAATGTGAATGCATGAAATGTCTAAGTAATAAATGCAATGTCTAGACTAACACCTGAGAGTAATCACAAAACTATATTGATCTAGCCTTTAGCTGATTCTATCATAAAAGATAATATGTTCTAAAGTGTACGTGACATGGCAATTACCGATGATGTGTGTGTGAGCCGGCAAATACGTGGGACATGCGCATCATCGGTAATGGTGCTGGTGTCCTAACACGCAGAGTTTCATACTGACTAAAGAAACATATGTATAAACATGCAACTTGATGAATTCAATCTGAATGTAAAGGTAAAATGTGTACTAAACACTCATTTGGAATATACATATCTAACTACAACTATATGACTCGAGCCTCAACTAGTATCTATCTAACCCCTAAGGAACTAAACTAAAGGAACTAGTCGATAGGAAATAGGAATCCACCTAAGGTCTGTAGGGTTCCTAGGCACACTTGTGAAGGTACATAAAGCATCAAACATGCACGAATAAAATTTTACATGTGCCGAACAACCCATAGACAGGATCTTTGCTAGATTATTAGGGTTTAGCATGCAAGATAACATCTTTTTATCTAAGTGTGAGGGATTACAACCTTTGTAGTCCGCTCCTTCGCTTCACAAGCTCCGAGTAGAAGTCCCTTCGCCGCGATCCATGATCTCCCGGACTCAAGAGAGGCTCCACGACTCGAACGATCCATGCTAGCTTGAAGTGTTCCGATTCTCCAATGATCTACGTCGAAATTGCTATAACCCAAGCTTTCTCACTCTAAAGAGATGAACACCCTAATCTAATGGGCTAGATTAGATGAGGATGATGGAGTAGTATTTATGCTTTCTTTTTAATTCACTTTCTCACAAAAAATCATCACACAAGAATTAACTAGTAAGCTTTTTCTTTTTGAACTCAAGAGAGAAGAAGATGATAATGAAAAAGATAATCCTTTTGTGACGAATAGAAGATAAATCTATATGATTGATTATAGAACCATGGTCAAAGATGATAGGATAAAACTTGTAGAGAATAAACTAGAGTTAGGGTTTGGTTAGGTTAAGGATAAGTATCAACCATAATATCTTAACCAAGACAAAATAGAATCCTTCTAGAATGAACTTGAAAGAGCTAACCCTAATCAAACCCTAATTCCTTTTTATCATCCTTAAACATGTTTTATAATAAATCATATCATGTCACAATAATATATATCACATATATATTATATATTTGCAACAAAAGAAAATAATACAATTAACATATATCGCATATATATCAATGTATTAATCCGGTGAGAAAATGAAATAATAAAGCGAGCCAATATTAGATAATGTAATACAATATATCATATATATCATTATACATTAAATCATCAAATCAATACTTGATCTAACGATCCGGCTATATCGAATATAACCGACTAATATATCATGTACCGATTCATCGAATCAACACTTGATCCGATGTCCCGATTCATATCTAAATATCGCGAGAATATAATACGGTATCTCATATCGCATTATCCTCGGTCCTGCACATATCACATATGTGCCTCTACTCCATTTTGCCTGAGCCAAGAAACCTCTGTGTAGGACTCTAAAGAATCGTCAATACGCCGGTAGCAGGTGATGATCATATCAAACACCCACAAGCTGCAAGCGGTCAGCTAAACGTAACAGCCACCCAGGTATTGAGCGATCAGAAGATCAACATGCTAGCCTGTCCGTTCTCCTGTGAATCCAATCAGTAACACTCCCGTACAGTCCGGTCTGTTCGTCTGATATGTCGCATATCAAGTCTAGGGGTGGTATACGTCAGACCCCAGTAACCGATAAGTCTTGTCGATGTGAGGCTCATAACAGGTCGAGAAACTACTGGTAACACTTACCAGTATATCTCTATATCAGCCCTGGCCAGGGACTTCCAGTTATAGCCAATCGAACACTGCACGACATCAACTCCCTATACCGGGAGAGACGAATCCCCTCCTATCGCTCATTGCCTCCATGTGATTCGGGACTGTACCCAAAAGCCACCGTTTTGCAAGCCCTCTTGGACGTGGTAAGGTGGAAATCAAAGCACAGTGGGAATCACACAAGACTCTATGACGATCTCGGGTCTACAGACTACCCTGTACCAGTGTCACCGGAGAACTGCCATCTGACGTGTGGTATAGCACCATCTGGGAGTTCTCGGCGAGTCCATCCAGTGTACCCAGTCTCCATTGAGCACCCGTACACCATCTCTGATGTCAAACACCGATGGATATGGGATCATCCATCGCCCATCATATGGGTCAAGATGTGTATACGCTAGTCTACTCTGGTGTATCGATGCCCTGCCTCGATATACCCTCGACTAGGAACAGTTATAGGATGTACTCATCGACTACTATGGCCCCACTAGTATGATCTCATCATAATCCCTGTAGTCGAGTACAGATCCTAAGGGCTTTATCAACATGTGAGAGAAAGACAGTAAACCAATACAAGTCAACATGTTAAGATAAAGTTAAACCAAATAGCATACTATCATGACGAGCAAGAAAGTCCTTTCTGTATATATCCAAGCATCCATCATAATATACATCATATGTACAACAATGGCCTCTGGGGCATATACATAACTAACAATCTCCCACTTGCACTAAGGCCAGCTGCTGTAGTATCTCATACCTAGCATCCCGAATAATCTCTCAAACTGTATCTGGGGAATGGCCTTCGTGAGTGGATCCGCAGTGTTGTCCTTCGTATCTACTCTTCTGACCTCGATCTCCCGGCGATCAACTATCTCCCTGATCAGGTGATACCGCCTCAGAATATTTCTGGACTTCTAATGGGATCTGGGTTCCTTGGCCAAAGCCACAGCTCCATTGTTATCGCAATACAGAGGTATTGGATGCTCAATGGATGGAACCACACCAAGTTCACTAATGAACTTCTTCATCCAGACAGCCTTTTTGGCAGCATCGTTGGCAGCGATGTATTCAGCCTCCATCGTCGAGTCTGCAATGGTATCCTGTTTGGAACTCTTCCAACATACCGCCCCTCCATTGAGGGTAAAGACAAATCCCGAATGCGACTTAGAGTCGTCCTTATCACTTTGGAAGCTGGAATCGGTAGAGGACTCCACCCGGAGTTCTCCGTTACCATACACCAAGAACATATCTCTAGTCCTTCGCAAGTACTTGAGAATGTTCTTCACAGCCGTCCAGTGACTCTCTCCAGGATCTGTTTGATACCGACTCACTACACTTAGTGAGTATGCTACATCGGGTCTGGTACATAGCATCGCATACATGATAGAGCCTACTGCCGAAGCATAGGGTATCCCTTGCATGCGAGCTCTCTCCAAATCAGTCTTGGGAGACATCTCTTTGGAGAGAGTGAGTCCAGAGATCGTGGGTTGGTTCCCACGCTTGGATTCTTCCATACTAAATCTCTTTAGTATGGTGTCAATGTACCTGGATTGGGACAATCCCAGTATCCTTTTGGATCTATCTCTATAGATCCTAATCCCCAATATGCAGGAGGCATCACCTAGATCTTTCATTGAGAATCTTTGTGATAAGAAGAGCTTGACTGATTGCAGCATAGGGATATCATTTCCTATCAAGAGTATGTCATCCACGTACAATACGAGGAAGACAACCTTACTCTCTGCTACCTTTTTATAGATACAAGGTTCATCTATATTTTTGATGAAGTCAAACTCTTTGACTACTACATCAAAACAGATGTTCCAACTCCGCGATGCTTGCTTTAACCCATAAATGGATTTAAGCAGTTTGCACACCTTTCCGCTGCTCCCACTATCTACGAAGCCCTCTGGCTGAGTCATGTACACGCACTCTTCTAAATCACCATTTAGAAAGGCGGTCTTAACATCCATTTGCCAGATTTCGTAGTCATGGTATGCAGCAATGGCAAGTAAGATCCGGATGGACTTAAGCATAGCTACTGGAGAAAAGGTTTCGTCATAGTCCACACCTGGTCGTTGACGAAATCCCTTGCTATAAGTCTAGCTTTGAAAGTCTCAACTTTTCCATCTGCACCAAATTTCCTTTTAAAAATCCACTTGCTCCCAATGGGTTTTACCCTTTCCGGAGCATTTTCCAAAATCCATACTTTATTGGTGTATATGGATTCCATCTCAGATCGCATTGCATCCAGCCATTTCACAGAGTCACCATCGTGATGGCCTGCTCGAAACTAGTCGGGTCATCATCTTCCATGATGCAATCCTCGCTTCCACCATCAATGAGAAAACCATAGTATCTCTCAGGTGGATGAGAAACCCTACTAGATCGGCGGAGAGGCTGGGGTTCGTCGGGTACTACCGAATCCTCTGGTTCCACTAAATCTTCAGTTACAGTTTATATTGCTGGAACTTCTTCAAGTTCTACCTCAGAGCCACTAATCTCTTTTTCAAGAAATTTCTTTTCTAAAAAGATGGCATGTTGAGCAATAAACACTTTTTGTTGTTCACCGTGGTAGAAAAAATATCCATTTGAATGTTTAGGATATCCCATAAACTTGCATAGAACTGACCGTGCCTCGAGTTTGTCTGGGTTTTGCCTTTTGACATAGGCCAGACAACCCCATATCTTAACTCGTTTAAGACATGGTCTCTTCCCACTCCATATCTCATATGGTGTGGTAGGTACAGATTTAGTTAGAACTTGATTCAATAGGTATGCTGCTGTCTCAAGCGCATACCCCCAGAAGGAAATAGGTAACTCAGCTGTACTCATCATAGAGCACACCATATCTAATAGGGTGCGATTCCTCCGCTCCGATACACCGTTGTGCTGTGGTGTATAAGGAGGAGTAAGCTGAGAGAGAATCCCATTCTCTTTTAGATAATCTAGGAACTCATTGCTTAAGTATTCTCCTCCTCGATCAGATCGAAGGATCTTAATACTTTTGCCCGTTTGTTTTTCTACTTCGTGCTTATATTCTCTGAATTTCTTAAAAGCTTCAGACTTGTGTTTCATCAGGAACTCATGTCCGAATCTAGAGAGATCGTCAGTGAATATAATGGAGTAGGAAGAACCGTTCCTGGCATGCGTAGACATGGGACCGCATACATCACTATGTACCAGTCATAAGAGTTCAGTAACTCTTTCTCCGTGTCCACTAAACGGAGCTTTGGTCATTTTTCCTTTGAGACATGAATGGCAAGTATCATAAGATGATAATTCGAACGGATTCAAATAACCATCCTTATGTAACTTATCCAGTCGTGTCGTATTGATATGACCAAGTCTACAATATCACAAGAAGGATTCGTTCATTTCTGAACTTTTCCTCTTGTGTGTGTTTTGTATATTGAGGACTGTATTCTGATTTAGAATGAATATGCCATTATGTAACGAGCCTGATGCAATCAACTTTTGATCTAGGAATATGTTCATAACATTATCCTTTAGTACAAAATTATATCCTTTTTTACTCAATAAAGAAACCGATATAATGTTGCACATCATATTCGGTATATAATAGCACTCATTTAGAATCAGTGTATTACGACTTGGCAATACAAGGTGATATTCGCCAACTGCTTTGGCTGCAATACTTGCACCGTTCCCTACTTGAACGGAATGATCACCTTTTCCCAGTTCTCTACCTTTATGTAGCCCATGTAACAATTTACATATGTGGGATCCTGATCCGGTATCTAATACCCAGGACGTAGGGTGAACTGAGAAACAGTTCTCAATAACTAACACGCCTGAAGAAGATGCATCAACATGCATGTTCTTTTGGGCGGCGTGAGAATCCAGATATTCTCCTATTCCCTGTTCAGTCTTATAACTCTTATAAGAAAGAACGGGTCCAACGTTCCCCTGCTCAGTATAATAAGCGGGTTCAGTCAATACATCCATATTATTATCTTGATTATGGCCTGACATGGTTGCTACCTGGAGAGAGAGAGAGAAGAAAACACTTTAGCGTATGCTCTTGCAAGATTAGATTGGTTATTATCTTATCTAATCAGGATGTCTCCCACTGTTTTTATCAAATCTACCTTCAAACCCTAAAAGGTAAGATTAGCCGGGATTAATTACACCCTACAATTTCGTCAATCTTTCAGCCAGATCAGTGTCAGTATTTTGAGGGAGGTTCCCCGTGCTTTCGCACGGACCTAATTAAAGTAAACCTCGTTTTCCCAGAGGCGTAACCTCGTTAACACTTTTCTAGACACCTACTTGATCGACTAATTGTCCTGTGTAAAACTCTCCCAGGAGTAACTCTTACTCGCAGTGGGTATCGGGATCCAATTATCTCATAGAAGGTATGTAATCTCATTGCAAATTTCAACACTTGAAATTCCCGATAATATTTTGCCCCTAGTGTGCCATGACCTTGACAGAGGTCAACAAACCATAGTGCACTAGTCAAGTTCAACCCGTCATTTCTTGATTGAATCAAACCCACTCGCACGACCCTTGACAGAGGTCAACAAGGTTGTATGACTACCCTAATCCAATCACATCACATGCTTTACAGATAATTACTAGTTAGCTACCGCACACTACGCCTTGACAGAGGTCAACAAACGCAGCACGAATACTAAATAGTCTTTATCTGAAATGACGGAGGGCTACGACAGGTTTTTCTGAAAACCTATTGCGTAATGAACTTGATATCGTCGTAGAATCAAGTGAAATTTTGAAATGGAGTGTTTTTGAGGCTTTCATTAGTTTTGCTAAAGATGTCACTCCCGGTGAAGGGATCTCGGCTCTTTCCTCATCGAATAAGGTGCAGGACATATCATATATATCACTGTGCAAAGCAAAACTCTAAAAGCAATCAAAAGACAAACCGAGTTTTGTAGCATCTGCCAGTTTCGCTAAAGAGGTCACTCCCGGTGAAGGGATCTCGGCTCTTTCCTCATCGAATAAGGTGCAGGGTATATCATATATACCGCTATGCAAAGCAAAACTGTAGCTACCCTTTTTATAAAGTTTTGATTCTACAACATCTTTTAGGTTTCTTTTCTTTTATTAATCTCATTAATAAAAAAATCCCATCAGCTTATGCTTCCTAAGCATCACAGATAAATACGACGTACACTTATGCCATCCGCATTCGCCTCGATGTCCCCTCATGCACCGTTAGGTTAGATAACTAACGGCAGAGCAGGGCAGGGCTAGTGCAGGTGTAAAACATAAGTAACGCCTATATAATATATCATATATACTATATACTGTATCCATCACAACATATCAAATGATCACATCACAGATATCGCAGCAGAAACATAGATATAATGTGGGATATACTAGGACGTCCGTATTTAGTATTTAGCCAACAATAGAAAGTACGGATTCCACAGTCGCGATGAATAGCCAAGCCCACACCCTGGACCCCTACGAGAGCGGCAAGCGACCCTACCAATTCTGGAGTTTAGGAGACCCGGTCTCGACTCCTCGAGATGGCCTCCCACTGAACCCCATAACCCGGTCACCTGTGCTCCCCTCCTTAGGTCCATCCTAATGCGGAAAAGTAAATAATATACAACACTGGTGGCATCAACCTCAACCTGGAAGTGCCCCAAATAAAAGAATATTACATTACATTTGAATTTACATGAATGAAATTATAAAACTCTCATCTCACATAAAACCCCCGGCTATTCAATCGCGACAATCCGTCACATCATATCTCAGCAACACATAATATCTCATATCATCAACGTAAGTAAGTATGCATACACCGATCGTCATCGATGTATAGCAACGACAATCGGCAATACAACTACATACTACACTTACGGACACAGAAAAGAAATTGTAAAACTACAATATTTGGAATCCACAATCACTTTAGACATCGTAAATCTGAAATATCACATACTTCGCATTTCATGCCTAACTCTATGAATTCTACATATTGTATCACATTCCAGATAAATAGACAGTATTAAACTTTTCGAACAGATAATCAAATACCCAAAATTTCCCAAAGTGCTCAACACTTGAGCGGAGTTCAAATAATCACAGAATATATCACAGTACCAGTGATCCAGCCGTAAAAGGGTTAAGCCAACGCCTCATATGTGGCATGCCGTACTGCCCCAAACCCGAAGGTTCAAAAGGCAGTTCAAGACGGTCACATAATCGAGTTAAGGTTTGTTGTCTTCTAGAGGGTCCGCCGCTTAACTTGTACAATTTTTCCAAAAGATTTAAACCCGATAAAAATTCAACACTTGAAAGTTTGCCGTGCCAGGAAAAAGTGAGTTAATGATATCCGTTCAAACAATTTAACAGTTTCTAAATATCCGGAAATAATAACGAATTAAATTTTCCGATCGAATCTACGATTACAAAAGAAACCCCAGATCACTCAACCTTTGAGTCATTATAAAAAATACCAGAAACTATATAAGCACACAAAAAGAATTACTGTGAAAAAAAATTGTCAAATCGAACAGTACGGCCGCGGAACCGCGGCCCAAGCAGGTTATGGCCGCGATTCCGCGGTCTTTTGTACGGATCACAGGCTCAAATTTCACAGTTATTCTTATTTTTCTCTGCTGCATTTTTCAGGTATTTTTAATTCAGAAAAAATCCAGATTTTAAAAAATGTACAGAGAGGGGTTCATTTTCGTCGGTTCGGGTTCGATCGGAGTTTTAACTTCGTAAACACGTCGCCAAATGCTCTAGCTAGGCTCTCATACCACTGTAGGGTTCCTAGGCACACTTGTGAAGGTTCATAAAGCATCAAACATACACGAATAAAATTTTACATATGCCGAACAACCCAAAGACAGGATCTTTGCTAGATTATTAGGGTTTAGCATACAAGATAACATCTTTTTATCTAAGTGTGAGGGATTACAACCTTTGTAGTCCGCTCCTTCACTTCACAAGCTCCGAGTAGAAGTCCCTTCGCCGCGATCCATGATCTCCCGAACTCAAGAGAGGCTCCACGACTCGAACGATCCATGCTAGCTTGAAGTGTTCCGATTCTCCGATGATCTACGTCGAAGTTGCTATAACCCAAGCTTTCTCACTCTAAAGAGATGAACACCCTAATCTAATGGGCTAGATTAGATGAGGATGATGGAGTAGTATTTATGCTTTCTTTTTAATTCACTTTCTCACAAGAAATCATCACACAAGAATTAACTAGTAAGCTTTTTCTTTTTGAACTCAAGAGAGAAGAAGATGATAATGAAAAAGATAATCCTTTTGTGATGAATAGAAGATAAATCTATATGATTGATTATAGAACCAAGGTCAAAGATGATAGGATAAAACTTGTAGAGAATAAACTAGAGTTAGGGTTTGGTTAGGTTAAGGATAAATATCAACCATAATATCTTAACCAAGACAAAATAGAATCCTTCCAGAATGAACTTGAAAGAGCTAACCCTAATCAAACCCTAATTCCTTTTTATCATCCTTAAACATGTTTTATAATAAATCATATCATGTCACAATAATATATATCACATATATATTATATATTTGCCACAAAAGAAAATAATACAATTAACATATGTCGCATATATATCAATGTATTAATCCGGTAAGAAAATGAAATAATAAAGCGAGCCAATATTAGATAATGTAATACAATATATCATATATATCATTATACATTAAATCATCAAATCAACACTTGATCTAACGATCCGGCTATATCGAATATAACCGACTAATATATCATGTACCGACTCATCGAACCAACACTTGATCCGATGTCCCGATTCATATCTAAATATCGCGAGAATATAATACGGTATCTCATATCGCATTATCCTCGGTCCTGCACATATCACATATGTGCCTCTACTCCGTTTTGCCTGAGCCAAGAAACCTCTGTGTAGGACTCTAAAGAATCGTCAATACACCGGTAGCAGGTGATGATCATATCAAACACCCACAAGCTGCAAGCGGTCAGCTAAACGTAACAGCCACCCAGGTATTGAGCGATCAGAAGATCAACAAGCTAGCCTGTCCGTTCTCCTGTGAATCCAATCAGTAACACTCCCGTACATTCTAGTCTATTCGTCTGATATGTCGCATATCAAGTCTAGGGGTGGTATACGTCAGACCCCAGTAACCGATAAGTCGTGTCGATGTGAGGCTCATAACAGGACGAGAAACTACTGGTAACACTTACCAGTATATCTCTATATCATCCCTGGCCAGGGACTTCCAGTTATAGCCAATCGAACACTGCACGACATCAACTCCCTATACCGGGAGAGACGAATTCTCTCCTATCGCTCATTGCCTCCATGTGATTCGGGACTGTACCCAAAAGCCACCATTTTGCAGGCTTTCTTGGACGTGGTAAGGTGGAAATCAAAGCACAGTGGGAATCACACAAGACTCTATGACGATCTCGGGTTTACAGACTATCCTGTACCAGTGTCACCGGAGGACTGCCATCTGAAGTGTGGTATAGCACCATCTGGGAGTTCTCGGCGACTCTGTCCAGTATACCCAGTCTCTACTGAGCACCCGTACACCATCTCTGATGTCAAACACCGATGGATATGGGATCATTCATCGCCCATCATATGGGTCAAGATGCGTATACGCTAGTCTACTCTGGTGTATCGATGCCCTGTCTCGATATACCCTCGACTAGGAACAGTTATAGGATGTACTCATCGACTACTATGGCCCCACTAGTATGATCTCATCATAATCCCAGTAGTCGAGTACAGATCCTAAGGGCTTTATCAACATGTGAGAGAAAGACAGTAAACCAATACAAGTCAACATGTTAAGATAAAGTTAAACCAAATAGCAAACTATCATGACGAGCAAGAAAGTCCTCTCTGTATATATCCAAGCATCCATCATAATATACATCATATGTACAACAATGGCCTATAGGGCATATACATAACTAACAAGGTCTGGGTCCATATCTGTAATAGTCGGCGATCCAGCCTCAATAATGTCACGTACGTAGTACGGCTTCCTCGAATCAAGAGCGCGGATCAATCATCACATCTATGCCTCGTACGGTAAAATCCATCGTACGGCATCCCAATATCGGGGTACGGGTCAAGTATCACCTACGTACATCATCATTCGTATAATATCATCATCAAATAATGTCATGATCAAAGGTACTATACTGTAATCGCATACATCCCAATATCATCAATCAAATATCATTGTCTGCGAACATATACATCGTCAATTGTTCCTCAGAAATATCATGTCATATATATCATATCGTAATCAGGTCACACATATATCATATCGTAATCAAGTCACACATATATCATATCATAACCAAGTCACACATATATCATATCGTAATCAAGTCACAGGTTACGGTCCGGGTTCTATTCTAGGGTCTCGTATATCTCAATGTCATCATCACCTATTATCGTTTATGTATACATATCCATTCTCTCATTTTCCAACGATCCGCTAAGATCATAATATGACTGTATAGCCAAGAGATCACGGCATCAAACCCAGTTATATCGTCTCATCCCCATGTATCATATAACATCCTTATATCACATATACATGTTGTGTATATATACACCTACACACATTCCTACTTATATATACACATATACATATACACCAAGCCAAGTTTCTGTGTGTGCGTGTGTGTGTCTACCTGAAACCTACGAATTTCCTCCAAGACATTCCTCCTCTGGTAAAGTCTATCTAAATCAGTCTAGTCCAACCTAAGGTCTTTAATTGGGTCCTACTCGCCAAGAATCTAAGGTCACGTCCGACTTCCTAATGACAATAAACAATATCCCTATTCTACGTTTGCGGGGGTGCTAAACGCCATCCACCTGACTTCCCTCGTAGATATACATCTACTCACCTGGTCCTTGTCTGCCGAAGACGATGTCGCCCTGCTCTTATTCCTCGTCCGAAGTCCATGCGAGGGGTACCTATACGCAAACATATATAATATCATAAACTGAATCACGGAAAAAACCAAAACGACGCACGAAACACGCATAGGTTAAAACCTATGACCCGCTCATGCAAAAGAACCAAATATCGCTCGATATCGGCGTACAAACGCCGAATGATCGAGATAAAACACCAACAAACAACTCGTAGTTTTAAAACTAATAACTTATAATATAAAACACGATTTAATTCATCGAAACCCTAAAATCGATCAAATCATCCAATTTCGCAAAACCTTGAAAATGTCAATTTACCGTTTTACTTCAAAACTTGATGTATAAAAGAAACTAATGGTCATAATATTCATTAAATAACATAACTAGATTATAGAAACCATTACCATATTTTTCTCACACCATTTTGTCTTAATTTAAAATTTCTAGTTTGCAAATTAGCCAAAATTAACACTTGTTAAGAAAAAATTCACAATTCCACTACTAAACTTGATTTTGCATATATTAAAGTGTTAAACCACTCCATGAAACCTTAAGAATGAGCTAAAGGCCTAATTAGATTTTTAATACTATATTTTAAATTAATTTCTAAAACCTAGTTTATCGAAATAGCATTTTTATCATATTATATTAACTAACAATTTGAAACTAATAATTAGATTAGGTCTTTCATTCATTTAACATGTTAATATTCTCATTAAAACCACAATATAATGATAAAAACCTTAATTAGAATTTTAACACACCAATATATATAATTTATAAAAATCTAGTTAGCAAAATTGCTTAATTTAAACAATTTTGAATGCACAAATTATAATAGATCAACCATGCTAGATTTTTCCCTTCTAAAAATGTTAAGCTACTTATTATAACCCCACTTAATTAATAAAAACCCTAACTTGATTTTAGAAACCCTATCTTGAATTTTAAACTTGCAAATAGAATTAATTAAGAAAATCTAAATATGCTAAATAAAAGCATTTAACAACAATTAATCATAAGAATCAAAATTATACCTTCAAAGCATGAGATCCAAACATGAAAATATACTTCCAAAATAATGGTTTCCAACTCCAAATTCCATGCTAAATAGGTCAAAGGAAAATGGTAGAGGTTGAATGTTGATTTTTGGAATTTTTGATGAATTTTGATGATTTTTAATGCAAAAATGATGGGGGGAAAATTTTGGGGCTGCCCATGGAGGTGAGGCCGGCCATGAGGTGAGGAAAAGAGAGGAAGAAGGAATGAAGAATAGTGTAGAACATTCTCCAAAGAAATACACCTTTTATGTCTTTTCATAATTTCTTTATTTTGTTAATTTTCTTAATTCAATTCATCATAGAAAACTCTAGAATTTTAAAGACAATTCAAGAAGAGATTAGAATGCTAAAAACCTAATTCTAATATGTCATGGTTCACTTTTGAAAAATAAACCCATTGCAAATTGTAATTTACACTAATTTAATGTATATTTAAAAGCTTATGTTAATATTTAAAATAACTAATTTAGGAAAAATATTTCATTAAACTAAAAATTTATAAGTGACTAAATAAACACCATTTAATAGTAATTACATGATTAAAATAGGTCTTTTTAAATTTATAATGAAAAATAATTATGGTTCAATTTTACGAAAAATACGTTTTATTTTACCGAAAATCAGAAAATTCACTTAAAGGGTTTTATTTATCTAATTTTTTTATAATTATTTTTAAAACGTTACAATCTTCCCCCCTTTAAGAAATTCGGTCCCCGAATTTAAATTAAAACCCCCCCTAATTACTAAAATATTCAGCCAAAACACTCAAATCGTCGGGTCTCCGAAATCATCAATACATAACAAAAATCAACTCCGTCAAGCATAATGCAATCATCAGAGTTATGGTGAAAATATAATATGCAAGCCCAATATGAAAACCAACATAATATACATCAAATCTATAACTTATATATAGTGCACATCGTAGTAAAATCGTCTAAACATCTTAATAAAGAAGCATGCAAAAACCTCTTTTTAAAATCGCCGTGCGATGCACGTGTCACGGCATAAGTAGCGGACGTTTATTTTAAAACAATAGCTATACATATATATATATATATATATATATATATATATATATATATATATATATATATATATATCTTTAAATTAACCTACACGTCCCGCCTGGTTACTAAACCAAATAGTAATCATTATAAAAACATACTGTTCAAAATGAAATCAATCCCAATCACAGTATAAAAATATCATGTGCGTCCAGTGCGCATGAAAACCGAAACCAAATACAGATGCCTCGAATACGCACAGAACAAAACTGAGTGCAGCAGGTGTGCACTAAAAACATCTGTCAAGTGCAACGGGCGTGCACGACAATAATATCAGGTGCATCTAATCTGCACAAAACTCCGATTTAGTGCATCTGGTGTGCACAAAATCGCATCAAGTGCGCCAAGTGTGCGCAAGAATCTCAATCAAGTGCACATGGTGTACGAAAAACATACACCGAATATAAAAATTGAAATCACGGTACGAAAAAAATGCATGAAAACTATGTCGAAGCATACGTCAAAATCATGTGCAACCCATATGCTCGAAACCAAATCAATATCTCAAAAGGTATAAAACCAAATCGAGTGCACTGGGTATGTACAAAACAACATCAATACAACTGACATATGAAACACGAATAGAGTGTAATGAATGTACACATAAGAAATACCAATCGTAGAACAAAATCCTCAAAATACCAAAATCCAAACAACGGAAATATGAAATTTAAATCACCAAATCACAATCGTAAACACTATCGTCAATGTGCGCCTTTCTAATATCAACTGATTCGGACTCGTCTCCTCATCGCGGTGCTGACTGCGCTGCAAACGGCTATGCTCATATCGAGAGCCTCCCGCGTAATCTATCCCTTCACCTGATATCCGGACTACGTTAAACTTTTCGATCGATTAATCAAAATCCCATAATACCCCGAGAGCTCAACACTCAAGTACAGTTTAAAAATATCCAGTACATGCCCCAGCATCTGCGGACCAGCCATGAAGGGCAAACCCAAGCCTCACTAATGGCACCACGGAACTGCCATAAACCCTAAGGTTCAAAGGCGTTCTCATGGTCATTATATCGAGTTAGGGTTTCATTCTTCTAGAGGGTCCATAGAAATACCTGCATGTTCTTCCGAATACATTAAACTTAGGAAAATGGGTCTCTGACAATCGTTCGAACCGTTTAACTTCGTCTGGACGGCATGTGAATACCCTTCTTCCGCACGCTCAATGATGCTTCAATCCTCAAGAATAAACGATCTCCTAATGGTTATCGCATTCGAGCCGCAGCTCCCACTGCCCGTGCGACTGTGGTAACAGAAACATCATCCGATATCGACGAAGATAGATCAAAGGAATGGATGAAATACGGTGCAAAGAAATGTAAATCCTAAGGCTTCTTAAGCAGAGTAGCGTATCGTAAGTATGCCGCGGATCATACCCACGGTACGTCACTCTACCTAAGTCACCTACTCCATCAACCAAGGGTCACCCTAGACTTATATAAAGGTTAAACCTAGCGCTCTGATACCTACTTTGTCACGACCCGAAGGTACGGAACGTGACCGGCACTTAAATTACGAAGCGTCTAGAGGCGCAACGTAATCTAAGTAAGCCGAAGCCTGGAAATCTAAACCATATAAAAGAAGAAGTAAAGGAAAACATGTAGAAAAACAAGTTTTAAAGCAACATCCAATTTTCTCAAAAATTTCGGCAGAGTCTCCTTTGTAAAAACTGGCCCCAAACGGGTACAAACAAGAATAATATATATACAGCAATAAAAAGGCATCCCAAAGCGGAAGCTAGCTCTACGCCAATAGGAGGAAACAACCACACCAAACACAATAATATACAACGCCAAAGGGCTAGGCTCAAAACTCAAAAGAAAACAAATCCACCAGATACCATAATAATACAAGCGTGACTCTAAGGTCAAAATAAATAACTGGTCTTTTAAACTTATCAAGTAATACAAGTTTGGTTGATGGAGCTTACTAGATACCAATGAAATAAATAAAGTACAACGGCGGTCCTAATACAAATGAACCAACCTACCGTGCAAATCACCCGGAATGAAAAGATGTGCCAACAAGCTGCCAAGGAAACCTGTACATCGAACCTGTAATAAAATTTGGCACAACGGGGGTGAGTTGCCAACTCGTGAGTAGAAGACATCTGCAAAAAGAAATCGAATGCACGACGCTGTCCTAGGTCATAATAATATACTAATATATCACTAGTTATCTAGTAGTGCAGGGTAATGAACTACGCGTAAGTGCAAATGCTCCGTGCTCGTGTCAGTGCCTCAAATAGAAATATGTCGTGTGAATGAGTATGCATGCACCATGAATGTAAAACAATCAACCCTGAAATCTGGATATATCTGTATAAAAAGTCTTTAACTTTCACCATAGTAAAATTTATATAGAAGTCTGAAACATCATCGATGAAATTCATGGAAATCCGTGTCAAGCATCGCCACAAAACATGTAAATCTCAAGTCTCAATACCTCATAGTCTAAATATCTCTGGCTCCGTCAGTCCGGATCGGCCCATATCATCAAATCTCACGACAACGGTCGGTATCCTCCGGATATCCGCCGCGCCAGACATCACCGATAGGTAGTCTTCCCCTGCAAGGCTCATCGTCTACAACTCGATCTTCTTGTCCCGGGGTACCATACCGGGCCCACCATGTACCCGAGACGGTTCATCCACTCCTCGAACCGGGTCTCGAAATCTAACAAAAAACATGAAATCTCATGGTGGACGACACATACATCACGAGAAAACCGCAACTTATATTTTAAAATGAGAGGGAGAAAGAGAGAAGTTTTTATATATATTCTTGCGGTTTTCCCCAAAATCCAGAAATCTCATAGAAATCCAAAATCCCAAATCATGAGTAAGTAAATGGTAAGTGTCAGCATAAGCCCCATAATAGTGCATGATAACATGAAAATATGAATGCATGAAATGTCTAAGTAATAAATGCAATATCTAGACTAACACCTGAGAGTAATCACAATACTATATTGATCTAGCCTTTAGCTGATTCTATCATAAAAGATAATATGTTCTAAAGTGTACGTGACATGGCAATTACCGATGATGTGTGTGTGAGCCGGCAAATAAGTGTACGTGGGACATGCGCATCATCGGTAATGGTGCTGGTGTCCTAACAGGCAAAGTTTCATACTGACTAAAGAAACATATGTATAAACATGCAACTTGATGATTTCAATCTGAATGTAAAGGTAAAATGTGTACTAAACACTCATTTGGAATATACATATCTAACTACAACTATATGACTCGAGCCTCAACTAGTATCTATCTAACCTCCTAAGAAACTAAACTAAAGGAACTAGTCGATAGGAAATAAGAATCCACCTAAGGTCTGAGTCCATATCTGTAATAGTCGGCGATCCAGCCTCAATAGCGTCACGTACGTAGTACGGCTTCCTCGAATCAAGAGCGCGGATCAATCATCACATCTATTCCTCGTACGGTAAAATCCATCGTACGGCATCCCAATATCGGGGTACGGGTCAAGTATCACCTACGTACATCATCATTCGTATAATATCATCATCAAATAATGTCATGATCAAAGGTACTATACTGTAATCGCATACATCCTAATATTATCAATCATATATCATTGTTTGCGAACATATACATCGTCAATTGTTCCTCAGAAATATCATGTCATATATATCATATCGTAATCAGGTCACACATATATCATATCGTAATCAAGTCATACATATATCATATCATAACCAAGTCACACATATATCATATCGTAATCAAGTCACAGGTTACGGTCCGGGTTCTATTCTATGGTCTCGTATATCTCAATGTCATCATCACCTATTATCGTTTATGTATACATATCCATTCTCTCATTTTCCAACGATCCGCTAAGATCATAATATGACTGTATAGCCAAGAGATCACGGCATCAAGCCCAGTTATATTGTCTCATCCCCAAGTATCTTATAACATCCTTATATCACATATACATGTTGTGTATATATACACCTACACACATTCCTACTTATATATACACATACACATATACACCAAGCCAAGTTTCTGTGTGTGCGTGTGTGTGTCTACCTGAAACCTACGAATTTCCTCCAAGACATTCCTCCTCTGGTAAAGTCTATCTAAATCAGTCTAGTCCAACCTAAGGTCTTTAATAGGGTCCTACTCGCCAAGAATCTAAGGTCACGTTCGACTTCCTAATGACAATAAGCAATATCCCTATTCTACGTTTTCGGGGGTGCTAAACGCCATCCACCCGACTTCCCCCGTAGATATACATCTACTCACCTGGTCCTTGTCTGCCGAAGACGATGCCGCCCTCCTCTTCTTCCTCGTCCGAAGTCCACGTGAGGGGTACCTATACGCAAACATATATAATATCGTAAACTGAATCACGGACAAAACCAAAACGACGCACGAAACGCGCATAGGCTAAAACCTATGACCCGCTCATGCAAAAGAACCAAATATCGCTCGATATCGGCGTACAAACGCCGATTGATCGAGATAAAACACGAACAAACAACTCGTAGTTTTAAAACTCATAACTTATAATATAAAACAAGATTTAATTCATCGAAACCCTAAAATCGATCAAATCGTCCAATTCCGCAAAATCTTGAAAATGTCAATTTACCGTTTTACTTCAAAACTTGATGTTTAAAAGAAACTAATGGTCATAATATTCATTAAATAACATAACTAGATTATAGAAACCATTACCATATTTTTCACACACCATTTTGTCTTAATTTAAAATTTCTAGTTTGTAAATTAGCCAAAATTAACACTTGTTAACCAAAAATTCACAATTCCACTACTAAACTTGATTTTGCATATATTAAAGAGTTAAACCACTCCATGAAACCTTAAGAATGAGCTAAATCCCTAATTAGATTTTTAATACTACATTTTAAATTAATTTCTAAACCTAGTTTACCGAAATAGCATTTTTATCACATTATATTAACTAACAATTTGAAACTAATAATTAGATTAGGTCTTTCATTCATTTAACATGTTAATATTCTCATTAAAACCACAATATAATGATAAAAACCTTAATTAGAATTTTAACACACCAATATATATAATTTATAAAAATCTAGTTAGCAAAATTGCTTAATTTAAACAATTTTGAATGCATAAATTATAATAGATCAACCATGCTAGATTTTTCTCTTCTAAAAATGTTAAGCTACTTATTATAACCCCACTTAATTAATAAAAACCCTAACTTGATTTTAGAAACCCTATCTTGAATTTTAAACTTGCAAATAGAACTAATTAAGAAAATCTAAATATGCTAAATAAAAGCATTTAACAACAATTAATCATAAGAATAAAAATTATACCATCAAAGCATGAGATCCAAACATGAAAATATGCTTCCAAAATAATGGTTTCCAACTCCAAATTCCATGCTAAATAGGTCAAAGGAAAATGGTAGAGGTTGAATGTTGATTTTTGAGGTTTATTTTTGGAATTTTTGATGAATTTTGATGATTTTTAATGCAAAAATGATGGGGGGGAAATTTTGGGGCTGCCCATGGAAGTGAGGCTGGCCATGAGGTGAGGAAAAGAGAGGAAGAAGGAATGAAGAATAGTGTAGAACATTCTCCAAAGAAATACACCTTTTATGTCTTTTCATAATTTCTTTATTTTATTAATTTTCTTAATTCAATTCATCATAGAAAACTCTAGAATTTTAAAGACAATTCAAGAAGAGATTAGCATGCTAAAAACCTAATTCTAATATGTCATGGTTCACTTTTGAAAAATAAACCCATTGCAAATTGTAATTTACACTAATTTAATGTATATTTAAAAGCTTATGTTAATATTTAAAATAATTAATTTAGGAAAAATATTTCATTAAACTAAAAATTTATAAGTGACTAAATAAACACCATTTACTAGTAATTACATGATTAAAATAGGTCTTTTTAAATTTATAATGAAAAATAGTTATGGTTCAATTTTACGAAAAATACGTTTTATTTTACCCAAAATCAGAAAATTCACTTAAAGGGTTTTATTTATCTATTTTTTTTTAATTATTTTTAAATGTTACAGCTTTGTAGACAGTGGGAGCAGCGGAAACGTGTGCAAGTTGTTTTATGGGATAAATCAGGCATCGCGGAGTTGGAACGTCTATTTTGATGTGGTAGTCAAAAGAGTTTGACTTCACCAAAATGGTAGATGAACCTAGTATATACAAAAAGATAGTAGGGAGTATGGTGGTGATCCTCGTATAGTATGTGAATGACTACTCTTGATAGGAAAGGAGTTTCCTATGCTACGCTCGGTCAATCTTCTCTTATCACAAGGATTCTCCATATAGGATCAAGGTGATACCTCCTAAATTCTGGGTTTTAGATCTATGAGATAGATCTAATTGGATGTTAGGATTCTCACTAGGTGTAGTGAGATCGTATCAATCGATCCTGGGGAGAATCACTGGAATGCTTCCAGGATGGTAAGGTCGACTGAATGTCAGTCACAGGCATTGTCATTACCCTCAGTGGAGGGACGGTGTGTTATAAGAGTTCCAAGCTAGATACCGTGGCAACCTAGACGATTAATGGCAAGATACATCATTACCAAGGGTGCTACCAAAGAGGCAGTCTGGATATCTATAAGTTCATAAGATGAACTTCGTTCCTACTATTGTGTAACAATTGAGTTGTGGCTTATGCCTAGAAACCCCCGTCTCATCAGTGATCCAAACATATTCTTAGGCAGTATCACTTGATCATGGAGATGGTTGATCTCCAGGGAGATCGAGGATATGAGAGTAGATACAGAGGACAACAGTGCGGATTCACTCACAAAGGCCTATTTCCCAGTAGAGACTTTTATGGGATGGTTGAGTATGAGATATTTCAACCACAGCTGATTGTTGGGTATGAGATACCACAACAGATGGCCCTAGTGCAAGTGGGAGATTGTTAGTGATATATATGCCCTAGAGGCCATTATTGTACATATGATGTATATTGTAGTGGATGCTTGGACGTATATATTGTAAGTGTATGTTACCCAACCCGGTGCTTAACGGGAAGGCGGAAAAGGTAAAAATCAAATTATTATCACAAGGAAACATAGACTAACCATGAAGGATTTTTGCTAAACAAAAACTAACAAACAATCAAGGAGCTTTAACTACTAGGTTAAGATGGTTATACCTAGTTCTTGAACTCCTCCTCTTCTTGTTGTGGTCTTCCTTGTTGCTAGCTCTTTGGAGTGGCGTAGATGGCTCCTCCTCGTTGTCTTCTCTAGGTCAAAAATCGATCTACTCGAAAGCTTCTACCTTGAGCTTCTACCTCAATGATGAAGTAACTAGACTGCTTGGCTTGCTACACTAAGAACCCTAGAGTGAGCAGAGAAGTATTTTGGTGGTTTAGTCTCAAGAGCTTTTGATTTTCAACACATAAAAGATTAAAGCTTTGAGAGAGGAAGAGGGAGAGCAAACCATGAGAGAGAAAGCTAGTGAGAGAATGAGAGAACAAAGCTCTCATATGATAAAAATATGATAATAATAATAATAATTAAGAAAATTATGATGGTGAGTTGATTTGACCATTATCATTTCACATTTAATGCTAAGAATGCTTCAAGAAGCATCTTATGCAAAAGAAAATATCTAGGTCAAAGTAAGTCAACAAGTCAAATGGTCAAACCAATTCTAACCATGATACAATTATACTTAATTAATATTATTAATCATATTTCTCATTCTCATTAGGGCTTGGATCAAGTCAATGGTCAAAAACCCTAATGAGGTGTCTCCCTCTCCGCCTCTGTCAACTGTACGTACATATCTGCATTCGTATTCTGAAAAAAACACGAATACAATGAGACAAGACCAATCCCAAAACAAGTACTAGGATCTGGCTTAAACCAAAGCCCACTAGTAATGTCTTCCCGAACACCGAATACGCACAAGTATGCATATGTGAACGAACCCTGTCGTAAAACCATACGACCTCTACTCTGATTTGCCCAAAGGAGAACAACCCTCTGTGTAGGACTCTAAAGACTCGACACTATGCTGGCAGTGGGTTTAACCACAGGCCGCAAGCGGTACTAGCTGTACATAACGGTGTTAGTTATATGTATGCCCTAGAGGCCATTACTGTACATAGGATGTATATTGTAGTGGATGCTGAGACATATATAGGGAGGACTTTCTCGCTCGACATGATAGTATGCTATCTGGTTACTCTTTACCTTAACGTGTATGCTGATGTCTCTCTGTTACATGTTGGTAAAGCCCTTAGGATGTGTGCTTGACTACCTGGACTATGATGCGGATCATACTAGTGGGGACATGGTAGTCCATAAGTACATCCTTCAAAGTCCCTAGTCGTGGGTGTATCGAGATGGGGCATCGATATACCAGAGTAGACTAGCGTGTACCTTCTCGACCCATGCAGATGGGCGATGGATGATCCCATATCCATTGGTGTTTGACATCAGAGATGATATACGGGTGCTCAGTAGAGACTGGGTACACTGGACGGACTCGCCGAGAACTCCCAGATGGTATTGTACCTCACGTCAGATGGCAGTTCTCTGGTGACACTGGTACAGAGTAGTCTGTTGACCCGAGATCGTCATAGAGTCTCGTGTGGTTCCCACTGTGCTTTGATTTCCATCTTACCACGTCCAAGAGGGCGTGCAAAACGGTGGTTTTTGGGTACAGTCCCGAGTCACATGGAGGCAATGAGCGATAGGAGGGGATTCGTCTCTCCCGGTATAGGGGGTTGATGTTGCGCTGTGTTCGATTGGCTATAACAGGAAATCCCTGGCCAGGGTTGCTGAGATTTACTGGTAAGTGTTACCAGTAGTTTCTCGAACATTTATAGACCTCATATCGACACGACTTATCGAGCTATTGGGGTCTGACGTATACCACCCCTAGGCGAGATATGCGACAGATCAGACGATCAGACCGGACTGTACGGTAGTGTTACTGGTCGGATTCACTGGAGTGTGAGCGGGCTTGCTCGTCGATCTTCAGATCGCTCAATACCCGGGTGGCCGTTACGTTTAGCAGACCGCTTGCGGCTTGTGGATGCTTGATATGATCATCATCTGCTGCCGGCGTATTGACGAGTCTTTAGAGTCCTACACAGATGTTTCCTGGCTCAAGCAAAACGAAATAGGAGCGCATATGAGATATGTGCGGGACCGAGAATAATGCGTGTATGTGATACCGTATTCCATTCTCGCGATGAATGTATCGATTAGGTTATATGCGATATACCCTAGTTATCGAATCAAAGGTTGATTTGATAAGCCGATACATTATATACTAGTCGGTTGTGTGCGACATGACCGGGTCATTGAATCAAGTGTTGATTTAATGATTTAATGCATAATTATATATTTGATATACTACTTTGCATTAACTAGTATCGGTTCACTTTAGATGGATTTTCTCACATGGATTGTGCACATTGTATATGTGATATACATTTGTACATTTGATTGTATCATGTTTGATGATACATGATAGTTTGGTGTATGAATTAAACCATGGTTGGTCAATGGTTAGGGTTTCTTTTGCTTCATTTATTCATTTATTTATCCATTTTTTTTATTTTAGCAAAAGAAAATAATGAAGAGATAATGGTGGCTTTCTTTGTTTGTTTATGAACCTTCATGAAGGTTTGACCTAAGCAACCATTTTGTCTTCATGTCTTAACCCAACCATTCACTAACCCTTGGTTTAATCTCTACACCTAACCATGGTTTGTTAATGATAAGAATGGATTTTCTTTTCTTTTTTAAGGATAACTTATCATAACTTATCATCTTCTTCTTCATCTTCCTTCATGAAGAAACCTCCACTTCATCAATGGTGATTGATGAAGATGAGTGAGAAATCCAATTCTAAAGTCTACCCACTTCCTATTTCTTCATCCTCTACCTCTTGCCAAGTAGTAGAGTGTGTTTCCTTCACAAGTTTTAGGGCTTGGTGAAGGTGGAGCTTGATTTAGCGATGCCTCGACGTAGATCATCTTCGGCATGGACATCGACGACCTAGCTCACTTTTTCTCCGACGAAGCCGACTCTAGAGCCTGGATTTGATTTGGACAGCGGAGATGACTTCGTTGCGGAGCTATGGAGGTGGAGCACCGGATCTACAAAGGTTGTATTTCCGTATTCCCTTAGTTAAGTGTTAACTAGTTAGCTTTCTCGCCTAGAAATCTAGCAAACGATCCGTAGTCGGGTCTCTCGGCACCCGTAAAATTTTATAATGGCATGTTCGATGCCTTGTGAGACCTCATTAGGGTGCCTAGGAACCCTACAGTGGTATCAGAGCCTAGCTAGAGCCTTAGGCGAAGTCCAGACGGAATCTGAAACCCGATCGAACCGAAACCCTACCCGCAAAATTGCTCTCTGGACGATTTTGAAATACTGGGATTTTTCCAGATTAAAAATATTCAGAAAACTCAGTAAAATAATCTAAGAATTACTGTTTAAATTTGAGGCCTTGATTCATTAAAGGGGGCGCGGAACCGCGGCCTTACAGTAGGATCAGGCGGCGGATCCGCGGCCCTTTTGTCGTGTTGTGCATTAATTTCTTCACAGTAATTCTTATATATTATTTATGGTGTTTCTGGGAATTTTTAATATTTATTCAAGAGTTGAATTTTCTAGAGTTGTTTTGGGGATTCGGTATTTCGATCGGATTATCAAATTTCGTCTTTTGTGGCTTTCCGGATAAATTTTAGAATATGTTAAAAAGTTCGACCGGATATAAATACCCAATTTTTCCCCTGTCGGGAAATTTCCAAGTGTTGGATTTTTCCGTAGTTTAACGACGTTCTAAGTAGTGCAAGTAACGCGATGGACCCTCTAGAAGACAACAAACCTTAACTCGATTATGTGACCGTCTTGAACTGTCCTTTGAACCTTCGGGTTTGGGGCAGTACGGCGTGCCACATGTGAGGCGTTGGCTTGACCCTTCTACGGCTGGACCGTTGGTACTGAGGCACGAACTGAATGTTGTTAGACTTATTTCATGTGTTGATCCGTATCGGGAAAACTTGGGTGTTTGACTGTTCGATCGAAAAGTTTAACATTTTCTGTTTATCTGGAATGGGATACAATAATTGGAATTCACAAATTGTTATGAGATAACGGAATGAATATTATAAACATAGCAGTTTAGTCTCACTTGATCGGTTGCCACGGAATTTTGATGTGATCAAAAGTCCGTCGCAATCACGTAGCGTACGCGGATATTCGCCGGGTAAACTTAATAGACAGCCTCACTCCATAGCCCCGACCAAGTGACTGTAGGAGAACCCCGTCGCCGAAAGCATCCGTTCGGGTGCTCGCGGCAACGGTGTTCCGCCTTGGTGCACTTCGTCGACGGTATCGGGGGTGCGGCCGTCTACTGAAGTTTGCGACGAGCATTCGATCAGTATGCCGGGAATCTTGTAGAATTACCCGACTTGATATTGAAAAGTGTTTTCGATTTTGAGACTAAAATGCGGGGTTTATAATTGTTAGGCATGTGATGTCTAAGTAATTCATTTGGTCAGGCATGTGATGTCTGAGGTGGTTGCGGATTCCAACTGTTGTAGTTTTACACTTTCTTTTCTGTGACCGTAAGTGTAATATGTGATATCGCCGGTTTCGTTGCTATATGCCAACGACAATTGGGATGCGCATATTTACTTACGTTGATGACATGTGATGTTATGTGTTGCTGGATATGTTATATTGGATCGTCGTGTTTGAATAGCCGGGGGTTTTTATGTGAGATGAGTGTTTTTCATTTTCATTCATGTAAAAACTTGTATGTAATATTCTTTTATTTGGGGCACTTCCAGGTTGCGGAAGTTGTCACCCTTTGTATATTATTTACTTTTCCGCACTAGGATAGACCCAAGGAGGAGGGCACAAGTAACCGGGTTCTGGAGTCCAGTGGGAGACCAACTCGAGGAGTCGAGTCCGGGTCTCCTAACTCTAGAATTGGTAGGGTTACTTGCCGCTCTCGTAGGGGTCTAGGGGTGTGGGTTTTGCTATTCATCACGACCGTGGAATCCGTGTTTTATACTGGCTCGTATTGAAAACACGGACGTCCTAGTATATCCAATATTTCATATGTTTCTTCTGCTGCGATATCTGTGATGTGATCATGTGATGTTCTGTGATAGATACAGTATATAGTATATATGATATATTATATAGGCGTTACTTATGTTTTACACCCGCGCTAGCCCTGCCCCGCTCTGCCGTTAGTTACCTAACCTAACGGTGCACGAGGGGACATCGAGGCGAATGCGGATGGCATAAGTGTACGTCGTATTTATCTGTGATGTTTAGGTACATAAATGATGGGACTTCATTAATATGATTAATGAAATAAAAGAAACCTAAGATGTTGTAGAATCGAATTTCAAAATAAAACAGGTAGCTACAGTTCTTGCTTTGCATAGCGGTATATGAGATATATCCTGCACCTTATTCGATGAGGAAAGGACCGAGATCCCTTCACCGGGAGTGACTCCTTTAGCAATAACTGGCAGATGCTACACACTCGGTTTGTCTTTTGATTGCTTTTAAGTGTTTTTGTTTTGCACAGTGATATATATGATATATCCCGCACCTCATTCGACGAGGAAAAGGACCGACGATCCCTTCACCGGGAGTGACTCCTTTAGCAAAACTAGAAAAGCCTCAAAAGCACTCCATTTTAAAATCATTTGATTCTACAACGATATCAAGTTCATTACGCAATAGGTTTTCAGAAAAACCTGTCGTAGCCCTCCGTCATTTCAGATAAGTCCTATTTAGTATTCGTGCTACGTTTGTTGACCTCCGTCAAGGCGTAGTGTGTGGTAGCTAACTAGTATTTATCTGTTTATGCATATGATGCAGATTGAGTTAGGGTAGTCGTGCGGCCTTGTTGACCTCCGTCAAGGGTCGTGCGGGTGGGTTTAATTCGATCAAGAAATGACGGGTTGAACTTGACTAGTAGCCTATGGTTTGTTGACCTCCGTCAAGGTCATAGGGTGCTAGGGGCAAAATATTATCGGGAATTTCAAGTGTTGAAATTTGCAATGAGATTGCATACCTTCTATGTGATAGTTGGATCCCGATACCCGCTGTGAGTAAGAGTTACTCCTGGGAGAGTTTTATACATTACAATTAGCCGATCAAGTAGGTGTCCAGAAAGGTGTCAACGGGGTTACGCCTCTGGGAAAACGAGGTTTACATTAATTAGGTTCGTGCGAAAGCACGGGGGACCTCCCTCAAAGTACCGACACTGGCCTGGCTGAAAGATTGGCGAACTTGTAGTGTGTAATTAATCCCGGCTAGTCTTTCCTTTTAGGGTTTGAAGGAAGATTTGATAAAAAGCAGTGGGAGCCATCCTGATTAGATAAAATAATAACCAATCTATTCTTGACAGAGCGCACGCTGAGTGTTTTCTTCTCTCTCTCTCCAGGTAGCGACCCTATCACGCCTTAATCAAGATAATAATACGGATATTTGACCGAACCCGCTTGTTATACTGAGCTGGGGAACGTTGGTCCCGCTCCAACTTATAATTGTTATAAGATAGAGCAGGAAATTGGGGAATACCAGATTTCCCGTGCCGCCCAAACGAAGAGAGTGCATGCTGATGCATCATCTTCGGGTGTGTTCGTTACAAAGAACTGTTTCTCAGTATCCTTTACGTCCTGGGTATGTGATACCAGATCAGGATCCCAGATATGTAATCAGTTACATAGGGCTACAGATAGGTAGAGAACTGAGAACGGGTGATAAGTTTCATGAGGCAGAAAACGGGGCAAGAGTTGCAGCCAAGTCTGTTGGTCACTGTCACCCTGTATTACCAATACATTGATTCTGAACGAATGTTATTAGATACCGAACCTGATATACAAAATCATATCAGTCTCTTTATTAGTAAAGAAATGATAAAATGCTGTATTGTTGGATAATGTTTTGAACATTTCCTATATCAAAAGTTGATCGGTTCAGGCACGTTATCTAAAAGCATTAATGTTCCAAATCAAACCACAGTTCTTAGTATACGGAACACACACAAGAGGAAGAGTTCAGAAATGAACGAATCCTACTTGAGGTATTGTAGACTAGGTCAGATCAATGTGACCCGACTAGCTGAAGTTACATGTAGATGCATATTTAAATCAGTTTGAATCTACATCTTGTGAAACTTGCCAGTTATGTCACAAAGATAAGATGACCATAGCTCCGTTTACTGGAAACAGAGAAAGAGTTACTGAACTCTTGGGATGATACATGTTGATGTATGTTAGGTCCCCTGTCTACACATGCCAAGACTGGTTCTTTATACTTCATTACGTTCTCTGATGATCTCTCAAGATTCAGACCTATGTTCCTGTTGAAACACAAGTCCGAACCTTTTTGAGATATTCACAGAATATAAGCGAGAAGTAGAGAACCAAAATACGGGTATAAGTATTATGTCCTATGATGAGATCAGGGAGGAGAATACTTAAGCACGGAAATACTGGACTATTCTAAAGGAGAATGAGATTCTCTCTCGGCATTACTCCTCCTTATACACCATAGCACGATGGTATATCGGGGTGGAGCAATCACACCCTATAAGATATGGTGTGCTCTATGATGAGTACTACTGAGTTTCCTATTTTCCTTTAGGGAGTTATGCACTTACGAAGTTGCATACCTATTGAATAGGGTTCCAATCAAATCAGTTGCCTACCACTTCATATGTGATATGGAAAAGGAAGAGCCCATTTCTTAAGTTAGTTAAGATTTGGGGTTGTCCGGCCTATGTCTGAAAGCAAAATCCGGACAAGCTCGAAGGCAAGGTCTGTACTGTAGAACTGGAAAAGTTCCAGCTATACAAACTACAGCAGATGATTTGATAAAACCAAAGGATTCAGTAGAGACCAACGAACCTCAGCCTCTCCGCCGATCTAGTAGGGTTCCTCACCCACCTGAGAGATACTTCGGTTTCTCTATGACAGTGGGAGCGAGGATTGCATCATGAGATGATGACCCAACTAGCTTCGAGCTGGCCATCAGGGGTAAGACTCTGTAAGAATGGCTGGATGCTTAGTGATCTGAGATGGAATCCTTATACACCAACAAAGTATGGACTTTGGTTGCTATATCTGAAGGGTTAAATCTCCATCAGGAGCAAGTATATCTTGAGAAGATTACTTGGTGTACTTGGAAAAGTTAAGACTTTCAAAGCTAGACTTGTTAAGGGTTTTCGTCATCGACCAGGCGTGGATAATGATGAAACCTTTTCAAGTAGCTATGCTTAAGTCTATCCAGATTCTACTTGCCACGGCTACATACCATGACTACGATATCTGGTGGTTGGGTGTCATGACAACTTTTCTAAATGATTTTTTAGAAGAGTACGTCTATAAGTACACAGCCAGAGGGCCTCGTAGACAGTGGGAGCAGCGGAAACGTGTGCAAGATGTTTTATAGGATAAAGCAGGCATCGCGGAGTTGGAACATCTGTTTTGATGGATTAGTCAAAGAGTTTGACATCATCAAAATGGTAGATGAACCTTGTATAAACAAAAAGGTAGTAGGGAGTATGGTGACGATCCTCGTAGAGTACGTGGATGACATACTCTTGATGGGGAAGGAGTTTCCTATGCTACGCTCGATCAATCTCCGGTTATCACAAAAATTCTCCACATAGGATCAGAATGATACCTACTAAATCCTAGGTTTTGGATCTATGAGATAGATCTAAATGGATGTTAGAATTCTCACTAGATGTAGTGAGACGGTATCAACCGATCCTGGGGAGAATCACTGGAAGGGTTCCAGGGTGATAAAGATGACTGAATGTCAGTCACAGGCATTGTCTTTACCCTCAGTAAAGGGACGGTATGTTGGAAGAGTTCCAAACAAGATACCGTGACACACTAGACGATAAAGGCACGATACATCGCTACTTTAGATGCTACCAAAGAGACTGTTTGGGTGTATATTGGTTCATGAGATGAACTATGTTCCTCCCATTGTGTGACAATGGAGTTGTGGCTTATGCCAAGGAACGCAGGTCCCATCAGTGATCCAGACATATTCTAAGGCAGTATCACTTGATCATGGAGATGGTTGATCTCCAGGGAGATCGAGGTAAGGAGAGTAGACTCAGAGGACAACACAGCGGATCCACTCATAAAGGCCTGTTCCCAGAGAGAGACTTTTATGGGATGGTTGAGTATGAGATACTACAACCACTGCTACAGATGGCCCTAGTGCAAGTGGGAGATTGTTAGTGATATGTATGCCCTAGAGGCCATTACTGTACATAGGATGTATATTGTAGTGGATGCTGGGACATATATAGGGAGGACTTTCTTGCTCGACATGATAGTATGCTATCTGGTTACTCTTTACCTTAACGTGTATGCTGATGTCTCTCTGTTACATGTTGGTAAAGCCCTTAGGATGTGTGCTTGACTACCTGGACTATGATGCGGATCATACTAGTGGGGACATGGTAGTTCACAAGTACATCCTTCAAAGTCCCTAGTCGTGGGTGTATCGAGATGGGGCATCGATATACCAGAGTAGACTAGCGTGTACCTTCTCGACCCATGCAGATGGGCGATGGATGATCCCATATCCATTGGTGTTTGACATCAGAGATGATATAGGGTGCTCAGTAGAGACTGGGTACACTGGACGGACTCGCCGAGAACTCCCAGATGGTATTATACCTCACGTCAGATGGCAGTTCTCTGGTGACACTGGTACAGAGTAGTCTGTTGACCCGAGATCGTCATAGAGTCTCGTGTGGTTCCCACTGTGCTTTGATTTCTATCTTACCACGTCCAAGAGGGCGTGCAAAACGGTGGTTTTTGGGTACAGTCCCGAGTCACATGGAGGCAATGAGCGATAGGAGGGGATTCGTCTCTCCCGGTATAGGGGGTTGATGTTGCGCTGTGTTCGATTGGCTATAACAGGAAATCCCTGGCCAGGGTTGCTGAGATTTACTGGTAAGTGTTACCAGTAGTTTCTCGAACAGTTATAGACCTCATATCGACACGACTTATCGAGCTATTGGGGTCTGACGTATACCACCCCTAGGCGAGATATGCGACAGATCAGACGATCAGACCGGACTGTACGGTAGTGTTACTGGTCGGATTCACTGGAGTGTGAGCGGGCTTGCTCGTCGATCTTCAGATCGCTCAATACCCGGGTGGCCGTTACGTTTAGCAGACCGCTTGCGGCTTGTGGATGCTTGATATGATCATCATCTGCTGCCGGCGTATTGACGAGTCTTTAGAGTCCTACACAGAGGTTTCCTGGCTCAAGCAAAACGAAATAGGAGCGCATATGAGATATGTGCGGGACCGAGAATAATGCGTGTATGTGATACCGTATTCCATTCTCGCGATGAATGTATCGATTAGGTTATATGCGATATACCCTAGTTATCGAATCAAAGGTTGATTTGATAAGCCGATACATTATATACTAGTCGGTTGTGTGCGACATGACCGGGTCATTGAATCAAGTGTTGATTTAATGATTTAATGCATAATTATATATTTGATATACTACTTTGCATTAACTAGTATCGGTTCACTTTAGATGGATTTTCTCACATGGATTGTGCACATTGTATATGTGATATACATTTGTACATTTGATTGTATCATGTTTGATGATACATGATAGTTTGGTGTATGAATTAAACCATGGTTGGTCAATGGTTAGGGTTTCTTTTGCTTCATTTATTCATTTATTTATCCATTTTGTTTATTTTAGCAAAAGAAAATAATGAAGAGATAATGGTGGCTTTCTTTGTTTGTTTATGAACCTTCATGAAGGTTTGACCTAAGCAACCATTTTGTCTTCATGTCTTAACCCAACCATTCACTAACCCTTGGTTTAATCTCTACACCTAACCATGGTTTTTTAATGATAAGAATGGATTTTCTTTTCTTTTTTAAGGATAACTTATCATAACTTATCATCTTCTTCTTCATCTTCCTTCATGAAGAAACCTCCACTTCATCAATGGCGATTGATGAAGATGAGTGAGAAATCCAATTCTAAAGTCTACCCACTTCCTATTTCTTCATCCTCTACCTCTTGCCAAGTAGTAGAGTGTGTTTCCTTCACAAGTTTTAGGGCTTGGTGAAGGTGGAGCTTGATTTAGCGATGCCTCGACGTAGATCATCTTCGGCATGGACATCGACGACCTAGCTCACTTTTTCTCCGACGAAGCCGACTCTAGAGCCCGGATTTGATTTGGACAGCGGAGATGACTTCGTTGCGGAGCTATGGAGGTGGAGCACCGGATCTACAAAGGTTGTATTTCCGTATTCCCTTAGTTAAGTGTTAACTAGTTAGCTTTTTCGCCTAGAAATCTAGCAAACGATCCGTAGTCGGGTCTCTCGGCACCCGTAAAATTTTATAATGGCATGTTCGATACCTTGTGAGACCTCATTAGGGTGCCTAGGAACCCTACAAACGGTCCCCAGGTAGATGTCGATAAGAAGACCGATGAGGTGAACCCATCCGAACTCCTACTGAGCCTGAATGTGACAATCTTCGTACAGTCCGGTCTGTTCGTCTAAGAGTATCGCATGTCAGGCCTAGGGGGGAGGTAAACGTCAGTCCCCTAATAGCGGTACAAGTCGTGTCGGAATGTAGCCTAGAACACCCTGAGAAACTACTGGAAACACTACCAGTAAATCTCGCTTGCCTTGGCCAGGGACTTTGTGTAATGGCTCTCCTAGACACAGCGCGATATCAACCCCCAATACTGGGAGAGACGAATCCTGTCTAACCGTCACTGCCTCCAAGTGCTTCGGGACTGCACCTAACTACTACCTGTTTGCATGACTCAATAGAGCCGTGGTAGGGTAGTAATCTAAGAACAGTGGGAACACACTCGAGGCGAAGTGACAGTGTCAAGTCAACCGACCAAGCTGTACTCATGTCACCTGGGAACTGATAACTGACGATATGTATAATACCAACCAACAGTTCCCAGTGAGTCCTGTCCAGTGTACTCGTAACCTAATGAGCACCTGCATACTATCTCCAGTACGACGTACTAATGGCTGTGGGACAGACCACCTCCCTTCCTGGGATGAGAAGCGTATACACTAGTCTACTCTGGAGTATCGATGCTCTGTCTTGATAATCCTATGACCAGGGACCTGTAAAAGGATGTGCTTATAGACTACCCAGCCCTCACTAGTGTGACCGCCATCACAACGCTGATAGTCAAGCAAAAGATCCTAAGGGCTCTATCAATATATATTAGCGATATATCAAAAGAAAAATATACACATATTAAGATAGATACAAACCAAATTGCATACTACCATATTGAGCAAGACTGTTATAAATCTGTGTATATATCCCAAGCTTCCAAAATGTAAAATACAAACTAGTACTATACAATAATGGCCTCTAGGGCATAACACACTAACAATCTCCCACTTGCACTAAGGCCATGTGCTGGTATATCGTAGACCTATCATCTCGAATAGCCTCTCGAACTGCGTCTGAGGAATGGCCTTTGTGAATGGATCTGCAATGTTATCCTCTGTAACAACCCTCCGAACCTCGATCTCCTGGCGATCCACGATCTCTCTGATCAGGTGATACCGCCTCAAGATGTGTCTGGACTTCTGATGGGACCTGGGTTCCTTTGCTAAAACTATACCCCCGTTGTTGTCACAATACAGAGGTATTGGATGAACAATGGATGGAACCACCTGAAGTTCTGTTAAGAACTTCCTCATCCAGACGGCTTCTTTTGCGGCATCTGATGCTGCGATATACTCCGCTTCCATCGTCGAGTCAGCAACGGTTTCTTATTTGGAACTCTTCCAACACACCGCCCCTCCATTAAGAGTAAAGACATAACCCGACATGGATTTGGAGTCATCCTTGTCACTCTGAATGTTGGAGTCAGCAAAGGCCTCGATCTGGAGGTCTTTTCCGCCGTAAACCAAAAACATATCCTTAGTCCTTCTCAGGTTTTTCAGAATGTTCTTTACCGCTATCCAGTGCTTCTCCCCAGGGTTTGACTGATACTGGCTTACTACACTCAGTGCATAAGCTATATCTGGTCTGGTACACAACATCGCATACATTATAGAGCCTACCGCAGAAGCGTAGGGTATAATAGACATGCGATCCCTTTCCAAATCAGTCTTGGGAGATATCTCTTTGGAGAGGGTGATTCCGTGACAAGCTGGTAAATTACCGCACTTTGAATCTTCCATACCGAATCTTTTCAGTATGGTGTCGACGTACCTGGACTGCGAAAGTCCCAATATCCTCTTAGATCTATCACGATAGATCTGGATCCCCAGAATGTAAGAGGCATTACCCAGGTCTTTCATGGAGAATCTTTGCGATAAGAACCCTTTGACAGATTGTAGCATAAGAATATCATTTCCTATCAAGAGAATGTCATCCACGTATAAAAAGAGAAATATGACAGTTCGCGCTACAATCTTACTATAAATACATGGTTCATTTGGATTTTTGATAAAGCCAAATTCTTTGACTGTCTCATCAAAACAGATGTTCCAACTCCGCGATGCCTGTTTCAGTCCATAAATGGACTTCAGCAACTTGCACACCTTTCCGCTATTCCCACTCTGAATGAATCCCTCTGGCTGGTCCATATAGACACACTCCTCTAAATTTCCATTTAGAAAAGCGGTCTTTACGTCCATCTGCCAAATTTCATAATCATGGAAGGCAGCAATGGCAAGAAGGATCCGAATGGATTTGAGCATAGCCACTGGAGAAAAAGTTTCGTCATAGTCCAAACCAGGTTTTTGACGAAAACCCTTTGCAACAAGTCTAGCCTTATAGGTTTCAACCTGTCCATCTACACCAATCTTCCTTTTGAAGATCCATTTGCAGCCTACGGGTTTTAGCCCTTCTGGAGCAAAGTCCAAAGTCCATACTTTGTTGGTGTACATGGACTCCATCTCGGTCCGCATTGCATCCAGCCATCTTACCTAGTCAGTGCTCTGAATGGCCTGCTGGAAGCTAGTGGGCTCATCATTATCAATGATGCAATCCTCTCTATCCCCGTCTATGAGAAAACCGTAGTATCTCTCAGGTGGATGAGAAAGCCTACTACTCCTGCGGAGCGGTGCAGGAATGTCCTGTCTTTTTGAACCTTTTGGTTCTATTAAGCTTTCAGTAATAGCTTGTGGTTCTGGAATTTCTTCCAGTTCTATTACGCTCCCACTAATCTGATTTTCTAAAAATTCAGTTTCCAAGAAGCAGGCATGACGAGAAACAAATATCTTTTGTTCCTCTGCGTAATAGAAGAAATATCCCTTGGAGTTCTTTGGATATCCCACAAACTTGCATTGTACTGAGCGGGCCTCGAGTTTATCTGTATGCTGCTTTTTGACAAAAGCTGGACATCCCCATGTCTTAATGTGCTTAAGATAGGGTTTCTTCCCACTCCACATCTGATATGGTGTGGTAGGCACTGACTTAGATGGAACCCGGTTCAAAAGATATGCAGCTGATTCTAGTGCATATCCCCGGAAAGATCGCGGTAACTCAGTGTTACTCATCATGGAACGTACCATATCTAATAGGGTTCAGTTCCGTCTTTCCGATACACCATTGTGTTGTGGTGTGTATGGAGGAGTAAGTTAAGAGAGAATTCCCTTCTCTTTTAGGTAATCCAGGAACTCGGCACTCAAGTATTCACCACCTCGATCAGATCTCAGTGTCTTGATACTCTTGCCTGTTTGTTTTTCTACTTCATTCTTGTATTCCTGGAATTTTTCAAAGGGTTCAGATTTATGCTTCATTAAGAAGACATGTTTATACCTTGAAAAATTATCCGTAAAAGTAATGAAGTAAGAATAACCACTTCGCGCATGTGTAGACATTGGACCACATACATCGCTGTGTATGAGTCCCAAGAGCTTGCTCGCTCTTACTCCGTGTCCAGTAAACGGAGTCTTTTTCATCTTTCCCATGAGACAAGATTGACAAGTTGCATAAGACTGATGTTCGAACAGATCCAAATATCCCTCTTTATGTAATTTAGTCAATCGTGTTTCATTGATGTGACCCAGTCTATAATGCCATAAGAAAGTATGATTTAATTCTGGAGACTTTCTTTTGTGTGTATTCTGGATATTGAAAATCTGCGGTTGGTTTAATATGTATATCCTGTTGCTTAATGTACCCGACCCAATTAAAACATGATTAAGGTGAATGTTTACAACATTGCTTACAAATACAAAATCATAACCTTCTTTAGACATTAAAGATACAGATATAATATTACAAGTCGAACTGGGTACAAAATAACAGTTGCGCAAAACCAAAACATGTCCATCTGTCAACCCTATGTGATAGTCCCCCACGGACTCAGCATCCATGCTTGCTCCGTTTGCAGCTCTGAGGGTCATATCACCTGCCTTCAAAACTCTACGCCTTCTCAGTGCCTGCAAAGAATTACAGATATGAGATCCTGATCCGGTATCCAATACCCAGGAAGTAGAGTGTAACATTTCAAAAAAATAAAATATTATTTTGGGGAATTTTTATAATTTAATAATAAAATATTGAATATTTTAAATAAGGTGGTATAATTAAATACCGATAAATTGGGAAATTTTTTGAAAATTATAGAAATTATTAAAAGAGGGTGTTTTATGTTAATTATGCAAATTTTAAGTTTTTATGTTTAGTTTGACACTAATTTAGTGCTAATCACGATTAAAATCGCTAATCGCGCTTTAAGCGTATTTTGTGCAAAACATTGCACAGTATAATTTTTACACTTGTTATAATTTTGCATGGCTTTTATTTTGGGTTTACTATTGAGGAGAGAAGGAAAATGGATTAGAAAAGAAAAGAAATTGAATAAAGAATGGAATAGTGTGAGGTATGGGTGAGAGAGAGAAAGAGAGTGTGAGGGGTCAACCTTGTCTTGAGCCATCCCCCATCATTTTCCTTCACTCATTCCCTCTCCCCTCCTCTTGTTGCTGCTGCTGCTGCCGCCTCCCCCCTCCTCCATCTTGAAGCCACAAAACTCCATGAAAATCAACTCAAAACCCAAATTTCATTTCACAAAAAAGATGCACAAGCTCAAGGGAAGCACATTGGACCAAGAAAGCAAGGATTTTGGCCACTTGGGGCAACTCAAGAATTTTCTTGAGTTGCCAAATAAGGTAATTTCTGAACCTTTAGCTTAGTATTTGCATTACTTTTACCCCCATGTTATGATAGAACCGATATCGTGTGATTTTGTGGACTTAGAAGAATTCTAGTTAGGGTTAAAGGAATTTGAGAGTTGCGATGTGAAGTTGAGCTCAATAGAGGCCACACAAACCTCCTAGTGCTAGAATCCAGGCCTAAACCAGAGACTAGAAATCCGGAATACGGATTTAGAAAAACCGATATCAAAAATTTATGGATTCTGTGCGGGTTAAATGAAATCTGCTATCACCCCGAGACTCTGAAAATTATTTTGCAAGGGCAGTGATACATGCAGGCAAGTAGGAAGCTACCAACAAAAGCCTAGCCCCTAATTCCCCAAACTGGCCGCAGATTTAATCCAATTGGCCTCAAATTGCGGTCTGGCTCCTACCATTTTGGCTCGTGTTGGTTCCGAAGCTTTATTTCATGTACACTAGACCCTTGGTATATGCAAAATTGTCTAATTTGACCTAGGGTGAAATCTGGGACCCTTTTCTATAGTTGCTGTTTTGATTCATGTTTTCGTATTGCGTATTTTAAATTCTGGATTTGTATAATTGCATTTTACCTCGATTACTTGGCGTTTATACGACAATATCGAGGATTGTTTGATGGTTTTGAAAGCGTAGTCCATAGGTTCTAAACTATAGGCCTTAGCGCATCGTTTGGTTTTCTCGATGTGATTTTAAGATGCTTTTGCAATTGTGTTACCTTGTAGGTACCTTCTCGAGGGCTTCATATGAGGAAGAAGATGAAGGCGACATCGACACCGACACGCAGGATGCAAGGTGAGTACATTATATCTACGGGGGAAGGCGGGTGGATGGCGTATATCACCCCCGCAGTTCGAGGTTTAGTATACTATATACATACTATATATATATTTGATAGCATTAGGTGCGATATGGATAATTGAGATGAGATTAGGTGTACTATGGTTAGATTAGGGTGTAGTCGTAAACTAGTATAGTTCCTAGTTGTGAACCCTAGAATAGGTTTACACCCGCATGCACACACATGCTTATTTGTTATACTTATACCTAAATGATGAGGATAGTGGATGATATTTGGAGATGAGTCGATGAATTTAGGCATAGTGCCGTGAGATCGGTAATATAATGAGATTCGTATTTGGGATACGACATGAGATTTTAGCGGGCTTTTGGACGTGTGTTTACACACGCATTTACATAGATGGTATCAGTTGTACTAGACTTAGATCAGTACCCCAGATCATGAGATATGATGATAAGGAGACCAGATAATTGATGAGATGGATGTGACATTGACCCGTACCCAAATTTGGGATGCCGTACGATGACTTGCCCTACGAGCTTTATATTGATGATAGATCCGCACGCATGACTCGAGGATGTCATATGATATTGTACCGTACGCGGTACCTTTAAGGCGGGATCACCGACTATTATTTATATATATATATATCGACTTAGATTAGGTGGTTTCCATACCCCTCCTGACTGACTTGTTAGTTAGAGCTGTAGATTTGCTAGTAGATGTTAGGCTAGGCCGATGTCATGCCTATTTCAAAAACTAACGAATCGGGAGTAGTTAAAGGCAGTCAAAGGGATTCTACAGATATTTTCAAAAGACGCATCTTTTCTTAAAAACACCGTAGCCCTTATTTTCCTAAAAACCCCGATTCGTCTTCTTTCAAATGGCAGAACAGTATGACATAGATACATTGATGTAGATACTGCACTGTTGTGTTGATTATATACTCATACCTCCATGCATATGCTTTATGATATTTACATGCATGATGTTTATTGTCATTGGGTGACACGTGGACGATTTCCACTTACATATAGTGGACATTGATGATATTGATCACATAGTTGGATGATATCCACATACTTATAGACTTCATGATATAGTCGACATTGATCATACCTTATATTGATGATATGTTATTCCCTGAGGCACTGGCACGAGCACTTGGCATTACACTCATGTATAGATGTTACATTGCTACTTTATCATGCTTCAGACTTATTCATTTGAGGTTTTATATATTTATATATATATATATCTGATCGTATTGACCTAAGATTGTGTCAGACATACGATTTCTGCTCTGTGATGTTTTCTACTCACGAGTTGGCAACTCACCCCCATTGTGCCACAGTTCTTGCGGTTTTTGCCGTACAGGTTCCATTGCGGCTTTTCTGGCACATTGCTTCCTTTCTGGGTGATTGCTTTGGTAGGTGGCTTCTTTTGCATCAGAACCACCATTGTATATGAATTATTCAGTTGTATCTAGAAATTCCATCAACCAAACTTGTATATTGTTTCAGACTTAGAAAACCAATTATGTATTATTTCGACCTTAGAGTCGCGCGTTGTAGTATTGTGGTTTTTATGCTGATTTTGAGTTTTTCTTTTGAGTTTTGATCCTCGCCATTCGGCGTTGTATATTATACTGCTTGCGTGATTGTGACCGTCGATTGAAGAAGAGCTAGCTCCCGCTTGGGGATGGCCTTTATCATTGTATATATACTATTCATGTTGTACCCCGTTTGGGGCCAGTATTTACAAAAGAAACTCTACCGAAATTTTCAGAAAAGACTAGAGATTTTAAAAATGCATGTTCGGCTTACTCATTTTAAAACCTTGTTTTTAAACATGTTTTCTTACTTCTTAAAACTAGTTTTCCTTATTTACTCCTTAAAATGGTTTTAGATTTCTGGGCTTTTGGCTTACTTGAATTAGATGGGGTCCTATAGACTTCATATGATTCAAGTGCCAGTCACGTGCTATTTCAGGTCGTGGCAACGTTGGTATCAGAGCGCCAGGTTAACCTTGGTTCGAGTCTAAGTTTAACTATGTGGAGCCTAGAGCGTTTATATATATACGGAACTTAGGCTTGACCTTACGGAACTTAGACTTAGTCAAGGGGGTATTATACCCGAACTTTCGTCGCATAGGATGACCCTTGGTTGATGAAGTACGTAGCTTGAGTAGAGTGACGTACTGTACGTATGTTCCGCGGCATATTTACGATACGCTACTCCGCTTAAGAAACCTTAGGATGTACATTTCCTTGCACAGTATTATATTCATTCCTATGATCTATCCTCATCGGTATTGGTTATGATTTTGCTGCCACGATTGCACGGGCAGAGAGAGCTACGACTAGAGTTGCGTCAGCTTGAGCTCGTCATGGACGAGGACTGACCAAGGCGTGATTCCAGAGACGTACGATTGTATAGCGGCGTCGCTTTATTGTGTTTTCGCTCCATGAGCGTTTGACAGATCGCTTTTACGAGATTTTCCGGATGTGCTGATCGGCACCAGAGGATCAGGCTACTGCTAGAGGCCAGCCAGAGTGTGATGACCATTGATATATCGCTTATTCAGGATGATTGAGGCGTTGTTCAGCGTACCGATGAATGAGCCAGTTGTTGCTGTAAATGACGAGATATTGCCCAGATGTTGGAGCTACTGCATCATGAGTATATACTTAGAGATATGATGGAAGGTCGCTAGTCACCCGAGGATGAATGACTAGGACATGTGGTTCGTTCGCTTACCCCGATGCGAGGTCATCAGATAGATTGATTCCAGCTAGAGACGACTTCATGCAGATTCGTTGAGAGTCAATAGAGACGATCGAATGTCAGGAACCCATTTCCAAGTTTAAAGTATTCGAAAGACAATGCAAGTAATGCTATGGACCCTTTAGAAGAATGAAACCCTAACTCGACGTAATGACCATGGAACGCCTCCGAACCTTAGGGTTTGCGGCAGTTTAGCGGTGCCATTTGTGAGGCTTGGGTTTGCCCTTCTACGGTTGGTCCACAGGTGCTGTGGTATGTACTGGAATACTATTAAACTGTACTCAAGATGTTGATCTCTTGGGGGATTATGAGGTTCTGACGAATTGATCGGACGGTTCGACATCATTCGGATATCATATGATGGGACATATTGCTTGGGAGACTCCAGATACGAGTATAGCCGTTAGAGCGCAGTCCATGCAGCCACGAGAAGACGAGTCCGAATCAGTCAACATTGGAACAGAGTGGAGTAAAGAGGTCGCATGAGAATTCGACAAGATGACGTTCCACTCCGCTGACATCAGAGATGCGATACGCATGTAGAGGCATTGATTATTGATATACCTTCCAGAAGAAGTCGCGATGAGTATGTAGCCGTTCCGGAACAAGAAACAGATATAGTGAAGGATGGTAACTTCCGGGCAATTCGGCAGAAACGAGATTTGACAGAGACCTCGACAGGACCTTTCTGGAATACTATACGAGAAGACTTGGACCCAGTGTTCATATCAGATTTTTGCATTTTCATACCGCCCAATTTTTATCACATTGCATATCGGTAGATACTCTTGAGCCGTGTTTGCTAGTCAATTGCAGGATACAGGTTCTCGGTTCTAAAACGGTGAAATTCATGGAAAACACGACAAAAATCTGGGTTCCTACCAACCACAGATAAAACACGGTCTCCGCTCTTCATCCGTATGTTGCCAGATACCAGTTTAGGAAGACAAAATGGCAAATCGATTGTCACCTTCATGCACAAGGCTCAATGGCAACAACAAGTTCCAAGAAATCTATGCGGAGCTCGAGGCAATCATGCCAAATCTTGACAAAAAGTCCACCTTTCCCTCAACAGAAATTCTGGAAAAATTGTGGAGCCAAATTGAGAAAATACATATACCAGAATAAAGGGGACAGAAGACCAGAGAAGCCCAAAAAACCAGAAAGCCCAACTCAACCATAAGGCCGCGGATCCGCGGCCAAAGGGGGGTCTAGGCCGCGGATCCGCGGCCGTATAGGCTCCGCATGTGCAGAGATTTTGGGGGTATTTTGGTCTTTTCGTTTTTGTTCTGGTGGTTGCCCTAGGTTTCCATTCTCTAGCCTATAAATAGCCCAGAACTTTGAGAAGGAAGGGGTCCATTCTTGTATTTTCTTTTTGCTAGGTTTTAGATTACATGTTCTTCTTCTTCTCATCTCTTCTCCATTAAACTTGAGTGAGCTTTGTGAGTGAAGAATGGTGAATAAAGAAGATCATTTTATTATCATGCTTGTCTTACTTTTGCTATAATTGTTGTAATTTTAATTCGTTAAGTAGTTGTTGTTATTTTCTTGTTGTTTCTTTCTTCTCTCTTTTTCGTTATCCTTAATACGACAATGATGCTTACGCTCGATCCTCGCCAAGGTGAGGTCGCAAATAGCTAGTCGTATTCTTCTAATCTCCTTCTTTCTATCTTCCTCTTTTGTTTTGTTTTATTTTTCCGTATCATGATGTGTGAGTAGTTCATACTTGTTAGGGTAGGATAAGGGAAGTTTGAGAGAAGGAAATCTCCCTCACTCTTTCCTTGCCCAACAGCTTAAATCGACTCCCGTTAATTGAACCACAATCCGCTCCTTACGGCACCCTATCCTACATGATAGCGGTGATCCCGTAGTGAGACCGGTTGTGGTTGAATTAACCGGAGGTTATGGCTAAGAGCCAAGAACGGACGGACAAGCACCAAAAGGAAGGACTTATGCGTTGGAAAGCCTAGCTTATACTCGCAAGTTCCTTCCTAGTCGTGCTAATCCCCGTTGTTGCCCATTACCGTAACACCGATATTAAGAGGGGCAACGAAAGATGTGGAGACTCCTAACTCAAACTAACCTAATCCTAACCCTAACAAGCTCTCTTTAAAACATCAACTTAACACTTAGATAACCACAACAAAATCTGAAAAACCGGACTTAACTCGTTAAAGCACATAGAAAAAGACTCCCATCTCCCTGCGGACGACCCGTACTCAACCGGCTAGCTACAAGCGAAACCGTCTTGATTGCGGTATTTAAACTAAAACTTGAACACGCAGAATCTCTAACAATCAAATGGCGCCGTTGCCGGGGAGACGGTAGTTTATTTCCTTGTGTAATTTCGGGTTAATTTGTGAATATAACCGAAAAACAAACAAAAAAATATACATTGTAAAAAACCATCTTGTTGTTTTTGATTAGCTTTTGTGCAAGTGTGCAGGAAAATACGAAGTTCAAGATCGGCGCCAAAAGACGTCGGATAAGACGGAGTTCAAGTACAGTGCCAAAGACGTCGGAAGATAGACCCACATTTCGCGGCTACACCGCGACGGACCAAAATGGAACAAACGGTCTACTGTGAAAATCTGGAGCATATACAGTGATCAAACACAGATTCAACAACTACAGAAAAGCAGAGGAGACAAAGACCAGAACACCCCAAAATTTTTGAGCTCCAATTCATCTATACAGCCGCGGAACCGCGGCCTAAGGTGGTGTTTGGCCACGGATCCGCGGCCATTTAGTGGTTTCAGGGTACCATTTTCTCTTGGTAACTTCCTCTCCTCTCTCCCACTCCTCTGGACTCCACTGAATTGTGTTTTCTGCAGATTTCTTTGCGCAAACTCTTCTCCCCCTTCCAATAAACTGTTCTTGTGCAGGATTCTTTGCGCCGCAAATAAAAAAAAATTTGTTTGCAGTTGATTTGTTACTGCTTTGCATTTCTTTAATACGGACTTAAGGGGTTTGAAACCAATCCAGATTGGGTGGGGATTTCATCACTCTTCCCAGGACCCCAAAAATCTCAAAAGCATATGCATTGTCCATTGTAAATTAAAAAATACTAGACTTCAGCCCTAAGGACTTCGCGCTCATTAGGAGAAGATAAACCGTGTTTAGAACCTCGCTTAACGGTATATTGTTTACGGGGTGTCTAGGAAAGTGTTAAAGGCGCAACCGCCGAAAGAGAAAGGGTTATTTAATTAAGGAAATTCGCGAAAGCGTTGGACAACCTCCCCTTATCTCTGCACTTACCTAGCCTCGTGATCAGTGTATTTTTAAGCCTGTTTCTCGACACTGTTTAACTTCGACAATCAAGTTCAGGAGCAGGTCTAGTAGACCTAGGTTACCCTAGATCTAGGTGTGATTGTGCATATCTTGTTTGTGATTGCTTAAGCCGTATATCCGTACATATTTCTGTAAAAATCTTTCTAAAAAAAAAAAAGAAAAAATCAAAAACTTTTATAAAAACTTGCCCTTTTGTCGCCAAATCCATTTTTCACCCCCCACCCATCGCCTTTCTCAATTGACGTTTTCTTACCCTCACCTTCTCCGCTTTGACTATACTAAACTCGTTTAGTGTATGTCCGCTTGGACTCGGGACACTAGCTCCCGTCTAGTCCGCGTTACGTTAGTCGCGACCGACTACGCGATCGACTCCGAAGTCGATACTCCGTCCACTGCTCTTTCACCCCTTCCTTTGCCGGCCAACTCCGACGTTGACCGGAATTCTGTTCATACATCTTCACCTTCACCTTCACCAACCTCTTCTTCCGCGATGTCGGGATTTAATCCGAACATCTCTTTGACCACCGCTGGATTGGCTCCACCTCCTACGGAGACCAATATCCCATCACCACCGCCTGTTGTAGCGCCGCAGCGAATCGCGCTCCAGGATCGTTTCTATCCCATCAGTTCTGCACTTCCCACCTGCCTTTCTCTTCCTCCGGCCAATGGGGATAACTTTGAAATTAAGCCCCACTTCATCAACATGCTTCCACGTTTTCATGGGCTTGAATCTGAAGATGCCTATATCTTCATCAACAAATTTCAAAACGTCTGTGCCATGATGAAAACCACCCAGCTGTCGGACGATGCTATACGTCTACGGGTCATTCCGTTCACTTTATGCGATCTTGCTGAAAAATGGCTATATAGCACCGCTTCCCACTCAATCACCAGCCGGGACGAGTTTGTTAAAGCGTTTCTGAAAAAATTCTATCCGAATCATAAAACCGCAAGGATTCGAAATGAAATCAACCAATTCTCCCAGCTTCCTTCTGAACCCTTCTGGAAGTGCTTTGACCGGTACAAAGACCTTCTTGTTCAGTGTCCTCACCACGGTATAGAGAAATGGCAACTCTGCCAAACCTTATACGAGGGCCTGAACCCAGCAACGAAGCAGTTGTTGGAAACCATCTGTCAGGGCCACTTCCTATCGAAATCTGACGAGGAAGCGTGGCAGTTCTTTGACGACCTTGCGGAGCAAACGCTACAGTGGGAGAGCACCAGACCGACTTCTTCTTCTTCTACCTCCACTTCTACCGGTCAGTCTAGGATAGGAATCCACTAACTTGATGTCTCTATTGCGATGAAAGCTGAAATGGCTGCAATAACAAGAAAGCTTGAAGCGATAGAGAGCAAATTTTCTGCTCCTACTCCTGCCCCTGTTCTCCCCCTTCGTACCATTTGCGCTTGTTGTTCCGATCCTTCCCACTTGACCGAAGAGTGTCCTTACAATCCACCCTCGCAAGGACAGGATCAGGTCAATGCTGCATTTCAGCAAAGACCGAGGAATGATCCATACTCTTCCACCTACAATCCCGGTTGGAGGAACCACCCCAATTTCGCCTGGAATCAGAATCAGAATCAATTCCAAGGCAACAATTTCCAAAGGGCCCCTCCGCCGCAACAACAAGCGCAACAACAAACTCAACATCAATATCAGCAGCCCTTCCAACCCTAACCTTTCCAAAATCAGACGAACAATTTTGCACCCAACAATTCTTTTCCACCAAACAACTTTGTTCCGTCAAACAACGATAAGGTTTCCTCGCTCGAACGAAGTCTGGAGGCGTTTGTTAAACAATCGTCTCAATCCACCGCCAACATCCAGTCTTCCATTCAATCCTTAGTGCAACACACTGCCGCACACGGGCAAAGCATCAAGACCATCGAGGCCCAGATTGCACAGCTGAACGCGGCCTTAAGCGAGCGAGAGAAGGGGAAGCTCCCGTCCCAGCCACTTCCAAATCCCGGTCACCCACATAATGCACATGTTGCTCTTGAACAACAAAACCATAATGTGAGTGCCGTGACTACACTGAGATCGGGGAGGATGCTGCAAAACAACATTGGCAAACGGATCAACGATGACACCCCGGCCGCTTCTTCTTCTTCTTCTTCGTCTTCTGAGCCTATTCTCCGTTCTTCGAAAGGCTCACCTTCCTCTTCTTCTGCTCTGAACGGACCCACTTCTCACTCCACGAAAACACCTATTCTGGGATCCGTTCCAACTCCACAATCTCCTCCTCCAGCATTAGACTCAACCAATTTTCAAAATGTTCCATTTCCAAACCGGTTGAAGTCTAACAAACAAAATCCACAAATGGAGAAGATTCTGGAGTTATTCAAGCAGGTTAACATTAACATTCCTCTTTTAGATGCTGTCCAACAAGTCCCGTCCTACGCGAAAATCTTAAAGGACTTGTGCACGAAAAAGAGGAAGTCTCAGGTACCGAAGAAAGTTTTCTTGGCTAGTGCTGTGAGTGATGCCCTTACCCAATCTTTACCATAAAAACGGAAGGACCCTGGCTGTCCTACGATTTCAATTACTATTGGGGATAAGAACATCAACCGCGCACTATTAGATCTTGGTGCCAGTGTTAACCTGCTTCCATATTCAGTATACGAGCAATTAGGCGTCGGAGAGTTGAAACCCACGCACTGCACTCTCCAAATGGCCGACCGATCGATCACCCATCCTAGGGGTGAGCTAGAGGATGTGTTAATCAAAGTCGGGGACTTCATATTCCCCGTTGACTTCATTGTATTAGATACACAGCCTGTAGCTAACCCCCGGAATCAAATTCCGGTGATACTCGGTCGCCCATTTCTCGCAACCTCAAATGCTGTGATCAATTGTCGCAATGGTTCGATGAACCTCTCTTTTGGAAATATGACGATTGAACTCAACATTTTTAGGTTGGGGAATCAGCCCGCCGAACCTAATGCTCATATACTGGACGTCTGCTCGATCCAGGAGATCACCCCAGAAGAGTGTGAATTAGAGGAGTTTCTGTTTGATCACGATAATCTTGACGCCACTAGTGCGTTTCTCTTTGAACCTGCTGCTGTTTCTGCGCCCGACAACGACTACGAGTGTTTCACGTTTTCAAACGATCTTAGCCGCGCACAACCCGAGTTTGAATCCTTCGACTTTCTGGATGAGTTACCTGAACCATCCAACTCGGTTGCCTACACTCGCTTTGAACCTTTGCTGGAGTCCTTTGAGTTCGAGACCTTTTCACCAATCTTGCCTTCCATCGTTTCTCCTCCAACGCTCGAACTCAAGCCTTTGCCGTCTCACATTAAGTACGCTTACTTAGGTGAGAACGAGACCCACCCTGTCATCATCTCAGCTTCTCTAGCTCCAGAGCAAGAGAAAGCCCTTCTCGCGGTCTTGCACAGCAACAGGCAAGCTTTTGGCTGGTCCATGGCGGACATCAAGGGGATTAGTCCCCTGATCGTTGAGCATCACATTCATCTGATGGATGATGCCAAACCAGCCCGGGATCCACAAAGACGGCTCAATCCAGTCATGAAAGAGGCTGTGAAGAAGGAGATCGTAAAATGTCTAGATAGTGGTATCATTTACCCTATCTCTGATAGCCAGTGGGTGAGCCCCATTCATGTTGTCCCCAAGAAGTCGGGCATCACGGTCATAACCAACGAGGCGAACGAGTTAATCCCTACTCGCACCCAAACTGGGTGGCGAGTATGCATCGATTACAGAAAACTCAACGCTGCAACGCGGAAAGACCACTTTCCGCTACCTTTCATTGACCAGATGCTTGAACGATTGGCCGGACACGAGTACTACTGTTTTCTTGATGGCTACTCCGTCTATAATCAAATTCCCATCGCCGAAAAAGACCAGGACAAGACCACTTTCACTTGTCCTTTCGGCACGTTTGCATATCGACGCATGCCCTTTGGGTTATGCAATGCGCCCGCTACCTTCCAGCGGTGTATGATGGGAATCTTCTCAGACATGGTGGAAAAATTTCTGGAGATCTTCATGGATGATTTCTCCATCTTCGGCGATTCCTTCAACGAGTGTTTGCTGCATCTTGACGCTGTCCTTACCCGATGTAAGGACAAGAATCTCACTTTGAACTGGGAGAAATGCCACTTCATGGTGCGCGAAGGTATTGTCATAGGACATATCATCTCGCAAAATGGCATAGAGGTTGACAAAGCAAAGATTGAGGTCATTTCCAATCTGCCTCCTCCCCGATGCGTCAGGGATATCCGAGCCTTCCTTGGCCATGTCGGTTTCTATAGACGGTTCATCAAGGACTTTAGCAAGATTGCTAGGCCCTTGACTCTTTTGCTGGCCAAGGATACGCCTTTCGACTTCAACTCGAGCTGTGTGACTGCATTCGAGTCACTGAAACGCTCACTCACTTCTGCTCCCGTTCTTTCCTCACCTGACTGGACGCACCCATTTGAGATTATGTGCGATGCATCCGACTTTGCCATTGGTGCTGTCCTTGGACAACACATCAACAAGATGCCGCACGTAATCTATTACGCAAGCCGAACCCTGAACGATGCCCCACTCAATTATACAACAACTGAGAAGGAATTCTTAGCTGTTGTATTTGCTTTAGAAAAGTTCAGGCCCTACCTCATCGGCTCTCCAGTCATTGTCTACACGGACCATTCTGCCCTGCGCCATCTTTTTGCGAAGAAAGATGCAAAATCTCGGTTAATCCGTTGGATCCTCTTGCTTCAAGAGTTTGACCTTGTTATTAAGGAAAAACGAGGATGTGAAAACGTGGTTGCCGACCATCTCTCACGACTTCCTTCTTCGCCTTCGCTTCCAATTCCGATCAACGACGTTTTCCCGGATGAACAGCTCTTGACAGTATCATGCGAACCCTGGTTCGCAGATATTGTGAACTATTTGGCCACAGGATTACTCCCGACTGAATGGTCGAGTCAGGACAGACTTCGCTTCTTATCCCAAGTAAAGCACTTTTACTGGGACGAACCCTACTTGTTCAAGTACTGTCCCGACCAGATTATTCGTCGGTGTGTCCCTGACGAGGAATTCAAGAGTGTGCTGTCATTTTGCCACGATCAAGCATGTGGCGGGCATTTTGGGCCCAGAAAGACAGCTGAGAAGATCTTGCAATGTGGTTTCTACTGGCCACAACTCTTCAAAGACGCTCATGACTATTGCAAGACTTGCTCCCGGTGCCAACACATGGGCCGGATATCCCGGAGGAACGAGATGCCGCTCCAACCGATCTTGGTTGTGGAGATTTTCGATGTTTGGGGGATAGATTTCATGGGGCCGTTTCCCAGCTCTTATGGGAACTTATACATCCTTCTCGCTGTTGATTACGTCTCTAAATGGGTCGAGGCTGTGCCCAGCCGGACTAACGACAACAAGGTTGTCGTTAGGTTCCTTAAAGAAAACATTTTCTCCCGGTTTGGGCACCCCCGAGCGATCATTAGCGACAATGGAAGTCATTTCTGCAATAAAACTTTCGAGGCCTTGATGCGGAAATACTCCATTAATCATAAGCTCTCTACGCCCTACCACCCCCAAACCTGCGGGCAGGCCGAAGTTTCAAATCGGCAAATCAAGCAGATACTGGAGAAGACGGTTTCCAAGAACCGTAAGGATTGGTCTCTGAAACTCACTGATGCCCTTTGGGCATTTCGAACCGCTTATAAGACCGACCTTGGCATGTCTCCCTATCGGCTTGTGTACGGAAAAGCCTGCCACCTACCTGTCGAAATCGAGCATCGCGCATTTTGGGCGATAAAGGAGCTGAATCTGTCTCTTGAGGATGCGGGCAGCCATCGGAAGCTGCAGTTGAACGAACTAAACGAGCTTAGGGATGAAGCTTACGATAACGCGGTTGTCGTTAAGAATCGAACGAAGGTGTTTCACGATAAACACCTTTTGCGCAAAACCTTCGTACCTGGTCAGCAGGTATTGCTTTACGACACCCGACTTCACTTCCATCCTGGAAAGCTCAGATCTCGCTGGAAAGGGCCGTATTTTGTGCGGAATGTGTATCCGCAGGGCGCTGTGGATTTGGAGAATCCAAAGGACGGTTCATTTTTCAAAGTAAATGGACACCGATGCAAACCGTACCTTAGCGCCGAACCAACAGAGGAGCTCCTGTTCTTACAGGAGCCGGTTTACCCTGAATGATCTTCCTCTGCCTACCTCCAAACTTCGGTTATCCAGCCAAGAACAGTGGACACTGTTCCAAATAAGTTTGGGGGTATGTACAAACCATTTTGTATATATTTGTGTATATTCTTTTTCTTTTCTTTAAAAACAAAAAAAAACCACATAAAAATTTGTGTATCGGTAACCGACAATTTTGACCCTTCAAATGATCTCTTCATGCACCGACAGTGAGGACACTGTCCAGTTTAAGTTTGGGGGTACGCTCGGTACGCATTTCTTACCTTCGCATTCATATGAATATTTTGCATCTGCATATTTAAATCCATAAAATCCATAAAAAACTGAAAATTTTCTAAAAATTATAAAAACTTTTTTTGTCAAGTTAGCTTGTGGAAGAACTCTGATTCAACATTTCGACGATTTTTGTTTGAAAAAAAATAGGAATGACTAAATCTTATGTTTGGATTTTGAAAACCTAAAAGATAACTCTCCTTTGAAGTTAACTATAGCTGATATACGTCTTTACATCACACTACACGTGTCGTGAGTTTTTGGGAATTAGATGACAAGTCTTTTATGTTGAAAAACTTTTAAACAGATAAATGATTTTCTGAGGATCAAATAGGTTTGTTCTGAAATAAGTAATGTCAAGAATAGTTTATGAGGTAAAGCGAATATGAAGGAATGTTATTGATGCCGTAATTGGAGCTAAGTCTGAAAAATAACCCATCTGAAACTTGATTGGAATGATTACACACCGAACCCACTAAACACGTCTTTTATCCAAAAAAAAAAAATATAACAGCCGGTTGTATCTCCGTTCGTATTAAATCATCTGATTTTCACGCCAAACTGTCTTTTGTTTTTGGACCTAGGTAACTTGAGTAATTAAGTCCGCTGGGGTGTTTCTACACCTAATGCCCTAAAACCAACTGGTTTGGGTGCATTGGCCCAAAGCTTGCTAAGAAGCCTAGAAAGTCCAGTTTTAAAACAAAGTCAAGCAAGTGTTCTCTCCGAGTTAAAATTCCTAACGGTTCTTTGTGTGAGAATAATCTTGATAAAAGACAGGCTTTTATAAAAAAAATTTTAACGGAGATATGAAGGTTTTATTCTGTGATAAAGACTATTGCACGTTCACAGAGGTGTGTATGAAATGAAAACAAGAAAAAGGTGGAGTGAAGAATACGACTTAGTTTCCTGTTAAGGAAGATAGAAATTCTGAATTTGAAACATTACTGGAAAACGAAACTTGAAAAATGCTTAACTCTTTATAAAACTTATGTGATCCTTTTAAAATTGTTATCTGGGCTTTATTGTGCGACATGATGACTTTATTCGATCTTTCGGGAACTTAACGACACTATTTCCACTGCACGTAAAGACATATAAAATCTGTAGTTAAATAAGAAGCGAGGTGTGAAAAATAAAGGTTCGATGGTCTAGACTTAGGATTATAGAATTATTATATTCTAAAACAAAACTTTAGGGTTTGAATCTTAGTTATTTTACGAAACCAACTTGACCGGATTTTGTGGGTAGTATCCGCTGAAAACCCTCAGGAGACAACACTCCTCCTACTAGGGACACCTAGAGGTTTAACGGCTTGTTGCACATGCTCAGTGCAATCGCGTTCCCTGCGAAAGTGAGGTTAGGAAATTTTTTGAGAATAAATTGGCTTTGCTCGGGACGAGCAAATGATAAGTTTGGGGGTATTTGTTCATATCAGATTTTTGCATTTTCATACCGCCCAATTTTTATCACATTGCATATCGATAGATACTCTTGAGCCGTGTTTGCTAGTCAATTGCAGGATATAGGTTCTCGGTTCTAAAACGGTGAAATTCATGGAAAACACGACAAAAATCCGGGTTCCTACCAACCACAGATAAAACACGGTCTCCGCTCTTCATCCGTATGTTGCCAGATACCAGTTTAGGAAGACAAAATGGCAAATCGATTGTCACCTTCATGCACAAGGCTCAATGGCAACAACAAGTTCCAAGAAATCTACGCGGAGCTCGAGGCAATCATGCCAAATCTTGACAAAAAGTCCACCTTTCCCTCAACAGAAATTCTGGAAAAATCGTGGAGCCAAATTGAGAAAATACATATACCAGAATAAAGGGGACAGAAGACCAGGGAAGCCCAAAAAACCAGAAAGCCTAACTCAACCATAAGGCCACGGATCCGCGGCCAAAGGGGGGTCTAGGCCGCGGATCCGCGGCCGTATAGGCTCCGCATGTGCAGAGATTTTGGGGGTATTTTGGTCTTTTCGTTTTTGTTCTGGTGGTTGCCCTAGGTTTCCATTCTCCAGCCTATAAATAGCCCAGAACTTTGAGAAGGAAGGGGTCCATTCTTGTATTTTCTTTTTGCTAGGTTTTAGATTACATGTTCTTCTTCTTCTCATCTCTTCTCCATTAAACTTGAGTGAGCTTTGTGAGTGAAGAATGGTGAATAAAGAAGATCATTTTATTATCATGCTTGTCTTACTTTTGCTATAATTGTTGTAATTTTAATTCGTTAAGTAGTTGTTGTTATTTTCTTGTTGTTTCTTTCTTCTCTCTTTTTCGTTATCCTTAATACGACAATGATGCTTACGCTCGATCCTCGCCAAGGTGAGGTCGCAAATAGCTAGTCGTATTCTTCTAATCTCCTTCTTTCTATCTTCCTCTTTTGTTTTGTTTTATTTTTCCGTATCATGATGTGTGAGTAGTTCATACTTGTTAGGGTAGGATAAGGGAAGTTTGAGAGAAGGAAATCTCTCTCACTCTTTCCTTGCCCAACAGCTTAAATCGACTCCCGTTAATTGAACCACAATCCGCTCCTTACGGCACCCTATCCTACATGATAGCGGTGATCCCGTAGTGAGACCGGTTGTGGTTGAATTAACCGGAGGTTATGGCTAAGAGCCAAGAACGGACGGACAAGCACCAAAAGGAAGGACTTATGCGTTGGAAAGCCTAGCTTATACTCGCAAGTTCCTTCATAGTCGTGCTAATCCCCGTTGTTGCCGATTACCGTAACACCGATATTAAGAGGGGCAACGAAAGATGTGGAGACTCCTAACTCAAACTAACCTAATCCTAACCCTAACAAGCTCTCTTTAAAACATCAACTTAACACTTAGATAACCACAACAAAATCTGAAAAACCGGACTTAACTCGTTAAAGCACATAGAAAAAGACTCCCATCTCCCTGCGGACGACCCGTACTCAACCGGCTAGCTACAAGCGAAACCGTCTTGATTGCGGTATTTAAACTAAAACTTGAACACGCAGAATCTCTAACAATCACCCAGGAGTGGTCATATTGCGCACACCCAGCATGCCAGAGTTTGGCATCGTCGACGAGATAGTTGACCAGGTTCGGATAGAGGACCTCACCCAGATGCATTGTGAATTGATCAAGAAGGGACGAGTTTGGAGTATATCTCCGCAGGTTGGGACGAATTCCTGAGGACGTGTTCGGCTAGATATCTTCCACAGAGTGATGAAGATACCAAGTTCGTGATTTTGAGTCCGTGTGAGAAACTTCGGATGGACTGTAGACGAGAACATTTGCAGTGCACAGATAGAGACATGACGTCGAAGTGGACGATGATACAGACAAATGGGACAAGAAGTTCGTGCGAGATGCTGACGAGCTGTTGTTACTTCCCGTTAAGATTAAAGGTCGGATATGTCTTTAGAGGCGTTGAGATGCGACCAGTTTCCGAGAAAATGCTGTGCTAAGGATGCAGATGTCCATAGAGGGAGAAGAGATTATGCAAGAGTACCGGCCTCCATACAGTTCGGCATAGGCAAGATCGGAAGAGACCTTGAGCAGGATTCCTTCCAGGACACAGCTGCGATAAGATTTGCACTCGGGATCAGATGTGTAATGTGTATTCAGAGGACCAGAGAAGTGCCAGAACGGAATCTTCCCCGTTAGCACACCTGACTAGGCCGATGAGCCGACGGATTGCGAGATTGGTAATCCACAGATGAGATAAGGGCCCGGAGACAGAGGACGCCAGACCGTGAGCAAGAGGCAAGTAGATATCTTGCGTTGCTAGCATTGGATGCCCCGACACCTTCTCAACTTTGAAGGAGGATATACTGATGACGGTATTTATGATTTGTGATTTTGTGATTCGATTATCACGTATCCGTCCCTTGGATTTCGGTATTTTGGGCGATCTATTCGCATGGTTTGGTCTTGATGGCTGAGTTTCATGATTTCTGTTTTTTTGCACCATGGTTGCACCTACTGGGTATTCATATTTGTGCACAGGATGCACCGGTTTTATACTTCATGCATTTGTCACACCAGTTTTATGTTTCGTGCGTTTATCGCACCAGATTTATATTTCGTACCTTTATTGCACCGGATTTATATTTTGTGCACTATGGTTGCACTTGACTTCGATTTGATGTCATTCGATATGTTGATTTTGATTTCATGCCTATGTTATGCATGCGATTTGATTTATGCCTTCGGCATCGTTTACATGCACTTTCAGTGTTTTGATTTGATTTGTGCACGTTGATGCACATGGTTGTGAGCTTATATACCACGGTATACCTGATTTCGATTGAGCCGTATTGTATACCGTCGATTTTGATTCTGATATTGGATTTCGTGATTTCGTGCATGATGGATGCACCTGATTTGGACTTTCGCGCGTATTGAGCGCATGTTTTGAGATACGATTTTGGTGCATACCCGATGCACTAAATCGGGATTCTTCGTGCATGTCAGATGCACCTGATTTTGCTGTCAGGCACACACGTTGTCTATGACAGATGTTTCGTGCACACCCGCTGCACCTAGATATTGTTTCTGTGCACATGTATGGCACATACATGGATTTTGATTTCCGTGCGCACCAGACGCACAGGATATTCTTATATACATTTTGGGATTGATTTTTTATGGAGCAGTACGTTTTTATGATATTTGCTATAAGTTTTCATACTAAGCAGGACTAGTCAGAGGACAGTACCTGATATATTTTGCATGCATTGATAGTTATCGAAGGGATTTCCAAAAAAGAGAGCTATAGTCTCCGTATTTACCTACGTGTCTGATATGACACGAAACATTTAAAATAAGGAAACCCTTCTAAATTGTTTTCAAAACGGCGGGACGAACATATTAAACAAAAGATATAAACATATATGGTTATTTTCTTACAATAAACGTCTGCCACTGTGCAGTGTTATGCGCACCGTACATCGACTTAAGAAGGGTTTGGCATGCATTTTCTTCAGATATTTACATGTATAGATTTGATGTCTACATGTATGGTTATGATATATATCATATTGGTTTTGTTTTGGATTTGACATTTGTGTCTTTACCATGACTCTGATGATTGCGGGATGCTTGACGGAGTTTTGATTTTGAGTTATCTGCTCATTGTTCATGTGCATGCATTGCGCTATGATGCGTCTATGTATTGATGATTTCGGAACCCCGACGACTTAGACTTTTATTGAAATGTTTTAGAATTTGGGGGTTTAAAATTTAAATTCGGGGAAAGAATTTCTTTAAGGGGGGAAGATTGTAACATTTCAAAAAAATAAAATATTATTTTGGGGAATTTTTATAATTTAATAATAAAATATTGAATATTTTAAATAAGGCGGTATAATTAAATACCGATAAATTGGGAAATTTTTTGAAAATTATAGAAATTATTAAAAGAGGGTGTTTTATGTGAATTGCGCAAATTTTATGTTTTTATGATTAGTTTGACACTAATTTAGTGCTAATCGTGATTAAAAATCGCTCGTTAAGCGTATTTTGTGCAAAACATTGCACCGTATAATTTTTACACTTGTTACATTTTTGCATAGCTTTTATTTTGGGTTTACTTTTGAGGAAAGAAGGAAAATGGATTAGAAAAGAAAAGAAAAGAAATTGAATAAAGAATGGAATAGTGTGAGGTATGGGTGAGAGAGAGAAAGAGAGTGTGAGGGGTCAACCTTGTCTTGAGCCATCCCCCATCATTTTCCTTCACTCATTCCCTCTCCCTTCCTCTTGTTGCTGCTGCTGCTGCTGCCTCCCCCTCCTTCTCCATTTTCAAGCCACAAAACTTCATGAAAATCAACTCAAAACCCAAATCCCATTTCACAAAAAAGATGCACAAGCTCAAGGGAGGCATATTGGACCAAGAAAGCAAGGATTTTGGCCACTTGGGGCAACTCAAGAATTTTCTTAATTTGCCAAATAAGGTAATTTCTAAACCTTTAGCTTAGTATTTGCATTACTTTTACCTCCATGTTATGATAGAACCGATATCGTGTGATTTTGTAGACTTAGAAGAATTCTAGTTAGGGTTAAAGGAATTTGAGAGTTGCAATATGAAGTTGAGCTCTGTAGAGGCCACACAAACCCCTAGTGCTAGAATCCAGGCCTAAACCAGCGACTAGAAATCCGGAATACGGATTTAGAAAAGCCGATATCGAAAATTTGTGGATTCTGTAAGGGTTAAATGAAATCTGCTATCACCCCGAGACTCTGAAAATTATTTTGCAAGGGCAGTGATACATGCAGGCAAGTAGGAAGCTACCACCAAAACCCTAGCCCCTAATTCCCTAAATTGGTCACAGATTTAATCCAATTGGCCGCAAATTGCGGCCTGGGTCCCACCATTTTGGCTCGTATTGGTTCTGAAGCTTTATTTCATGTATACTAGACCCTTGGTATATGCAAAATTGTCTAATTTGACCTAGGGTGAAATATGGGACCCTTTTCTATAGTTGCTGTTTTGATTCGTGTTTTCATATTGCGTATTTTAAATTCTGGATTTGTATAATTGCGTTTTACCTCGATTACTTGGCGTTTATACGACAATATCGAGGATTGTTTGATGGTTTTGAAAGCGTAGTCCATAGGTTCTAACCTAAAGGCTTTAACGCGTCGTTTGGTTTTCTCGATGTGATTTTAAGATGCTTTTTCGATTATATTACCTTGTAGGTACCTTCTCGAGGGCTTCATACGAGGAAGAAGATGAAGGCGACATCGACACCGACACGCAGGATACAAGGTGAGTAGATTATATCTATAGGGGAAGTCGGGTGGATGGCGTATAGCACCCCCGCAGTTCGAGGTTTAGTATACTATATACATACTATATATATGTTTGATAGCATTATGTGCAATATGGATAATTGAGATGAGATTAGGTGTACTATGGTTAGATTAAGGTGTAGTCGTAAACTAGTATAGTTCCTAGTTGCGAACCCTAGAATAGGTTTACACCCGCATGCACACACATGCTTATTTGTTATACTTATACCTGGATGATGAGGATAGTGGATGATATTTGGAGATGAGTCGATGACTTTAGGCATAGTACCGTGAGATCGGTAATATAATGTGATTCGTATTTGGGATACGACATAAGATTTTAGCGGGCCTTTGGACGTGTGTTTACATACGCATTTATATAGATGGTATCAGTTGTACTAGACTTAGATCAGTATCCCAGATCATGAGATATGATGATAAGGATACCAGATAATTGATGAGATGGATGTGACATTGACCCGTACCCAAATTTGGGATGCCGTACGATGACTTGTCGTACGAGCTTTATATTGATGATAGATCCGCACGCATGACTCGAGGATGTCATATGATATTGTACCGTATGCGGTACCTTTGAGGCGGGATCACCGACTATTATATTTATATATATATATCGACTTAGATTTGGTGGTTTCCATACCTCTCCTGATTGACTTGTTAGTTAGAGCTGTAGATTTGCTAGTAGATGTTAGGCTAGGCCGATGTCATACCTATTTTAAAAACTAACGAAACGGGAGTAGTTACAGGTAGGCAAAGGGATTCTACGGATATTTTCAAATGATGCATCTTTTCTTAAAAACATCGTAGCCCTTATTTTCTTAAAAACCCCGATTCGTCTTCTTTCAAATGGCAAAACAGTATGACATAGATACATTGATGTAGATACTGCACTGTTGTGTTTATTATCCATTTGCCGCATATACTTGCTTTTCGCATCGCATTGCATGTTGAAATATGTTTATTGTTATATTAAAACCATACTGTTAAGACACCAGCACCATTATCGATGATGCATATGTTCCACGTACACCTGCTTGCCGGCTCACACACTTCTTCATCGATAATTGCCATGTCACTACACTGTAGGACTGTTGCATTCAGGATATGATCCTTTGCATGGCTTGATTAGAGATTTGGGAACCGTAAGATACTCTTTAAAATTGATTCATTTTAAAAGAGCGGTTTCCCTCAATATGTGCATATTACTATTCCATGTTGCATGATATACTGATATGCTTACATTTTTTTACATGTCGCATACATCATGCTTTTTGATTATACACATTGAGATATGTTGTTTCCATGATATTTCTGGATTTGGGAACCGTGGGTATTTCAAAAGAGAGTATGTAATTGTTTTTAAAACCCGGTTACCCTTGATATGATATTTCAGTGCGTCCACCATGTGTTTTCTCGGTTCTGAGAGCGACATGTGAAACCCGATTCGAGGAGGCGGATGGGGCCGATTGCGGGTACATGGTGGACCCGGTATGGTACCCCGGGGCGAGAACAGATCGCTGTATGGTAGACGGTGAGCCTGGCAGAGGGACTACTACCTGCCGGTGATATTATTTGGGCTCGGCGGATATCCGGAGGATACCGACCGGAGTCGAGAGATGATATGGGCCGATCCAGACCGACGGAGCCTATGGTCTGATCCGGACTGACGGAGCCCGATATATGACGATTTACGTGCCGATGCTGGGCACAGCTTTCATGATGTTTTCGAGTGTCGATGCTGAACACTCCGGTTCCATGATTTTGATGTGTTGCGAGGGACACATGTTGATTATATCCTCATACCTCCATGCATATGTTTTATGATATTTATATGCATGATGTTTATTGTCATTGGGTGACACGTGGACGATTTCCACATACATATAATGGACATTGATGATATTGATCACATAGTTGGATGATATCCACATACTTATAGACTTCATGATATAGTCGACATTAATCATATCTCATATTGATGATATGTTATTACCTGAGGCACTGGCACAAGCACTTGGCATTACACTCATGTATAGATGTTACATTGCCACTTTATCATGCTTCAGACTTATTCATTTGAGGTTTATATATATATATATCTGATCATATTGACTTAGGATTGTGTCATACATATGATTTCTGCTCTGTGATGTTTTCTACTCACGAGTTGGCAACTCACCCCCGTTGTGCCTCAGTTCTTACAGGTTTTGCCGTACAGGTTCTATTGCGGCTTTTCTGGCACATTGCTTCCTTTCTGGGTGATTGCTTTGGTAGGTGGCTTCTTTTGCATCAGAACCACCATTGTATATGTATTATTTAGTTGTATCTAGAAATTCCATCAAACAAACTTGTATATTGTTTCAGACTGAGAAAACCAGTTATGTATTATTTCGACCTTAGAGTCGCACGTTGTAGTATTATGGTTTTCATGCCGATTTTGAGTTTTCCTTTGAGTTTTGATCCTCGCCATTCGGCGTTGTATATTATACTGCTTACGTGGTTGTGACCGTCGATTGACGAAGAGCTAGCTCCCGCTTAGGGATGCCTTTATCATTGTATATATACTATTCATGTTGTACCCCGTTTGGGGCCAGTATTTACAAAGGAAACTCTGCCGAAATTTTCAGAAAAGACTAGAGATTTTAAAAATGCATGTTCGGCTTACTCATTTTAAAACCTTGTTTTTAAACATGTTTTCTTACTTCTTAAAACTAGTTTTCCTTATTTACTCCTTAAAATAGTTTTAGATTTCTGGGCTTTTGGCTTACTTGAATTAGATGGGGTCCTATAGACTTCATATGATTCAAGTGCTAGTCACGTGCTATTTCAGGTCGTGACATAGAGTTAATTGACAGACAGTTTTCAATAACATACACACCTGATGCCGAAGGCACAAATTGCTTCGGGTCCTGGTTCTTGGCCTTCCAAGCCCTGCAATCTTTCTTCCAGTGTCCTTTCTTGTGACAATAAAAGCATTCTTCCTTCCCCACAATCTGTCCCGCTATCTTTGCTTTTCCCTTGGCTTCCACCTTACTAACACCGCCCCTTGGTTTGGTGGGGGCCTTCTTCTTCTTTCCTTTGGCTTTCGCCTTGGACCTAGAAGAAGAAGCTCCTCCAACAAACAAAGCGGGTGTTTCCCTGACTTTCTGTAGGGTGCCCTCTGCACTCCTCAACATGTTGAGGAGTTCCGGAAGTTCAACTTCTTTTCCTTGCATGTTGAAATTCAGGATAAACTGGGCGTTGGTGGAAGGAAGGGACTGGAGAATCAAGTCAGTGTAGAGCTCGTTCTCTAACGTGGTCCCGAGGTCCGCGAGCTCCTCAATGTAGCCAATCATCTTAAGTACGTGTTCCGCTACAGATGATCCGACGGCCAACCTCGCTGAAAATAGCTTCTTCGAGGTCTCGTATCTTGCGATACGGGATTGCTCTCCATATAGTTCCTTAGTATGGAGAAATATGGATTCAAGATCCATATTCTCGTGCCTCCTTTGATGTTCAATGTCCATAGAGGCAAGCACGAGGCACTTGGCCTTCACGCTTTCAATCTCCCAGGTCTTACGGATTTTCTTATCCGTGACTCTAGATTTTAGACCTGGGACGGCAGGAGCCTTAGTGGTAAGGAGATACCCCAACTTGTTATAAGTGATTTCCATTTTGACATTCCTGAACTAATCTTTGTAGTTTGGCCCTATCAATATATTTTTATCTAATAGTAACTTAAGGCCCATCATGATGTTTGGTTGCTGCAATTAGGAGAGAGAGAATAAACACTTTAGCATGATGCTCTTGCAAGTTTAGAGTGGTTTTTAGTTTGTCTAAACAGGATGGCTCCTACTGTTTCTCGAATCCTTCCTCAAACCATAAAAGAAGAACTAGTCGGGATTGATCTCACCGTACAATACTTGCTTAACCGTTCAGCCAGGCCAGTGTCGGTACTTCGAGGGAGGTTTTACGACGCTTTCGTGAAGTTCCTTAATTAAATAACCTCTTTTTCCTGTGGGCGTAGCCCCGCTTACACCTTTCTAGTCACCTACTTGGTTTATAGCATTGATCGTTAAGTGAAAAAATCTCCCGAGGAGTAGCATATACTCACAGTAGGATCGGGATCCAAATATCATCGTGTGATAAAGCTGAAGGAATTCTACCAAAATCATCACACTTCTAATGGTATGCAACACTAGCAAGTTTCAGTTTCCTTAGAAACTCTCGATGTGGATTTTTGCCCCATGCTCTTATGATCTTGACTTTGGCCAACAAATCATAAGTCACATGTCAAGTTCTACCCGTCATTTTCCAGGTTAATTTGAACCCACCTGTACCCACCCTTGACTTCGGACAACAAAGCAGTACGACTGTCCCAAACCAACGCATCTATCTATCCTTCATATGAATTTCCAACAGCTACCAATCACTATGCCTTGACTTTGGCCAACAAACATAGCTTGAATACTATTGACTATCCATACGAAATGACGGAGGGCTACAAATGGTTTTGGCAAAACCATAAACGTAGTGAACTTGATATAATCGAAGGAACGTGATAGCTTTTAAAAGGAGTGGTTTAAGCTCCGCATTTAAAAAGTTTTGCTGTTTTGAAAAAAACCGAGTTTTGAAATTGTTCCAACGATTCAACTTTGATTTATTTTCTTTGCATTAATATAATGCGTCCCATCAATTAATCCTACCATTGCAGAAAACAACGAAAATATGACGTACGCTTATGCTATCCGCATTCGCCACTGGGCCCCATCATCACCCGTTAGGTTACTTAACTAACGACAGAGCGGGGGCTGGACTAGCGCGGATGCAAAACATAAGCAACGCCTATTAGATATCATATATAGATATAATAATTCATCAGACGCAATGATAGCCATTCCAGATCACAGATGAACACATTGGATATGCTAGGAATCCGCGTTTCGTTCGAGCTTGCAACGAAAAACGGATTACACGGTCGCGATGAATAGCCAAACCCCATCCTAGACCCCTACGGGTGCGGCAAACTACCCGCCAAATACCCGAAGTGAAGCAGCCTCCCTCTACAACGTGAGTAGTCCACTCAGCACTTCAAAGTACCCGGTAGTTTGTGCACCCCACCTTGAGTCTATCCTAGAGGCAAAAACAGTAAAAGAAATAATATACAATGGTGGCTACAACCTCAACCCGGATGTGCGACCATGAAATAATATTACATCAATTTACAATTTACAACAAATGAAAGATAAATAAACACTGATCTCACATCCCCGGCTATTCATCCACGACGATCCAACAAGTTCATATACACAATCCAACATCACAGATCACAGATATGTACAACCCTCACTAATCGACGTATAGCGATTAGTAGACGTTCAGTACATATATCATAATAATCCAATTAGCTAAAATTTATAGAACTTCGATCAAAAATTGTATTTGAATATACCCCAAGTAAAATCCAGTACTCTGACAAATCTGGGCAGAAACAAAACTTCCCAGAATACACAAAACCAACATAGAGAACCCCAGAAGAATTTTGGTGGGCGGCTGAGTCGACTCGGCAGCGGATCCGCAGCGGATCGCTTGGATCGGCCGCCGTTCCGCGGTCTTATGAGCGATTTAGGCGCCTAAATTTCTACAGTTTTCTCTAAAAAGCCTGCTTGTATTTTTTATGTCACTGAAAATATTTTTAGGCCTGTTTTAAAAATCGACAGAAAATACAAGTTTTGGTGTGTTTTCGGGATTTTTTCCGTGATCGAAATTCTAACGACTTTGCTAACATGTTAGTTGTTGTTTATCCTGGCTCTTATACCACTGTAAGTCTATGTTACCCAACCCGTTGCTTAACGGGAAGGCGGAAAAGGTAAAAATCAAAATTTTATCACAAGGAAATATAGACTAACCATGAAGGATCTTTGCTAAACAAAAACTAACAAACAATCAAGGAGCTTTAACTACTAGGTTAAGATGGTTATACCTAGTTCTTGAACTCCTTCTCTTCTTGTTGTGGTCCTCCTTGTTGCTAGATCCTTAGAGTAGCATAGATGGCTCCTCCTCGTTGTCTTCTCTAGGTCAAAGATCGATCCACCCGAAGGCCTCTACCTTGAGCTTTTACCTCAATGATGAAGTAACTAGAGAGCTTGGCTTGCTACAGTAAGAACCCAAGAGTGAGTAGAGAAGTATTTTGTTGGTTTAGTCTCAAGAGCTTTTGATTTTCAACACATGAAAGATTAAAGGTTTGAGAGAGGAAGAGGGAGAGCAAACCATGAGAGAGAAAGCTAATGAGAGAATGAGAGAACAAAGCTCTCATATGATAAAAATATGATAATAATAATAATAATTAAGAAAATTTTGATGGTGAGTTGATTTGACCATTATCATTTCACATTTAATGCTAAGCATGCTTCAAGTAGCATCTTATGCAAAAGAAAAATTTCTAGGTCAAAGTAAGTCAACAAGTCAAATGGTCAAACCAATTCTAACCATGATACAATTATACTTAATTAATATTATTAATCATATTTCTCATTCTCATTAGGGTTTGGATCAAGTCAATGGTCAAAAACCCTAATGAGATGTCTCCATCTTCGCCTCTGTCAACTGTACGTACGTACCCGCATTCGTATTTCAAAAAAACACGAATACAATGAGACCATACCAATCCCAAAACAAATACTAGGATCTGGCTTAAACCAAAGCCCACTAGTAATGTCTGCCCGAACACCGAATACGCACAAGTACGCATATATGAACGAACCCTGTCGTAAAACCATACGACCTCTACTCTGTTTTGCCTAAAGGCGAACAACCCTCTGTGTGGGACTCTAAAGACTCGACACTACGCTGGCAGTGGGTTTAACTACAGGCCGCAAGCGGTACTAGCTGTACATAACGGTCCCCAGGTAGATGTCGATAAGAAGACCGATGAGGTGAACCCATCCGAACTCCTACTGAGCCTGAATGTGACAATCTACGTATAGTCCGGTCTGTTCGTCTAAGAGTATCGCATGTCGGGCCTAGGGGGCGGTAAATGTCAGTCCCCTAATAGTGGTACAAGTCGTGTCGGAGTGTAGCCCAGAACACCCTGAGAAACTACTGGAAAAACTACCAGTAAATCTCGCTTGCCGTGGCCAGGGACTTTGTGTAATGGCTCTCCTAGACACAGCGCGATATCAACCCCTAATGCCGGAAGAGACGAATCCTGTCTAACCGTCACTGCCTCTAAGTGCTTCGGGACTGCACCCAACTACTACTACCTATTTGTACGACTCAATAAAGCCATGGTAGGATAGTAATCTAAGAAAAGTGGGAACACACTCGAGGCGAAGTGACAGTGTCAAGTCAATGGACTAAGCTGTACTCATGTCACCTGGGAACTGATAACTGACGATAGGTATAATACCAACCAAAAGTTCCCAGCGAGTCCTGTCCAGCGTACTCGTAACCTAACGAGCACCTGCATACTATCTCCAGTACGACGTACTGATGGCTATGGGACAGACCACCTCCCTTCCTGGGATGAGAAGCGTATACACTAGTCTACTCTGGAGTATTGATGCCCTGTCTCGATAATCCTACGACTAGGGACCTGTAAAAGAATGTGCTTATAGACTACCCAGCCCGCACTAGTGTGACTGCCATCACAACGCTGGTAGTTAAGCAAAAGATCCTAAGGGCTCTATCAATATGTATTAGCGATATATCAAAAGAAACATATACACATATTAAGATAGATACAAACCAAGTAGCATACTACCATATTGAGCAAGACCGTTATAAATCTGTGTATATATCCCAAGTTTCCAAAATGTAATATACAAACTAGTACTATACAATAATGGCTTCTAGGGCATAACACACTAACATATATAGAGGACTTTCTTGCTCGACATGATAGTATGCTATCTGGTTGCTCTTTATCTTAACATGTACTCTGATTGTCTCAATGTTACATGTTGACAAAGCCCTTAGGATGAGTACTTGACTACCAGGATTATGATGCAGATCATACTAGTGGGGACAGTGTAGTCGCTAAGTACATCCTTCAAATGTTCCTAGTCGTAGGTGTATCGAGACTGGGCATCGATATACTAGAGTAGACTAGCGTATAGCTTCTCGACCCATGTAGATGGGCGATGGATGACCCTATATCCATTGGTGTTTGACATCAGAGACAGTATACGGGTGCTCAGTGGAGACTGGGTACACTGGACGGACTCGCCGAGAACTCCCAGATGGTATTATACCTCACGCTAGATGGAGGTTCTCTGGTGACACTGGTACATGTTATTCTGTAGACCCGAGATAGTCATAGAGTCTTGTGTGATTCCCACTATACTTTCATTTCAACCTTACCACGTCCAAGAGGGCGTGCAAAACGTTTTCTTTTGGGTACAGTCCCGAATCACATGGAGGCAATGAGCGATAGGAGGGGTTTCGTCTCTCCCGGTATAGGGAGTTGATGTTGCGCTGTGTTCGATTGGCTATAACTGGAAATCCCTGGCCAGGGTTGCTGAGATTTACTGGTAAGTTTTATCAGTAGTTTCTCGAACTGTTATGGACCTCATATCGACATGACTTATCGGTTACTGGGGTCTGACGTTTACCACCCCTAGACTAGATATGCGACATATCAGACGAAGAGACTGGACTATATGGGAGTGTTACTGATTGGATTCGCAGGAGAATGTACAGCCTTGCTTGTTGATCTTCTGATCGCTCAATACCTGGGTAGCTGTTATGTTTAGCTGACCGCTTGCAGCTTGTGGGTGTTTGATATGATCATCACCTACTGCCGGCGTATTGACGATTCTTTAGAGTCCTACATAGAGGTTTCCTGGCTCAGGCAAAATGGAGTAGGAGCACATATGTGATATGTGTTGGACCGAGAATAATACGAGTATGTGATACTGTATTCGATTCTCGCGATATGTGATATCGGCCGGGTATATGTGATATAGCCGGGTCATCGGATCAAGTGTTAACTGATACTTGTTATATTAGTCGGTTATTTGTGAAATAGCCGGATTATCGGATCAAGTGTTGATTCGATAATTTAATGTATAATTATATATTTGATATATTATATTACATTAACTAATATAAGCTCACTTAAAGATTCTTTTTCTCACTTGATAATACATTGATATATATGTGATATATGTTAATTGTATTATTTTCTTTTGTTACAAAATATTGTATATGTGATATATAATATTGTAACATGTGGGGGTTACAAATGCAACTAGGGTTTAGATTTTAAACCATTCTAGGGTTTTAGATTAGGGTTAACATTTTATTAAGGATAATTCATTTTCTTTTGGATGAGCTTTGAGGAAGCTTCTTGTTCCTTTGACTTTATCCACCCCTTTTGTTTTATCCTTGATATTTGTTAACCCAAGTTTAACCCTAGCCTATGGTTAATTATCTACATGAGTTAGCCATGACACATATTAAACTATGGTTGCATTTCTAACCTCAACATATAATTCATTCATCACTTTCTTCTTCATCTTCTTCAAGCTCACAAAGCTTGCTTGATTTTCGATTTGTGATGAAATAATGTAAGAAATTGAAAACAAAAGAGAGCAAAATTCCTACTTCATCATCCTCATCTATTCTAGCCACTTAGATTAGGGTGTTTGCTTTACTAATACTTGATTAGTGAAGCAAGAGCTTGGGTTTGAGATTCTTCAAGGTTGATCATCTTGGATTAGTGAAGTCTTCAAGCAAGGGTGCATCGTTCTCTTCATGGAGCCTCTCAAGAGTCCGGGTACTTGATGATCACAGCGAAGGGACCTCAACACGAAGCTTATGAAGTGAAGGAACGGACTACAAAGGTTGTAATCCCTAACTCTTAGATGTTAAAGTGTTTAACATGCTTGTATGTTTGATTCTCTAGTTAAAGTTCCTATGTTTAGGGTTATCTTCAATGGCAAAATTTTAACTTGGCATGGATGATGCCTTCCGAAACCTTACTGCCATTGTACGTAACCCAACACATACGGCCTCTACATCGTTTTTCCTGAACCATGGAAACCCTCTGTGTAGCACTCTAAAGATTCGATAGTATGCTGGCAGTGGGTTTAACCACAAGTTTTTAGCGACACTAGCTGTACGTAATGGCTAACCAGGTACCTGTTGAAAAGAAGGCCGACGAGTGAACTCATCCAAACCCTTACCGAGCCTATCTGTGACAATCTCCATATACCCAGGTCTGTTCGTCTAAGAGTATCGCATATCGGGCCTAGGGGGATGGTAAACGTCAGACCTCTAATAGCGCAATAAGTCATATCGGTGTAGAGCCCAATACACCCTGAGAAACTACTGGTGTACCTACCAGTAAATCTTACTTGCCCTGTCCAGGGACTTTTTGTATTGGTTAACCGAACACAGCGCGATATCAACTCCCAATACCGGGAGAGACGGATCACTTCTAACCCCTACTGCCTCCAAGTGCTTCGGGACTGCACCCAACCACTACCTGTTTGCATGACTCATTTGAGCCATGGTAGGGTAGTAATCTAAGTACAGTGGGAACATACTTGAGACGAATAGTGATGTCAAATCAACGGACTAGCTTGTACTCATGACACCCGGGAACTGCTATCTGACGATAGGTATAATACCAACCAGCAGTTTCCAGCGAGCCATCCAGTGTAACTCATAACCCAATAAGCACCTGTATACTATCTCTGGTACTGCATACCAATGGATGCGGGACATACCATCTCTCTTGCCTGGGATGAGAAGCGTATACACTAGTCTACTATGGAGTATTGATGTCCTGTCTCGATAATCCTACGACTAAGGACAAGCTTAAGGATGTGCTTATAGACTACCCAGCCCCCACTAGTGTGAATGCCATCATAATGCTGGTAGTCAAGCAAAGATCCTAAGGGCTCTATCAATATGTATTAGCGATATGTTAAAGAAACATATACACATATTAAGATAGAATCAAACCAGATAGCATACCATCATATTGAGCAAGACTGTTATTATATCTGTGTATATCCCAAGCTTCCAAAATATAATATACAATCCAGTAATATACAATAATGGCCTCTAGGGCATATATCACTAACAACTGCCTCCATTTGGCTTGGGACTGTACCCAACCAAAACTTGTTTGCACGACTCAGTAGAGCCGTGGTAGGATAGTGATCAAGGTACAATGGGAACTTACACGAGACAAATGATGATCTCAGGTCTAAAGACTAACCTATACTCATATCACTTGAGAACCGCTATCTGATGATAGCTGTCACGCCCCACCCTCAATACAGAGAGTATTGTTCGCTCTGGCCGAAACCGCACGGTTTTGTCCTTCGGGGAGAACCGGACCCGACCAGGGGCCACTTCCCAGGAGGTCACCCATCCCAGAACTTTCCTGGCTTGAGCATGCTTAACTACAGAGTTCTCAATCTCCTATAGTACTGGTTCATTTAAAAGGCACCTTTGTATTGAAGAGTGGTATCATTTCATTTATAATAAAGTTCGGCCCTCTTTCGAAATGTGCTTTGGGGATTCGATCCCATTTTTATGTAGTGGCTCCCTCACTCAGATCACCAAGATGTCCACAACAGACCGCACTGAGTGTGGACAGAGCAGATCACCATGATATCTTAAGACCGCACTGCTCTGGGGTATTACATTTCCATCATCTAAGAACAATGGTTCGTCCTCAAACCACAGATCTACTGCTGAGGGACCAGCTTTGATACCATTCTGTCATGCCCCACCCCCAATACAGAGAGTATTGTCCGCTCTGCCCGAAACCGCATGGTTTTTTCCTTCGGGGCGAACCAGACCCGACCAGGGGCCACTTCCCAGGAGGTCACCCATCCCAGAACTTCCTAGCTTGAGCACGCTTAACTACGGAGTTCTCAATTTCCTATAGTGCCGGTTCACTTAAAAGGCGCTTCTTTGAAGAGTGGTATCATTTCATTTATAATGCAGTTCGTCCATCTTTCGGAATGTGCTTCAGGGACCCGATCCTATTGTTTTGAAGTAGTTCCCTCACTCAGATCACCAAGATGTCCGCAACAGACCGCACTGAGTGTGGACAATGCGGATCACCATGATGTCTTAAGACCGCACTGCTCTGGGGTATTACAATAGGTATAATACCATCTAGAGGTTCTCGGCGAGTCCGTCCAGTGTACTCACCCCTAGTGAGTGTTAGATATGCATGCCATAGAGGCCTGTATTGTATAGGATGCTAGGCATGTATATGTACAGAAACAATCTTTGCTCAAAATGATAGTATGCTATCAGGTTTATCTTCATCTTAACGTGTGATGTGTTGTATTTCATATCTTTATATACATGTTGATGAGGCCCTTAGGATTATGCTTGACTGCCAGGATTATGATATAGATCATACTAGTGGGGCCTGAATAGTCTATAAGCACATCCTTTAATAGTTCCTAGTCGAGGGTATATCGAGACAGGGCATCGATATTACCAGAGTAGACTAGTGTGTACGTTTCTTGACCCTGGGGGCGATGGTTGATCCCACAACCATTGGTGTTCGACATCAAAGATTGTACACAGGTGCTCATTGGAGAATGGGTACACCGAACATGACTCGCCGAGAACTCCTAGATGGTATATATACCTATTGTCAGATAGCAGTTCTCTGGTGACACTTGTACAGGTTAGTCCGTAGACCCGAGATCGTCATAGTGTCTTATGTGATTCCCACAATGCTTTGATTTCCTCCCTACCACGGCTCTACTGAGTCCTGCAAATAGGTGGATTTTGGGTACAGTTCCGAATCACATAGAGGCAGTGAGCGATAGGAGGGGTTTCGTCTCTCCCGGTATAGGGAGTTGATGTTGTGCTGTGTTCGATTGGCTATAACCGGAAATCCCTGGCTAGGGTTTTCGAGATTTACTGATAAGAGTTATCGGTGGTTTCTTGAACCGTTATGGGCCGCAAATTAGCATGACTTATAAAGTTTCAGGGGTCTGACATTTACCACCCGTAGACATCATATGCGACGTATCAGACGAAGAGACCGGACTGTATGGTAAGTGTTGCTTACAGGCTCGTTAGGGTTGTGATGAGTTCGCTCGTTGGCCACCTTTTCGTCATGTACCTGGGTAGCCGTTACACACAGCTAGTGCCAATGACATGATTGTGGTTAAACCTACTGCCAGCGTACTGTCGAGTCTTTAGAGTCCCACACAGAGGGTTCCTTGGTTCAGGCAAAAGATGTAGAGGCCGTAAGTTGTTACGGCAGGGTTTCGATCATGTTCGTGTACTGGCTACAGGAATAATGATCGAAAGGATAATACTAGCAGGCTTTAGTTTAAGTCGGATACCGGTATTATATTATTGGATTATTTGTACTCGCATTTTTCGGAATACGGATAGGGTATACTTATACGGTATACGGTTAGGGGTATTCTTGTAATTGTACAAGAACACCTTCTAGAAGGAGACACCTAATAATTGGATATTTATTTTGTGAAAATAAATAAATGAGGTGAAATTTGGAGAAATGTCAAAGCATGGATGAAGGAATGGCTTATATTATTTTTTATTAATTTGGGATTACTATTGAAGTATGGTGCATTATTTTGGAGAAAATAATACATGCTTCAATTATTTTCCATGAGCCATATCATTTTTCTATGCTTGATTTTTTTCATTTTATCACTCCCATCTTCTCTTTCCTCATTATCTCCTTCATCTTCCTCTTGACCTAAACACCCACATGTGTTGTGATTCATAGGTCAAGAGACATAATAATCCACTACTTGATCTCTACATCATCTAAGTGATCACTTCTAGCACACTTGATTTCTTAGTTAACTCTTGTGAAGAGTTTGTAGCTTGTACCATAGCTCTTGGGTGGATCATCTTGGATCTAGAGATGACCGGAGACCAAGTTCTCCATGCAAAGCGGGTATATTACCGCATTTGGAATCTTCCATACTAAATCTCTTTAGTATGGTTTCTATGTACCTGGATTGTAAAAGTCCTAACAATCTCTTAGATCTATCTCTGTAGATCTTAATCCCCAGAATGTACGAGGCATCACCCAGGTCTTTTATGGAGAACCTTTGTGACAAGAACAACTTGACCGATTGCAGCATAGGAATGTCATTTCCTATAAAAAGAATATCATCTACGTACAAGATGAGGAATATAACAGTTCTTCCAACAATCTTATTATATATACAAGGCTCATCCTTGATGAAGTCAAATTCCTTGACTGTCTCATCAAAACAGACGTTCCAGCTCCGCGATGCCTGTTTTAATCCATAAATGGATTTAAGCAACCATCACACATTCCCGCTGTTCCCACCGTCTATGAATCCCTCCGGCTGATCCATATAAACACACTCTTTTAAACTTCTATTTAGAAAAGCAGTTTTTACGTCCATCTGACAGATATTATAGTCATGGAAGGCGGCAATGGCAAGTAGGATCCGAATGGATTTCAGCATAGCCATCGGAGAAAAGGTTTCATCATAGTCCACTCTTGGTCTTTAATGAAAACCTTTTGCAAAAAGTTTAGCCTTATAGGTTTCCACCTGTCCATTTACACCAATCTTCTTTCTGAAGATCCACTTGTATCCAACGGGTTTTACCCCAGGAGGAGCAATATACAAAGTCCAAACTTTATTGGTGTACATGGACTCCATTTCGGATCGCATAGCATCCAGCCATTTTACAGAGTCCCTACTGGTAATGGCCTGCTCGAAACTAGTAGGATCATCTTCTTCCAAGATGCAATCCTCTCGATCCCCGTCTATGAGAACACCGTAGTATCTCTTGGGCGGATGAAAAATCCCACCAGATCTACGGAGTGGCTGAGGTTTGTCTGGGATTATTGAATCCTATGGTTCTATCAAATCTTCAGTTATAATTTGTGTTTCTGGAACTTTATCCTGTTCTATTGCTCTCCCACTAATTTCATTTTCAAGAAATATCCTTTCAAGAAAGGTGGCGTGTCGAGAAACAAATACCTTTTGTTCTTCGATATGGTAGAATAGATATCCATTCGAATGTCTGGGATATCTTACAAACTTACATAAAATTGATCATGCCTGAAGTTTGTCCGGATTCTGGTTTTTAACATAGGCCGGACAAACCTATATCTTACCTCGTTTAAGACATGGTTTTTTACCACTCCATATTTTATATGGAGTCTTAGGCACGAATTTAGATAGAACCTGATTTAATAAGTTTGCTTCCGTTTCAAGCGCAAGTCCCCAGAATGAAAGAGGCAATTCAACATTACTCATCATGGAGTGAACCATTTCCAATAGAGTACGGTTCCTCCACTCCGATGCACCGTTGTGTTGTGGTGTATACGGAGGAGTAAGCTGAGAGACAATACCATTCTCTTTTAGAAAGTCCTGGAATTCCGTACTCAAATACTCCCCTCTTCGATCAAATCGAAGGATCTTGATACTTTTTCCTTTATAGTTCTCTACTTCGCTTTTAAATTCTTTGAACTTCTCAAAAGCTTCAGATTTGTGTTTCATCAGAAATACATATCCGAATCTAGAGAGATTATCAGTGAATGTAATGAAGTATGAAAATCCACACCTTACATGTATAGATATTGGACCACATACATCACTATATATGAGTCCCAAGAGTTCTATAGCTTTTTCTCCGTATCCAGTGAACGAAGATTTGGTCATCTTTCCTTTGAGACAAGATTGACAAGTTTCATGGGATGAAAATTCGAACGGATTCAAATATCCATTTTTATGAAACTTACTCTGTCTTTTCTCACCGATATAACCAAGTCTACAATGCCACAAGTAGATTTCGTTTGTATCTGAACTTTTCCTCTTGCGTGCGTTTTGTATATTGTAAACCGTGTTTTGATTTAGAACGAAGATACCATTACACAGTATACATTCTGCAACCAATACCTGATTAAGGTAAACATTCAAGATATTTTTTTCTAGAACAAAGTTATATCCATCTTTATCAAGTAAAGAAACTGATATGATGTTGCAAAGTATAGAAGGTATATAGTAGCAGTTATTCAAAATCATAGTATTGCCGCTTGGCAATATTAGGTGAAATTCACTAAGGCAGCAGTATCAACTTGTGCTCCCTTCCCTACTCTGAAGGACATATCTGTAGATCCGAAATGGATGTATCTCTTCGGAGAGGGGGAATCTGTTCCCCTCCGAACGGCGGCCGAGACGTTAGGACGTCCGTGCCTGAGGTTCGGGGCAGATGCTATTTGGTTTTATCCGTCCACCTCTCCGAAGATGCCAAGTTGATTTATGGCACCGTGTATCGTAGGTTTAGACGGATGCGGCCGATGTAGCAGACTTTGTCAGATTCCCCCTCGCTTGAGGGGTTTTTGATTGTGGGGACGCTCTTCCCTGCAGGCGCAAGCCCCTGCAGTTAATTACGCTACCGCATCGCGGTAACAACTTTCTCCTTCTCCAGAATTTCACTTCGTGTCGTGTGTGTTTGTTTTGTTTGTGGTTGCCCATGGATTGTATACGGAGACTGAATAATGCCGTCGCCCGTAGGACGTGGATTAGTCCAAATCCATTTTTACTTAGATTTGGGTTTGGTGTTTTTAGTTTAAGGATACGTTAGTCGCGTTGCGGCTAAGATCAACTTAAACATTCGTTAAGGATACGTTAGTCTTGTTTGAGACTAAGATCAACTTAACGTGATCGTTTAGATCCGAAAAAAGAGCGTTTGGGCTCTATTGTTCCAGTTTGGAAGATTCATAGTCCAATTTGGGACTAAAGTCTGTTTGGAGGATACGTTAGCTATTTTTGAGGCTAAGATCGACTCAAACGTTTGTTAAGAATACGTTAGTCCAATTTGAGACTAAGATCAACTTAACGGGACCGTTTAGATCCGACAAAAGAGCATTTGGGCTCTATTGTGCCAGTTTAGGGACGTGGTAGTCCATATTCCAGTTTAGGGACGTGGTGGTCCAAAATTTAGTTTAGGGACGTTTCGGTCCGATATTAGTTTAAGGACGTCTCGGTCCGATATTAGTTTAAGGACATTTCGGTCCAATATTAGTTTAAGGACGTTTCGGTCCACGAGTTTAAGGACCCCGCAGTCCATATCGATGTGTGGTCGTTGGGACCCGTCACCTCTTTGACGTCGTTGAGGAATTACAACGACGGATGTCAAAGGAGTTCGGAGATGTACCCTCGAACCGGATGTAAATTGATTTAGAAGAGCAATTTTGCTCAGTCAATTTAATTTAAGGACTTATGGCCAAAATTGGGCTAAGTCCAGTTGAAATGTTCAACATTTTTATTTGCCTTTGTATTGCATTTTTATTTGGGCCTTGCCCAGAAAGGATGCAGAGCATCAATTTGTTTTGGGCTCTGCCCCTTTAGGAATGATGCAAGGCATCAATTTTATTTTGGGCTCTGCCCTCGTATAAAGGATGCAAAGCATCAATTTATTTGGGCTCTGCCCATTTATTGCCTTGCAATTTATTTTGGCCTGGCAGGTCATTTTGATTTGGGCCTGGCCCTTTAATTAATGCATTGCATTTGTGCAAAATACTGTTAATTTGAGAATCTTTTAGATTCAAGAACCGATGGTTCATAAAACAAGTGCAAGGCACTATTTTTTTTAGATCTAAGAAAAAATAAGTTTTTCTTGTTTTTCTTATCTTAGAGAACCAAAGGTTCATGAAAGTGCAAAGCACTATTAATTTAAGAACCTTTTAGGTTCAAGAACCGATGGTTCATAAAACAAGTGCAAGGCACTATTTTTATTTATTTATTTATTTATCGTTAAAGATCTATGATCTTGTTCATAAGAGAATTTTCTCTTCTTTAAAAGGTTTTTACCTTTTTTTTTATTCTTCAAGAGTTCTCTTCTCTTTTTTTTTTAGCAAGATGTTCATGCCTTTGAATTGAGGTCTAGGGTCCTTTTTATAGTGCCCATAAATTAGTTAAAGTTTGTTAAAGAGATCATTCTCTAAGTGATTTGGGGAATTTTCCCCACCGTTGGATCTTTGATCCAAAGGCCCCTGTTTTACAGAAGAAATCTTCTTGTTTAAACAAGAACAGAAAAATATCCTTAAATCTTCACTCTGTTGTTGCGCAACTCACCAGCGTGTGACACATGTCGCGCAATGAGGCACTTGCGCAACAGCGCTTGCGCAACTGCGCAGACACGTGTCGCGCAGTGAGGCACTTGCGCAACAGCGCTTGCGCAACTGCGCAGACACGTGTCGCGCAGCGGTGCGCTTGCGCAGTTGTGCTTGCGCAACTGCGCAGACACGTGTCACGCAGCTGAACGTTGCTTATGTTTTTTAAAGAGCCTTGCTCTGATTGGACATACTGTCTTGGGCGTTGTGCTGCCGTGTCAACTTCTGACACGTGGCGCGTTGCGCGCAGCGCACGGGATCTGAAGCGTTGCTTCAAAATTAAAGTTAAATTTTCAAAGCAAAGCTTTATTTCTGATTGGGGGAAGATGAAGCGTTGCTTCTTCTCCCGCCTTGGAATTTGAACAGAGCTTTGCTCTGATTGGGGTAAACAAATGCCCCCCCACCGCTGCGCTTACATGGCCTCCAAACGCAAGCGCAACGGTGGCAGAACCCGAACCGTCGCAGCACCTTTCTGCAGTTGAAGAGGCGATTGATGCCTATAAATAGGACCTTTGGTCCTCAAAAAATTCTTTACCACTTCAAGAATTTTGACTCAGAGCCTTGCTCTTGCTTAAGAATTTTCAGAGCCTTACTCTTGATTTTTTTTCAAGAACTCCAGAGTTCATAACCATCGTAGGTAAATAAAATTAAATTAAATTAAATTAAAACTGATTAATAGAGCTTTGCTCTCCATAGATCCCTGATCTAAAGAAAACCCATTTAGGGTTTCATTTAGCAGAGCTTTTCTCTAAAGAGGTCCAAAGAGAACTCAGGAGAATCCTGTTAGGGTTCCATTAATAGAGCTTTGCTCTATAAAAGATTTTTCTTATATCTTCTTAATTAATGGAGCTTTGCTCCTCCCAAATTATATGGCACTTGAGAATATTATTATTATTATATCATTTTTTTTTCAGAGCGGAGCTCTCAATATTCTCAGGGAATTTTCCTCAAATTCTCCTCATAACTGATTTTGACTGGTGTCGCTCCTGTCTGCAGAGCATTGCTCTCAAGGAGTTTAACTTTTAACTTTCTGTATTTTCTTGTTTGTTAATATCCCTGTATTGTTTTCTTCAGGTATTATGGCGGTGCGTCTATACAGCTTGCACGAGTTCATCACTTATGAGGATATCCGTGTACAGGGCCGTCAACAGAACCAGGAGTTTACGGACGCTCAATGTGCAGAGGTCATGGATCGCCTAAATGCCAGCGGTGGCTGGCTGCTACCTCATCGTTCGGCCCTTTTGAAAGTCGTGCTGAGGGCAATATGGAGAGCACTCTCAGGTCTTCACGAGGCCTTACCACTCAATGCGCTAGATGATGCCGAAGACAAGGTGCATTCAGTATACCTGACGGGGCTGATTTCGAAGAAACGGCGAAACAACCTCGTTGACATCCTACATCAAATCTTTCAGCAGACGACGATCGTTGCTGCTTATCGAAGGCCGGAAGGGCTTGCCGATGATATCGACACCGAGGAGCGCGAGAGGCTGCGCATAAGAATAATTAGAAAGGCCAGAAGAACTTTGGACGGCCTTACTTTTGAATTCCTCAATCCCTGCCCCGGATCTGAAGTCATTCCATTGTAATAATATTTTCCTTTTACTGCTTTTCATAATTGTAAGAATTTTTGCCAATATGAATGGAAACTTTTTATTTCAGCTTCTCTTATTTCTCGTCCTGAGTTTTCTGCCCGTGCATAAACGAATACGTCACGAACGCCAGATCAAATGTAGAACGGATATTCTTTGTCATCTTCTTTCTTTTAATGTCAGTAGGCTGTCTTAATAACCATGGTTGATGGATGTCTAAAAAGAGTATTCCGACTTCCTCAGGAAGTAGCGATGGCTTAGGCCGCAGGTTCAGGTTTACCGCCTAAGACTTTTCAATTCTATGAGCCGTGAGGGTCTCATAGAGGCTTTTCTCCCTACGGATCGAGAGGATCTCATAGGTGGATTTTCTCCTTAGGAATCGTGAGGATTCCTAAGTGTGGTTTTCTCTTATAAGTCGTAGGGATCTTATAAGAGAATTTTCCCTCTTACGAGTCGAGAGGACTTGTAAGCGGTTGCTTCCCTCCTTGTCGAAGTTCGACGTTGGAGAGTGAGACCCATGGATGGTATGCAAGAGACCGTTTTGGGCCAACTCGCAGGGTCCCAATGCTTAGGAAACAGGCTTCTTTTATGCCCACTGCCTAAGGCTTTATCTCACGAGTCGAGCCGCCTCGACAATTTTTCACAAGTCGAGACGAATCGAACGTTTCTCGCAAGAACATCTTAACGTCGCATTTAACCTCTGCTCTTTACGACAGAAGCCCGTTAAGGTTGGTGGTACTTAGGGTTTTGGCCATCGTACCGTCGCATAAGCTGATATAGTCCTCGATAGGCAATCGTGCTGTTCGAGTAGCCCTGCGATTGCCGTGTCTCTGATCCCTTCGGGGGCTGGACAAGACGTTTTCAAGGAATCCTCCTTGGCAGTTTGACCGTGGAAGAGCAAGCGCTAGGAATTTGCCATGCCGCTTTTTACTTGAGGTTAGGCTCATTTTGGAGAGCCCCGATGAGTCATAACCACTCCGTGCTGGTGTGGGGATGATCTCCGATAGTCTTTCGGGCTTTATATGAGTTGCCGTCAAGACCCTGAAGCTAGGAATTTGGCCTTTGCTTCGTTTGCTGGCATTGCTTCTGCTGTATCGAGACGAATGTTGCGGTGGGAACTAGGGATTTTGCCGTGGCTCCGTTTGTTTGATGACGTTGCGTCTGCTGTGTCGAGACGAACGTTGGGGTGACATCTCGTCTGCTGTATCGAGACGAACCTCAAGGTGGTGACCACTCTGTGCTGATGCGAGATGATCTCCGATTGTCTTTCCGGTTTTATGTCAGTTACCGTAAAGACGTTGAAGCTAGGAATGTGGCCTTCGCTTCATTTGCTTTGTCATGTCTGAATCCCTGCTGGAGGAAGAACGCTGAGGTTGACATTTCGTCTACTGTATCGGGACGAACGTCATGGAGGTGACCACTTCATGTGAGATGGTCTCCGATTGTCTTTCCGGTTTTCTGTGAGTTACCGTCAAGACGTCGAAGTTAGGAATGTGGCCTTCGCTTCGTTTTCTTTGGTGTGTCCAAATCCTGTTGGAGGAAGAACGCTGGGGTTGACATTTTGTCTGCTGTATCGAGACGAACGTCAAGGTGGTGACCACTCTGTGCTGATGCGAGATGATCTCCAATTGTCTTTCCGGTTTTATGTGAGTTACCGTAGAGACGTTGAAGCTAGGAATGTGGCCTTCGCTTCATTTGCTTTGTCATGTCTGAATCCCTGCTGGAGGAAAAACGCTGAGGTTGACATTTCGTCTACTGTATCGAGACGAACGTCAAGGAGGTGACCACTTTATGTGAGATGGTCTCCGATTGTCTTTCCGGTTTTATGTGAGTTACCGTAAAGTCGTTGAAGCTAGGAATGTGGCCTTCGCTTCGTTTGCTTTGTCACGTCTGGTGTATTGAAGCGAATGCTGAGGTGGAGCTGGGATTTTGCCGTCACTCCGCTTGGTTTCGACCATGGGGTCTTTTGTTAACTTTGCATGTACGCCCTGCTGGACTGCGAAGGAACGCCGTTGTTGACATTGCGTCTGCTGTAACGAGACGAATGCTAAGGTGGAGTTGGGATTTTGCCGTTACTCCGCTTTGTTTCGACCGTGAGGTCTTTTGTTGACGTTGCATCTGCCTCCAGCTGGACTGCGGAGGAACGCTGTTGTTGACATTGCGTCTACTGTATCGAGACGAATGCTGAGGTGAAGCTGGGATTTTGCCATCGCTCCGCTTGATGGTGTAATATCTGTGTCCTGCTGGAATGAGGAGGCACACCGTTGTTGGTCTCCAGGCTGCAGATGTGGCCATTGAGATCTGGAACTAGAGACTTTGCCATGGTTCCGTTTCGTTGCGATTCTGAGGTCGGTTGTTGACGTCATGTCTACATCTAGTTGGAGTGAGGAGAAACGCCTTTGGTGATTTCTAAGTTGTCGATGTTGACGTCGAGACCCTGAAGCTCGGGATCTTCGTTTGCTTCATTTTTTGACATTGTGTCTGTAATATTGCGACAAATGTTGAGATTGTCTCTAGGTTGTCTATGGACCGTCGAGATTTGGCTTCGCTTTCTGATGGAGCCTGTTGGGAAGGTATGGCTCCCTCTTTATCTGTGCCCCTGGATTGTATACAAGGATCGATGTGATTTCACCTGTAGGGCAAAAAGTTTCATTCTTTCATTTTTTTTTATTCTTTCCGCGATGCTCTATCATTTCAGCTTTTATATCGCGAAGGTCGCGATTGCCCAATCATTTCGGCTATTTTTCGCGGTGCCCAATCATTTCGGCTATTTATTTTATTTTTACTCGCTGTGTTTTTTTTGTTTTTTTTTTTTGCGAGTTGCCCCATCATTTCGGCTATTTCGCATACTTGCTGTTTTTTTTTATTGCAAGTTGCCCCATCATTTCGGCTATTTCGCATGCATGTGCGGCTTACTGGCTTTTCGCCGTAAACCTGAAATTGAACACCGATTTTGGCATCAGCACCGCTACAACTGGGATATTGCCAGGAGCGAATCATCATTTGCCTCTGTCGTTGTCGAACAAAGGAGGCTTAGCGACCAGAGTTAAGGTCCTGTCGACTAAGGCTTTTGACTTTATGAGCCGTAAGGGTCTCACAAAGCTATTTCTCCCTACAAGTCGTGAGGATCTTATAGGTGTATTTTCTCCTTAGGAATCGTGAGGGTTCCTAAGTATATTGTTCCTCTGTAAGTCGTAAGGATCCTACAGGAGGGTTTTCTCCTTGTAAGTCGAGAGGATTTACAAGGGTTGTTTACCATGCAAACATATCCCTAGTCTCGGATGGGACTTGGTTAGGGAAATGTTTATTCGCGCCCGTGGATTGTATACAAGGGTTATTATAGGACCACTTGTAGGGCAATGTCGAAAGTTGTGGGGGTTGCTTAAGCACAGGTTTAGGTATCTGTAACTTAAGACTTTCAAATCTTACGAGCCGTGAGGGTCCCATAAGAGAGTTCTCCTTACCAGTCGTGAGGATCTCGCAAGTGTATTTTCTCCTTAGGAATCGTAAGGATTCCCAAGTGTGTTATTCCCTTGTGAGTCGTAAGGATCTCACGCAGGTGGTTTCTCCTTACAGGGTCGAGAGGACCCTATAAGTGTTTCTTAACGAGGTTGCGCCCTTTCGGGTTTTCACAAACACTCGCCGGTAGTCCTGCTGTTTTTACTCACGGAGCCCTTTCAGGTTTTCATCCGTGCCCATTTTGCTTATGGACTTACCCTTTTTTTTTTCTTTTTTTCTTTTTTTTTAATTCTTTTTATTCCTTTTATTTATTTATTTTTTCTCTTTTTTTTTACGAGGTCGTGCCCTTTCGGGTTTTCACGAACACTCGTCGGTAGCCCTGCTGTTTTTACTCACGGAGCCCTTTCGGGTTTCATCCGTGCCCTCTTTGCTTATGGACATACCGTTTTTTTTTTTATATTTTTTTTATCTCGTCAGCCTAAGAATGCTGCGGTAGTAGTTTAAAGACATTTCGGTCATTTGCAAGTTTTAGGACATTGCGGTCCATCATTAGTTTAAGGACATCTCGGTCCGCCGTCGCCGTATTTGAGGCGAATATCTAGTTTATTGACTTTTCGGTCTATGAGTCCCTCTCCATGAATGAACATGATGCCCCCGGCGTATCCATCTTCTTCGGAGCGTGCGGTTGTGGCGGACTCACCTTCCAGTTCTCAGACAGCGCAAACTTGCCCTGTTGGTATTGGTTTTCAACCCAGTTTTTGAAGACGTAGCAGTCTTCGATCAGGTGACCTAATGTTTGGTGGTAAGGGCAATAGTTAGGATTATTAACCTCGCCTGGCCGCAACGGACGTTTTGGAGCCGGCAGATTGATGAGTCTGTTGCACACTGCCAGCTCGAACAGTCCCCTTGTTTTATCTTGCGGAAACGAGTAAGGACGTTTCAACTTTTCTTGGAGGGATTGCCGCTTGTTGCTTTGGCGAACAACCGGTCAAGGGTCACCTGATTGTTGTTGAGCGCTGGCGACGAGGGCCGTTTTTCCTTTTCCTTTGTTCTTCTTGTTCGGTCCCTTGCTTACGGGGTCGGGATTTTTTCCGAGTAGCATGCGATTGCATGGCTGAACGTTCTCGCAGCTTCTCAATTCCTTTATTTTTGAAATAGATTCCCCGAGGGAAGAGTTGGGGATAGCTTCTTCGTCAGAGTCGCTTCCAAAGGTGATAATTTGTGATCCCTTGAAGTCGGCTATATGACAGTTTGTGGCGGCTCCTTTGCGCTCATATATCGCATTTTTCCGATGTCCACAAGCTTCACACTTTGTCCTGTCGAAGTGTTGCTTTTGAGCGACATACCCTTGCCACCAACAGTTAAAGGACTCGCAGTCTTCGGTAGGATGTATGATCTTCTGATGATATAAACAGAAGTTAGGGTGCATCTCTACCTCAGAGAAAGAATTTTCTTCACAGGGCGGTAGCTTCATTCCTACTGATAGAGCTTTGGCGAACTGTTTCCTCGTCTTGAATTTGTTTTTACCCGCAGTGTATGGCCTTTGATTTGACGGGAATACCTTGGTTCTTTCCAGTATGGCCATTTCATGCTCTTGATTGGCTTTTGCTTTCAGACGAATTTCATTTAGGAAGGTATCGATCAACTTGTCTGACGGCCGCGGAATTTCTGTTTCAGGGTCCGCCATTGATTTCTCAGCGCAAGGATCCTCCTCATCATCCGTCAGTGAATGAGAAATCATATGACAAGTCGCTACGTAGTCTTCGGATTCATCCGATAAGTTTTCTCCATCGTTTTCATCCTCGACGAAAGAACATGTTGCCCCCGGCGTGTCCGTCTTCTTTGGAGAGTGCGGCTGTGGGGGGTTTACCTTCCAGCTTTCAGACAGCGCGAACTTGCCTTGCAGGTATTGATCCTCGATCCATCCCTTAAAGACGAAACAATCCTCAATCGGGTGACTTACCGTTTGGTGGTAAGGGCAATAATTGGGATTATTAAGATCGCCTGGCTGCGACAGACGCTTTGGACTCGGCAGATTAATGAGTCTGTTGCGCACTGCCAGCTCGAACAGTCTTCCCGTTTTATTCTGAGGAAACGAGTAAGAACGTCCTAGCCTCTCTTCGAGGGATGGGCGTGGACGCGCGTTGTTTTGGCGAACGACCGGTTTTGAGTTGCTCGACTGTTGTTGAGCATTGGCGACGACGATCGCTTTCCCTTTTCCTTTCTCATCTCAGGAATCTGATTTTGGAGGAGACGGTCTATGGCCCATCTGGTCCATTTGGGCTAATTTGTCAATCAAGGCCTGGAAGGTGGTCGGCCTGAAGAACATCATGAATTGTGAGATGGTCGCCTGCGAATCGAGAGTGCCCACAAACATGCCTACCGCAGGTGCCTCTTCTATGCGTTGTTCGCATTTCGACCATAGGTTCCGCTATCGTGTTGCGTATTGAACCCACGTTTCGCTTGGCCTTATCCTGGCATTTATTAGTGCTGTTATCGGGGTGCGTTCACTAGCACTCGCGAATCTTTGTGTAAACAGCAGTTCCATCTCTGCAAATGTTTTGACAGAGTCGTTAGGTAGCTCTGAATACCATTCAAAGGCTGTTTCTGCTACGCTGCCGACGAATTGACGTAGCAACAATTTGTCATCGCCTCCAGTATTGCCGCATAAGGCCCTGAATTGAGAGACATGCTGATGCGGATTCCCTGTCCCTTTATATACATGGAATTTAGGGATCGTATATCCTGGCGGGTAACTGATTTGGTCATACCAGCCCGGATACGGTCGTCCGGTTCTAACAATTTGCCCAGCCGCTTCATTCGCCTGATGAACCCGGATCTGCTGAGCTATATATTCGTCTAGGTCAACCTTGGAGATTTACTCCACCTTGGCTGTTGACAGAGCCGGCGGAGGATTTGACATTTCTCCCCTGTCGTCTTCAAGGACGATCGGAGGATCTTCAGCAGGAGGGTCCGGCTGTAACATCATCCCTACCATATCTTGGAAGAGGAGCGCCATCTGTTTTATGTTAGCCGCTTGCTCTGCAGCTTCTTTGTCCCTCTTTTCGAGGACTCTGCGTAAAAAGTCAGTGTCGGTTTCTTGTTCTTAACGCTCATCCGAAGACGTTTCAGAGCTTTCTTTTGGCTCAGTGAGTGCAGCCATTGTAGTCATCATTTCCTGAAGCTTTTGTTGTTGCTCCTGGGCTTTTGTCACGGATCGGGTGAGCGGTCGGTGGCCCGTAGAAGTGCGGCTTTCCTCCTTTCCAGAAGCCATATAAACAGTGTGCACCACCATGCCCCCAGATTTGGGGCGTTTGTGTTCAGCGCTTTTATGCTTCGCCATGTTCACAGGGGCTTTTTGTGGCCTCCTTTTTTGAGTGATTGGAGTTAAGGGAGCCGTTGTAGTGGGCACCCAAGTAGCTTTTGCTTTTTGTGGTTTGACAGAGTAATCCTTCTCCTGCCGCACCTTCATCTTTCTCTGTCGATGAAGATGGTTTTCATTAATCACTGACTCCTGGACCTGTCGCCAGACCTTGTAAATTTTAGAGGACAGCCGTTGAGGGGGCTGCTCTAGCTTCTTCTCTGGAATATTCTTCACAGGTGAAGGAGTTCGTTTCAGCACCGCAGTAGGAGAGTTTCTGCGCACCGAGTTCAGCAACTCAAAGCTGTTCCTGGTTGGAACAGCAGTATCGATCCCCACCATTAGAGTTGGAGGAGTAAGTCCAGAGGGGGAGTTGCCCCCAGCCTTCCTCACTCGGCGCCAGTAGCGACGTCGGGCATGTCGTGCTGATGGAGTTGTTTCAGCTACAAGGGTGACTTCGTCGTGCCCCCTGCTTTGAGGAGAGACTGTTATTGGTGCTAGCCTATCGAAGGCTGACACCCGTTGAGAAGTAATGTCTAATCTGTCAAAGACAGACCTCTGGGCAGGGGAAGCAGCTTTGAGGATCTCGCCTGGAGTAGCAACTGGAATGGCCAGCCTTGTAAAAACTGATTTCTTGGAAGGAGGGGCCTTTCCAATGATTTCGTCCGCTTGAGCCGGGATGGCTATCCGCTTTGGGATGGCAATTTCGGGTATCGCGGGCTTTTGCATGGGCCCATTGGAGCTCTGACCTAGCCTATTAAAAACCGAGACAGTGGAGTTGGGCGACCCGTTGAGAGGGGTCGCAGTAGTAGCAAGCCGATCGAATGCCGACTTCTTGGGAGCTTCTTGCGATGTCATTGGGGCATTGACGCTCATCGGTGGGATCATGGTCCCAAAGAACAGCCCAGTGGTGGCCTGAGTTACCTGTTCCACCGGCATAGCGAAGATGGAGGCCGCCCGAGGCCCATAAGTCACTCCTCCGGACGGGATGGAGCGAGAGTTGTAGTTGCAGGTAGTGCAGTTTGAAGCCATTGATCTTCTGTTTTCTGCATGGAGCAAGACACCAAATCATAGTACCTCGAATCCACAGGCAGCCATAGCAAACGGCGATTCGTTCGCGAACACGACATACGAAGTGTGGAGTGGAAAGAGGAAAAGGTCCCACCGGGCATGCCAGAATCTGTTCCCCTCCGAACGGCGGCCGAGACGTTAGGACGTCCGTGCCTGAGGTTCGGGGCAGATGCTATTTGGTTTTATCCGTCCACCTCTCCGAAGATGCCAAGTTGATTTATGGCACCGTGTATCGGAGGTTTAGACGGATGCGGCCGATGTAGCAGACTTTGTCAGATTCCTCCTCGCTTGAGGGGTTTTTGATTGTGGGGACGCTCTTCCCTGCAGGCGCAAGCCCCTGCAGTTAATTACGCTACCGCATCGCGGTAACAACTTTCTCCTTCTCCAGAATTTCACTTCGTGGCGTGTGTGTTTGTTTTGTTTGTGGTTGCCCGTGGATTGTATACGGAGACTGAATAATGCCGTCGCCCGTAGGACGTGGATTAGTCCAAATCCGTTTTTACTTAGATTTGGGTTTGGTGTTTTTAGTTTAAGGATACGTTAGTCGCGTTGCGGCTAAGATCAACTTAAACATTCGTTAAGGATACGTTAGTCTTGTTTGAGACTAAGATCAACTTAACGTGATCGTTTAGATCCGAAAAAAGAGCGTTTGGGCTCTATTGTTCCAGTTTGGAAGATTCATAGTCCAATTTGGGACTAAAGTCTGTTTGGAGGATACGTTAGCTATTTTTGAGGCTAAGATCGACTCAAACGTTTGTTAAGAATACGTTAGTCCAATTTGAGACTAAGATCAACTTAACGGGACCGTTTAGATCCGACAAAAGAGCATTTGGGCTCTATTGTGCCAGTTTAGGGACGTGGTAGTCCATATTCCAGTTTAGGGACGTGGTGGTCCAAAATTTAGTTTAGGGACGTTTCGGTCCGATATTAGTTTAAGGACGTCTCGGTCCGATATTAGTTTAAGGACATTTCGGTCCAATATTAGTTTAAGAACGTTTCGGTCCACGAGTTTAAGGACCCCGCAGTCCATATCGATGTGTGGTCGTTGGGACCCGTCACCTCTTTGACGTCGTTGAGGAATTACAACGACGGATGTCAAAGGAGTTCGGAGATGTACCCTCGAACCGGATGTAAATTGATTTAGAAGAGCAATTTTGCTCAGTCAATTTAATTTAAGGAATTATGGCCAAAATTGGGCTAAGTCCAGTTGAAATGTTCAACATTTTTATTTGCCTTTGTATTGCATTTTTATTTGGGCCTTGCCCAGAAAGGATGCAGAGCATCAATTTGTTTTGGGCTCTGCCCCTTTAGGAATGATGCAAGGCATCAATTTTATTTTGGGCTCTGCCCTCGTATAAAGGATGCAAAGCATCAATTTATTTGGGCTCTGCCCATTTATTGCCTTGCAATTTATTTTGGCCTGGCAGGTCATTTTGATTTGGGCCTGGCCCTTTAATTAATGCATTGCATTTGTGCAAAATACTGTTAATTTGAGAATCTTTTAGATTCAAGAACCGATGGTTCATAAAACAAGTGCAAGACACTATTTTTTTTAGATCTAAGAAAAAATAAGTTTTTCTTGTTTTTCTTATCTTAGAGAACCAAAGGTTCATGAAAGTGCAAAGCACTATTAATTTAAGAACCTTTTAGGTTCAAGAACCGATGGTTCATAAAACAAGTGCAAGGCACTATTTTTATTTATTTATTTATTTATCGTTAAAGATCTATGATCTTGTTCATAAGAGAATTTTCTCTTCTTTAAAAGGTTTTTACCTTTTTTTTTATTCTTCAAGAGTTCTCTTCTCTTTTTTTTTTAGCAAGATGTTCATGCCTTTGAATTGAGGTCTAGGGTCCTTTTTATAGTGCCCATAAATTAGTTAAAGTTTGTTAAAGAGATCATTCTCTAAGTGATTTGGGGAATTTTCCCCACCGTTGGATCTTTGATCCAAAGGCCCCTGTTTTACAGAAGAAATCTTCTTGTTTAAACAAGAACAGAAAAATATCCTTAAATCTTCACTCTGTTGTTGCGCAACTCACCAGCGTGTGACACGTGTCGCGCAATGAGGCACTTGCGCAACAGCGCTTGCGCAACTGCGCAGACACGTGTCGCGCAGCGGTGCGCTTGCGCACTAGCGCTTGCGCAACTGCGCAGACACGTGTCGCGCAGCGGTGCGCTTGCGCAGTTGTGCTTGCGCAACTGCGCAGACACGTGTCGCGCTGCCGTGCGCTTGCGCAAGTGTGCTTTCGCAACTGCGCAGACACGTGTCACGCAGCTGAACGTTGCTTATGTTTTTTAAAGAGCCTTGCTCTGATTGGACGTACTGTCTTGGGCGTTGTGCTGCCGTGTCAACTTCTGACACGTGGCGCGTTGCGCGCAGCGCACGGGATCTGAAGCGTTGCTTCAAAATTAAAGTTAAATTTTCAAAGCAAAGCTTTATTTCTGATTGGGGGAAGATGAAGCGTTGCTTCTTCTCCCGCCTTGGAATTTGAACAGAGCTTTGCTCTGATTGTGGTAAACAAAGGACATATCATCCGGTCCAACCATTCTACTTTTTCTCAGTCCTTATAATAAATTACAGATATGAGATTCTAATCCGGTATCTAGTACCCAGGAGGTAGGGTTGACCGAAAAACAGTTTTCAATAACAATTACACCCGAAGAAAATGCTTTAGAATACTTCTCCTTCAATAGGGTCATTTGGAATTTCTTACAGTCCTCATTCCCTTGCCCATACTCGTGACAGTTGTCATAAGTTAGAGCCGAACCGACGTTCCCCAGCTCAGTGTAATAAGTTGGTTTGGTCAAGTCATACATTTTATTATCTTGATTAGGCGGTGCATGGTTGCTACCTAGAGAGGGAGAAAAGAAACACTCAGTGTGTGCTCTTGCAAGATTAGATTGGTTATTAGTTTATCTAATCAGGATGGCTTCCACTGTTTCCTCGAATTTTCTTTCAAACCTTAAAAGGAAAACCAGTCGGGATCATTCGCACCTTACAAGTTCGCTAACCGTTTAGTCAAGTGGGTGTTGGTACTCCGAGGGAGGTTTCCCGTGCTCTCGTACGGACCTAATTAAAATAAACCTCATTTCCGTATAGGCGTAGCCCCGTTAACATTTTTCTAGACACCAAATATGTTAGCTAATTATGAAGTGAAAAATATCTCCCAAGAGTAATCTTACTCATCAGTGGGATCAGGATCCAACTATCATCGCGTGATAACCTAGATGGAAGCCACTCTAGTCACCACACTCCAGAAGGTATGCAACACCAGCAAGTTTACTGTATATTTGAAACTCCCGATGTGCTTTTTGCCTCAAGCGTCATATGGTCTTGATAGAGACCAACGTACCATAAGTTGCAAGTCAAGTTCAACCTGTCTTTGTATTGAATTAAATTAGACCCACCCGCATAAGCCCTTGATAGAGACCAATGTGGCTATGCGGCTGTTTTAACTAATCGCATCAAAATTCAACAGATAAGCAACATTTAGCTACCATACACTATCTCTTGATAGAGACCAACGTACATAGCACGAATACTAACTGCTACTTACCTGAAATGACGGAGGGCTACGGCTGGTTTTTGGCGAAAAATCTTTAACGTAATGAACTTGATACCGTTGAAGGAACTGAGTAGTTTTGGAAAGGAGTAGTTTAGGCTTCACTTTTGAAAACTGGTGGTTTTGAAGAAAACTGAGTAATCTGCAATAACATAAACTTTTGCTCAAGATGTCACTCCCCGTGAAGGGATCCAGGCTCTTGCCTCCTCGAATGAGGTGCTGGATATTCATGACCGAATACCACTATGCAAAGCGAAAGAATATAATATAGTTTTCGAAATTTGTTCCAACAATATCTTTTAGGTTTCTTTTTCCTTACATTAATCAAAATTATGGTTCCATTAATTACATCCTATCAAACCAGAAAAGAACGAAAATAAAATGAATGTATATGCCATCCGCATTCGCCATATGGCCCCGTCATTCACCGTTAGGTTACTTAACTAACGACAGAGCCGGAGCTGGACTAGCACGGATGCAAAACATATACAACATCTACTACTGTGTATGTGTGTGTGTGTATGTATGTCCCAGGCATGATATAAGTAACATCACAAAATTGTAGGGTGTTTTTCGTCACCCCATTGAGATGGGAATACGCACGTGCTTGTCAGGTGCATTACAGATTGCCCTACCTACGGTAGGCTGAGGTTTATTGATTTTGTGGTTCCGAATCTCTGGCACCTGCGAACTAAGCTGCCGTTAATTACCCCTCGCCTTTAGAGCAAGAGAACCTCCGATTGATGGGTCAAACAGGTCATGTGAACTCAATGTGCAGTGTTGTGTTTTGAAGGGGTTTTTGATATATCCAGGGCCCCGCAGAGTTTTTACGGGGGTCCTGCTACCCGGATAGCGGGCTGAGGATCAAGAGGGCTAGCATCCCCTTGCGAGGTGTGAGGCAGCGTCCCGTTTGAAATTTTTTCTAACGGGGGAGGTGTTTTTAGCGTGGAGTGTATATAAAATGAGGGGGAAAAAAGGCTTCCAAAGGACGCGTGAGCACCAGCGCTTCACGTGCCTAGCACGCGGGCGCTTGGGCGCGGGCGCTAGCGTTGGGCGCTTAGGCGCGAGTGCCTCACGTGCCCGGCACATGGGCGCTGGGCGCTAGGGACTTGGGTATAGCGTCGTTCTAAACTAGCTTTAGAAGTATAGCGTCGTTCAATATAGCGTCGTTCTAGACTAGAAGACCCGGCAGGAGGATGAATATAGCGTCGTTCTAAACTAGCTTTAGAAGTACACGTGTATATGACTATGCCAGAGGGTTGTTATAGTCAGTGGGAGCAGCGGAAGCATAGTGGGCAAGCAGCTTATATCTATTTATAGACTAAAGTAGGTATAGCGGAAATAGATCATCTATTTTTGATGTGACAGTCATAGGTCATGACCTCATCAGAATAGGAGATGGATCTGGTAAGAAGGTAGTAGAGAGTGATGTCCAGGTATTTGGGATGACATGCTCTTGATAGGAAGAGATATTCCTATACTACGATTGGTTATACTGTGGTTGTCACAAGGTGGTTTCTCCACATAGGATTTGGATATAATATCAGGTTTCTGGTGACTAGATGTATGGTTTTAGATCTAGATTTGGGAAGTGTCCCAATTAGGGTACTTAACAATATTCTAAAGGTATTTTAGAATGGTCGACCCATGGCATGGTAGAGTACCTGTAGGTGATGGAGTCACCCTCTCTAAAGGTGTCTTACAGTCTAAAGGGGAGAGAGATCTGCATGATTAGCATATCACTTGCTTAGGCAATTGAGTTAATCATGAAATGTCAAGTACCACACCACATGTTGTTTTTGCACTAGCTTCAATAAACATATATATTAATCGAATCCTGGAGAAATGTTGGGAAGCAGTTTATGAACATAAATGGATGTTCTAGGGATATGGTAATGGCTGCCTCCTTCGGGAGTCAGTTATCATTTCAGGCTTCCAAGGTGATCTGGATGACAGAGTGACTGTCAAAGTTATAGTTTTCCCTCTTTTGAGGGATAATATGTTAGACAGGTGATCCATGCGGATACTGAGGAAAGACATGGCGCATAATACTGATTAAATTCAGTGGACGATACAGTCTAAGAAATTTGCTGGATTTGGAGTTCATTTGTGAACTGGGTCCCATCATATATCCAGAAAAATTCTATGACAGGTATTGCTCATTTTGGGAGATAGTTTTCTCCACGAAGTTGAGATATAGAGAGATACAGAAAGAAACATTGGAGCGGATCTACTCACTGAGGCTATTTATCGAACATAATAGTTTCACAAATGAGCTTTGCGAAACTGATTAGTAGAGAAGTTGGGTGTTCGGTATCACACGAGCTATGAGTATACGACACCGCAATAATTGGCCTTAAGTGCAAGTGGGAGATTGTTGGCTATAGTGCCCTCAAGGCAATTATCGTAATCGCAGGTAGGTGATTATGATGATTGAGGGAGGACCTATACCGGTAGAACAGTTTTACTCGAGATGATAGTATGCTATCTGGTTTGTCTTTATCATCATGTACATGTTGATAGAGCCCATAGGATTCTTGCCTAACTACCAGCATTATGATGGAGATCATGAAGGGTTTCCTTAGCACCACTACTAGGGTTTGGTAGCATCACACATGCCATATTTAAAAATTTAGAGGGTGCTAAAGAAACTATCCTAAGGATCAAACTAGAAAAGCTAGGGTAACACTAAACTATAACACAATCCACAAGTAGTTGAGTGCTAGGTTTAGAGAATACAACCTTTGTATCTCATTTCGCTAGACTCCTTGGCTACTTGAGAGTTGAAAGAAGCTTGCTTGAGATCCTCCAAGCCCACGATGATCCACCCGGCGTCCTCTTTGTCCAAGCTCAAAGCTCCACTTGATCAAGATGATGAAGTTGAAGCTAACACTCTAAATTAGTGGGCAAGAGTAGTATAGAATGATGATATGGTTTGTTTTCTCACTTCAAAACCCTAACTTGATCACTCTTTCACTCACTATCAAAACCTAGAGAGCAAGAGAGAGAGGAAGTAGAACATGGCAATATGAGAGCTCAAGATAATGGTAAGCTTAAGATAAAAATGAGAATAGAAAATATATATATTTTCTTCTTCTCATTCTTAACCCAAGTTAATAAATATCTAGATATTTCTTTTGGAGCTCTAATGGCAATGGAAAAGTAACTCATGGTTAACCCTAGGTTTAGTGTAAGAATAAAATAATCAACCATGAGTGATTATCCATATCCATTAATCCAAAAAAATAAATATCAACATATTTACTAACATGTGAGTCTTATATTGCCACCATCAAATGTATCAACAACCATGATATAAATGAGTATGCATGTATGTGTGCATGCACATCCATATGTGCATCAATGTAAACATGTGCATACATGCATGCATAGACCAAAAGACAAAAGGGTTTAAAGTGAAAATGCTAATGGTCAATGTTAAATCAACACTTGATTTAGCAAACAAGTCATATCTCATACGACCCGACCAACAGCAAACCACCCGATTAATATACGGTATCATATACACGCATTTAATCGGGTCCCCATGCATATTACATATGCACACAATATCGTTTCGCCTGGACTAGGTAACTCCATTATGGGACTCTAAGACTCGTCAATACGCCGGCAGTGGGTGATGATCATATCACGCACCCCCAAGCCGCAAGAGGTCAGCTAAACGTAACGGCCACCCGGGTATTGAGCGATCAGAAGAAAACAAGCGAACCTGTCACAACTCCCGTCGAGCCTACCGGTAACACTACCGTACAGTCCGGTCTCTTCGTCAGATATGCTGCATATCGAGTCTAGGGATGGTAACGTCGACCCCAATAACTCAATAAGTCGTGCCGATGAATGGTCTATAACAGATTGAGAAACTACTGATAAAATTTATCAGTAAATCTCAACAGCCCTGGCCAGGGACTTACTGATATAGCCAATCGAGCACAGCACAGCATCAACTCCCAATACCGGGAGAGACGAAACCCCTCCTATCGCTCATCGTCTTCATGTGTCTCGAGACTGTACCCAAAATCCACCTGTTTGCACGACTCAGTAGAGCCGTGGTAGGGTGATAATTAAAGTACAGTGGGAGAACACACAAGACTCTATGATGATCCCCGGTGTATAGACTAACCTGTACCAGCGTCGCCTGAGAACTGCTATCCGACGATAGATATAATACCATATAAGAGTTCTCGGCGAGTCCGTCCAGTGTACCCAGTCTCCACTGAGCACCCCTATATGATCTCGATGTCAAACATCAATGGATGTGGGAACATCCTGTTAGTGTATATGCCCTAAAGGCCATTAGTGTATCATACTAGTTTGTATATTACTTAATGGAAGCTTGGGATATTCACCATTGTATATACAATCTTGCTCAAAATAGTAGTATGCTACTTGGTTTGTTTCTACTTCAATATGTGTACGTGCGTTTCTTTTAAAATATCGCCTATACACATTAGTAGAGCCCTTAGGATCTTTGCTTGATTACCGGCGTTGTGATGGCGATCACACTCGTGGGGGCTGGGTAATCCACAAGCACATCCTTATGCAGGTCCCTAGTCATAGGACTATCGAGACAGGGCATCGATACTCTGGAGTAGACTAGCATATGCGCTTCTCATCCCAGAAGGGGAGACGGTCTGTCCCATAGCCGTCAGTACGTCGTACTTGAGATAGTAAGCGGGTGCTCGTTAGGTTACGAGTACACTGGACATGACTCGTCGGGAACTGTTGGTTGGTATTATACCTATCGTCAGTTAACAGTTCCCAGGTGACATGAGTACAGCTTAGTCCGCTGACTTGACACTGTCACTTCGCCTCGAGTGTGTTCCCACTATTCTTTGATTACTACCCTACCACGGCTCTACTGAGCCGTGCAAACAGGTAGTAGTTGGGTGCAGTCCCGAAGCACTTGGAGGCAGTGACGGTTAGACAAGATTCATCTCTCCCGGTATTGGGAGTTGATATCGTGCTGTGTCTAGGAGAGCCATTACACATAGTCGTCCCTGGCCAGGGCAAGCGAGATTTGCTGGTAGTGTTACCAGTAGTTTCTCAGGATGTTTTGGGCTATACTCCGACACGACTTGTACCGCTATTAGAGGACTGACGTTTGCCACCCCCCTAGGCCTGCCATGCGATACTCTTAGACGAACAAACCAGACTGTATGGAGATTGTCACATACAGGCTCAGTAGGAGTTCGGATGGGTTCACCTCATCAGTCTTCTTATCGGCATCTACCTGGGGACCGTTACGTACACCTAGTGCCGCTTGTGGTCTGTGGTTAACCCCGCTGCCAGCGTAGTGTCGAGTCTTTAGAGTCCCACACAGAGGGTTATTCGCCTTTGGGCAAAACAGAGTAGAGATCGCATGGTTTTGCGACGGGGTTCGTTCACATCCGCGCACTTGTGCACGTTTGGTGTCCGGACAGTTATTACTAGCGGGCTTTGGTTTAAGCCAGATCCTAGTATATGTTTTGGGATTGGTTTTGTCTCATTGTATTCGTGTTCCTCGGAACGCGGATGCGGGTGTGTATGCACAGTTGATAGAGGCAGAGGCAGAGGATTCTTATTAGGGTTGTTAACCATTTGACTTTGGTTGACTTGTTGACCGTTGACTATTTCCAAACCCTAATGAGAATGATAAATATGATTAATAATGATAATTAAGGATTGTTGTGTGATGGTTAGGTTGACCGTTTGACCATGGTGGACATTTTGACCCTTGTTGACATTTTGACCATAATCATTTCATATCAAAGATGCTTCTTGATCTTTGCAAATTGCATTTATTATGAAATGATAATGGTCATTCCATACTCACCATCACATTTTCCTTTTTAATTATTATTATTAATCTATTATTCTCTCACATGAGCATGGTTGCAAAAAGAGAGCTCTCATTCTATGATATCTTTTCTATCTCTTTGCAAAAGCTTTTCTTCTTCCTCTCTCAAAGCTTAAGTGTTCCATGTGTTGGAAATCATAAGTTTTTGAGACAAAACCACCATAACACATCTCTACTCATTCTAGGGTACTAGGTTTAGCAAACCAAATACCTTAGTTACCTCTAGGTTGAGATAGGAGCTCAAGTTCAAAGCCCTCGGGTGGATCTATCTTCGGCAAAGAGGAGACAAGGAGGCGGAGCCGTTCAAACTACCACAAGGAGCAAGCAAGGAGGAGAACAACAAGAAGAGAAGGAGTTCAAGAAAAGGTATAACCCCCTAACCGAGTAGGTAAAGCTCGTAGTTGTTACTAGTGTGTTGTTTAGCAAAGATCCGGGTTTTCTAGTCCATGTTACCAAAACCCTAAAAATTGTTTTTCACCGTTTCCGCAACCCCGTAAGAACCGGGAGAGGTATCGTGGACCTAACAGTGGTAGCAGAGCCTAGCTAAACACATACTAGCATATTAGCAAAGTAATTAGAATTTCGATCGGACAAAAAACCGCAAAACATGCCGAAAAAGCTAACTTTCTGCCGATTTTTAGATCTGTTCAAAAAATAATAAATCACATGCTAAAAATCGGCTCAGGGTTTTTACAGAACACAGAAGAAATTTGGTCCAATGAGTCGGTTAACACGCCACGGAACCGCGGCAAGAGCATGCTCTTGCCGCGGATCCGCGGCCGAGTTCACTCGGCCGTGGGTCAAACTTCTTGCAGTGTTCTTATGTTAGTGTTTTGTGATTTTTAGGATGGTTTTTTTCTGCCCAGAATTTCCAGAGAACAAAATTTGTTTTTGGGGTGGTTACAAGTCCGTATTTTGATCGAATTTCTGTAGACTTTGGCTAATGGCTTATATCTGTAATGTGATATATGTATTGAACGTCTGCTAATCGCTATATGTCGATTAGTGGGGGTTATACATATCTGTGATCTGTAAAGTGGATGGTTTGTGTATATGAATTTGTTGGATTGTCACGGATGAATAGCTAGGGGGTTGTGAGATGAGAGTTTTCTTTATCTTTCAATTCATGTAATATGTAAATTGATGTAATATTATTTGTATGGCCGCACATACGGGATGAGGTTGTAGCCGCCATTGTATAATTTCTTTTTACTGTTTTTGCTCCTAGGATAGACCCAAGGAGGGGTGCACAAACTACCGGGTACCTCGAAGTGCCGAGTGGCCTACTCACGTTGTTGAGGTAGGTTGCTTCACTTCGGGTATTTGGCGGGTAGTTTGCCGCACCCGTAGGGGTCTAGGGTGGGGTATTTGGCTATTCATCGCGACCGTGTAATCTTTCCTTCGTTGCAGGCTTGAACGAAATGCAGATTCCTAGTATTTCCAAAGTATTCATCTGTGATCTGGAATGGCTATCATTGCATATGACGAATGTGAATATATATCTATATATGATATCTATTTAGGCGTTGCTTATGTTTGCATCCGCGCTAGTCCAGCCCCCGCTATGTCGTTAGTTAAGTAACCTAACGGGTGATGACGGGACCCCGTGGCGAATGCGGATGGCATAAGCGTACGTCATATTTTCGTTGTTTTCTGCAATGGTAGGATTAATTGATGGGACGCATTAAATTAATGCAAGAAAATAAACCTAAAAGTCGTTGTTGGAACAATTTTCAAAAAGCTGTTATTGCAAGGGCGTTCATTTTTGTTTTGCATAGAGGTATTCGGTTATGAATGCCCAGCACCTCATTCGACGAGGCAAGGGCCGAGATCCCTTTATCAGGAGTGACCCCTTGGACAAAAGTTTGCGTCAGGGTGATAACTTCACTATAGTCGATTATTCTTGCTTTGCATCGAGGTATTCGGCTTAGAATATCCTGCACCTCATTCGACGAGGAAAGAGCCAAGATCCCTTCACAGGGAGTGACCTCTTTAGCAAAAGTTTTCGCAACTATATTTTCAAAAAGTCTATCATGTTCCTTCAACTACATCAAGTTCATTACGTTAACGGGTTCTTCGCCAAAAACCCAGCCGTAGCCTTCCGTCATTTCAGATAATTAATACTTAGTATTCGTGCTGCGTTTGTTGATTATTCGTCAAGACACAGTGAACGGTAGCTAAGTAATAATTCTCTGTTGCACTGATAGATGCGATTGGTTAGGACGGTCGCATGATTTTGTTGATTATTCGTCAAGGATCATGCGGGCGGGTCTAATACAATCCTGGATAACGACGGGTTGAACTTGACTAGGACCTTTTGATTTGTTGATTATTCGTCAAGGTCACTTGGGTCCTAGGGGCAAAAATCCACATCGGGAGTTTCTAAAGAAACTGAAACTTGCAGATTTAGCATACCTTCTGGAGTGTGGTGACTAGAGTGGATTCCATCTAGGTCATCGCACAATGATAGTTGGATCCCGATCCCACTGATGAGTTGGATTACTCTCGGGAGATTTTTTCACTTAACAATCAATGCTATAAACCAAGTAGGTGTCTAGAACGGTGTTAGCGGGGCTACGCCTCCAGGAAAAAGAGGTTATTTAATTAAGGAACTTCGCGAAAGCGTTGGAAAACCTCCCTCGAAGTACCAACACCAGCCTGGCTGAAAGGTTAAGCAAGTATTGTGACGTGCGATTAATCCTGACTAGTTCTTCTTTTAGGGTTTGAAGAAGAATTTGAGGAAACAGTGGGAGCTATCCTGGTTAGATAAATCAATAAACCAATCTAATCTTGCAAGAGCGCACGCTGAGTGTTTCTTTTCTTTCTCTCCAGGTAGCAACCATTTCACGCCCTAATCAAGATAATAAAATGTATCGCTTGACCGATCCGAATTCTTATTCGGGGCTGGGGAACGTTGGTTCGGTTCTAACTTGTGACAACAGTCATAAGTTTGAGCAAGGGAAAGAGGATTTTATGGATTCCAAGGACACCCAGTTGAAGAAGAAGCATGGTTTTGCATCTACTTCAGGTGTTCTTGTAATTAAGAACTGGTTTACGGTCAGCCCTACCTCCTGGGTACTTGATACCGGGTCAGGATCTCATATCTGTAATTTATTGCAGGGACTGAGAAAAAGTAGGAAAGTTGCACCTGGTGATATGTCGCTCAGAGTAGCGAACGGAGCACAAGTTAATGATGCAGCCGTCGGTGAATATCACCTAGTGTTGCCAAATGGAAATACTATGATTTTGAACGATTGCTACTATATACCTTCCATGGTTTGCAACATCATATCAGTTTCTTTACTCGATAAAGATGGATATAACTTTGTTCTTGATAGAAATATCATGAACATTTACCTTCATAAGGTACTGGTTGCAGAAGGTACACTGTGTAATGGTATCTACGTTCTAAATCAGAATACAGTTCTCAATATACAAAACACATGCAAGAGGAAGAATTCAGATACGAATGAATCCTACTTGTGGCATTGTAGACTTGGTCATATCGGAGAGAAAAGACTAAGTAAGTTGCATAAAGATGGACTCTTGAATGCGTTCTAGTTTTCATATTATGAAACTTGTCAGTCTTGTCTCAAAGGGAAGATGACCAAATCTCCGTTCACCGGACATGGAGAAAGGGCAGCAGAGCTCTTGGGACTCATACACAGTGATGTATGTGGTCCGATGTCTATACATGCAAGGGGTGGGTTCTCGTACATCATCACATTCACTGACGATCTCTCTAGATTCGGATATGTGTATCTTATGAAACACAAATCTGAAGCTTTTAAGAAATTCAAGGAATTCAGAAACGAAGTAGAGAACCAGAGTGGCAAAAGTATCAAGATCCTCCGGTCTGACAGAGGAGGGGAGTACTTAAGCACCAAATTCCTAGATTACTTAAAAGAGAATGGTATTCTCTCTCAGCTTACTCCTCCTTATACACCACGGCACAACGGTGTATCGGAGCGGAGGAATCGTACCCTATTAGATATGGTTCGCTCCATGATAAGTAGTGCTGAGTTACCTCTTTCATTCTGGAGACATGCGCTTCAGACAGCGGCATAACTTTTTGTTAGTTATATGTATGCCCTAGAGGCCATTACTATACATAGGATGTATATTGTAGTGGATGCTTGGACATATATAGGGATGACTTTCTTGCTCGATATGATAGTATGCTATCTGGTTACTCTTTACCTTAACGTGTACACTGATTTTCTCTCTGTTACATGTGGGTAAAGCCCTTAGGATGTGTACTTGACTACCTGGACTATGATGCGGATCATACTAGTGGGGACATGGTAGTCCATAAGTATATCCTTCAATGTCCCTAGTCGTGGGTGTATCGAGATGGGGCATCGATATACCAGAGTAGACTAGCGTATACCTCCTCGACCCATACAGATGGGCGATGGATGATCCCATATCCATTGGTGTTTGACATCAGAGATGATATACGGGTGCTCAGTGGAGACTGGGTACACTGGACGGACTCGCCGAGAACTCCCAGATGGTATTATACCTTACGTCAGATGGCAGTTCTCAGGTGACACTGGTACAGGTTAGTCTGTAAACCCGAGATCGTCATAGAGTCTTGTGTGATTCCCACTGTGCTTTGATTTCCATCATACCACGTCCAAGAGGGCATGCAAAAAGATGGCTTTTGGGTACAGTCCCGAATCACATGGAGGCAATGAGCGATAGGAGGGGTTTCGTCTTTCCCGGTTTAGGGAGTTGATGTTGCGCAGTGCTCGATTGGCTATAACAGGAAGTCCATGGCTAAGGCTGCTTTAGGAATTTACTGGTAAGTGTTACCAGTAGTTTCTTGACCCGTTATGAGCCTCATATCGACACGACTTATCGAGTTATTTGGGTCTGACGTTTACCACCCCTAGACGAGATATGCGACATATCCGACGAACAGACCGGACTGTACGGTAGTGTTACTCGTTGGATTCACAGGAATGTGAGCGGGCTTGCTCGTTGATCTTCTGATCGCTCAATACCCGGGTGGCCGTTACGTTTAGCAGACCGCTTGCGGCTTGTGGGTGTTTGATATGATCATCACCTACTGCCGGCGTATTGACGAGTCTTTAGAGTCCTACACAGGGGTTTCCTGGCTCAAGCGAAATGAAATAGGAGCGCATATGAGATATGTGCGGGACTAAGAATAATACCAGTATGTGATACTGTATTCTATTCTCGCGATTTGTATCATCGCTCGGTTATATGTGATATAGCCGGGTTACCGAATCAAGTGTTGATTCGATATATTGATACACTAGATATTAGTCGGTTATATGCGATATGACCGGATCGTTAAATCAAGTGTTGATTTAATGATTTAATGTATAATTATATATTTGATATATTACTTTACATTAACTAGTATTAGTTCACTTAAGATTGATTTTCTCACTTGAATGTGCACATTGTTTATATGTGATATATGCAAGTGTACATGTTTGTATCATGCTTGATGATACAAACAAGTTGCGTGTATGAGACTTGAACCAAATCAAGGTTAGATTAGGGTTTACTATTTTCCTAAGCATATAACAAAAGAGTGTGACTTTGGTCAAAGTTATCAAGCTTCATGAAGCTTGATAAACATTGACAAAGTCAACTCTTTTGTCATATGTTTAAAGATATTAGTTAACCCAACCTTTAACCTAATGGTTTGGTTAAATCTCTACATGAGTTAAGCATGAGGGCTTAACTCAACCATGGTGCCATGATTAAAAGGATAAGTATTCATATTATTCCTTTAATTGATATAATTCTTTTCTTTTTCTTCATCTTCATCAAGCTCACAAAAGCTTGAGAGCTCCAATGGTGCCATGAGAAAAAGAGTGAGAAATCCAATTCTAAAGTGAACCCACTTCCTATTTCTTCATCCTCTACCACTTGCCATGTAGTATAGGGTGTTCTCTTCACAAATTTTTCGACCAAGTGAAGGAATAGCTTGAGTTTGAGTCTCCCCGACGTAGATCATCTTCGGCTTCAAAGTCAATGACCTAGCTCGATCTTTTCTCCGACGAAACCATCGCTAGAGTCCGAGATCTCGATGATCGCAGCGGAGGGACGTCAACACGGAGCTTTAGAAGTGGAGGACCGGATCTACAAAGCTTGTATTTCCATTCACTTAGTAGCGAAGTCGTTTGCTTGCATGTTCTTTCGCCTAATCTCTAGTTAACGATCTATATTAGGGTTTCTCGGCACCGGAAAAATTTGAATTTGGCATGGTTGATGCCTTGTGGAACCTCTTGAGTGTGCCTAGGAACCCTACACTTTTGAATCAAGTTTCGTCCAAATCTGTGCCTAAAACTCCGTATGAAATATGGAGCAGTAAGAAGCCATGTCTTAAATTTATTAAGATATGGCGTTGTCCGGCCTATGTGAAAACAAAGAAACCGGACAAGCTAGAGGCACGGTCAGTTCTGTGTAAATTTGTGGGATATCCTAAAGACTCACTAGGATATCTATTCTACCACACTGAGGAACAGAAGGTGTTTGTATCTCGCCACGCTATATTTTTAGAAAGGGAGTTTCTTGCAAAAGAAACTAGTGGGAGTTCGGTAGAACTGGAAGAAATTCAGCGACCACAAAATGAAACTGAAGATTTGACAGAACCTCAGGATTCAATAACCCCAAACAAACCTCAGCCACTCCGCAGATCTGGTAGGATTTCTCATCTGCCCGAGGGATACTACGGTTTTCTCTTAGACGGGGATCAAGAGGATTGCATCTTGGAAGAAGATGACCCTACCAGTTTCAGGCAGGCCATTATCAGTAGGGACTCTGATAAGTGGCTGGAAGCAATGCAATCCGAAATGGAGTCCATGTACACCAATAAAGTGCGGACCTTGGATATTGCTCCACCTGGGGTAAAACCCGTTGGATGCAAATGGATCTACAAAAGGAAACTTGGTGTAGACGGGCAGGTGGAAACCTATAAAGCTAGACTCGTTGCAAAAGGTTTTCGTCAAAGACCTGGTTTGGACTATGACGAAACTTTTTCTCCAGTGGCTATGCTCAAATCCATTCGGATCCTACTTGCCATTGCTGCCTTCCATGACTATGAAATCTAGCAGATGGACGTTAAAACGGCTTTTCTAAACGGCTGTTTAGAAGAGTGCGTTTACATGGATCAGCCAGAAGGTTTCGTAGACAGTGGGAGCAGCAGGAAGGTGTGTAAGTTGCTTAAATCCATTTATGGATTAAAGCAGGCATCGCGGAGCTGGAACATCTGTTTTGATGAGGCAATCAAGGAATTTGATTTCATCAAAGACGAAGATGAACCTTGTGTCTATAAGAAGATTGTAGGACGAACTGTCATGTTCCTAGTCTTGTACGTGGACGACATTCTTTTGATAGGAAATGACATTCCTATACTACAATCGGTCAAGCTATTTTTGTCACAACGGTTCTCTATGAAAGACCTGGGTGATGCCTCGTACATTCTGGGAATCAAGATTTACAGAGATAGATCCAAGAGACTACTGGGACTTTCACAGTCCAGGTACATAGAGACCGTACTAAAGAGATTTAGTGTGGAGGATTCCAAGCACGGTAACATACCCGCATTGCACGGAATTACCCTCTCCAAGAAGATGTCTCCTAAGACCGATGAGGAGAGGGTTCGAATGAGCACTATACCCTACGCTTCGGCGGTAGGATCTATAATGTATGCGATGCTATGTACAAAACCAAATGTAGCTTACGCACTGAGCGTGGTGAGCCGGTATCAGTCAGACCCAGGTGAGGACCACTGGACGGCAGTGAAGAACATTCTCAAGTACCTGAGAAGGACTAAGGAGATGTTCATGGTTTACGGTAATGGAGACCTCAGGGTCGAGTCCTTTACCGATTCAAGCTTCCAGAGTGACAAAGATGACAGAAAGTCTGTCTCGGGTTTTGTGTTTACCCTCAACGGAGGGGCGGTATGTTGGAGGAGTTCCAAATAGGATAACGTCGCAGACTTGACGATGGAGGCTGAATACATTGCTACAAGCGATGCCGCAAAAGAGGCGGTCTGGATGAAGAAGTTCATTAGTGAACTTCAGGTGGTTCCATCCATTATTGACCCAATACCTTTGTATTGCAATAACAATGGGGCTATAGCTTTAGCGAAGGAACCAAGGTCCCATCAGAAATCCAGACACATCTTAAGGCGGTATCACCTGATCAGGGAGATCATTGATTGCCCGGAGATCGAGGTATGGAGAGTGGACACAATAGACAACACGGCGGATCCATTCGCGAAGGCCTTGCCCCAGACTCAGTTCGAGCGGCTGATCGAGATGATAGGTCTTCGATACGCCAGTACATGGCCTTAGTGCAAGTGGGAGTTTCTTAGTGTATATGCCCTAGAGGCCATTACTGTATCATACTAGTTTGTATATTACTTAATGGAAGCTTGGGATATTCACCATTGTATATACAATCTTGCTCAAAATAGTAGTATGCTACTTGGTTTGTTTCTACTTCAATGTGTGTACGTGTGTTTCTTTTAAAATATCGCCTATACACATTAGTAGAGCCCTTAGGATCTTTGCTTAATTACCGGCGTTGTGATGGCGATCACACTCGTGGGGGCTGGGTAATCCACAAGCATATCCTTATGCAGGTCCCTAGTCGTAGGACTATCGAGACAGGGCATCGATACTCTGGAGTAGACTAGCGTATGCGTTTCTCATCCCAGCAGGGGAGACGGTCTGTCCCATAGCCGTCAGTACGTCGTACTTGAGATAGTATGCGGGTGCTCGTTAGGTTACGAGTACACTGGACATGACTCGACGGGAACTGTTGGTTGGTATTATACCTAGCGTCAGTTAACAGTTCCCAGGTGACATGAGTACAGCTTCGTCCGCTGACTTGACACTGTCACTTCGCCTCGAGTGTGTTCCCACTGTTCTTTGATTACTACCCTACCACGGCTCTACTGAGTCGTGCAAACAGGTAGTAGTTGGGTGCAGTCCCGAAGCACTTGGAGGCAGTGAAGGTTAGACAGGATTCGTCTCTCCCGGTATTGGGAGTTGATATCGCGCTGTGTCTAGGAGAGCCATTACACATAGTCATCCCTGGCCAGGGCAAGCGAGATTTGCTGGTAGTGTTACCAGTAGTTTCTCATGGTGTTTTGGGCTATACTCCGACACGACTTGTACCGCTATTAGGGGATTGACGTTTGCCACCCCCTAGGCCCGCCATGCGATACTCTTAGACGAACAGACCGGACTGTATGGAGATTGTCACATACAGGCTCAGTAGGAGTTCGGATGGGTTCACCTCATCAGTCTTCTTATCGGCATCTACCTTGGGACCGTTACGTACAGCTAGTGCCCTTTGCGGTCTGTGGTTAACCCCACTACCGGCGTAGTGTCGAGTCTTTTGAGTTCCACACAGAGGGTTATTCACCTTTGGGCAAAGCAGAGTAGAGATCGCATGGTTTTGCGACGGGGTTCGTTCACATCCGCGCACTTGTGCACGTTTGGTGTCCGGACAGTTATTACTAGCGGGCTTTGGTTTAAGCCAGATCCTAGTATATGTTTTGGGATTTGTTTTGTCTCATTGTATTCGTGTTTCTCGGAACGCGGATGTGGGTATGTATGCACAGTTGATAGAGGCAGAGGCATAGGATTCTCATTAAGGTTGTTGACCATTTGACTTTGGTTGACTTGTTGACCGTTGACTTTTTCCAAACCCTAATGAGAATGATAAATATGATTAATAATGATAATTAAGGATTGTTGTGTGATGGTTAGGTTGACCGTTTGACCCTTGTTGACATTTTGACCCTTGTTGACATTTTGACCATAATCATTTCATATCAAAGATGCTTCTTGATCTTTGCAAATTGCATTTATTATGAAATGATAATGGTCATTCCATACTCACCATCACATTTTCCTTTTTAATTATAATTATTAATCTATTATTCTCTCATATGAGCATGGTTGCAAAAAGAGAGCTCTCATTCTATGATATCTTTTCTCTCTCTTTGCAAAAGCTCTTCTTCTTCCTCTCTCAAAGCTTAAGTGTTGCATATGTTGGAAATCATAAGTTTTCGAGACAAAGCCACCATAACACAACTCTACTCATTCTAGGGTACTAGCTTTAGCAAACCAAATACCATAGTTACCTCTAGGTTGAGGTAGGAGCTCAAGTTCGAGGCCCTCGGGTGGATCTATCTTCGGCAAGGTGGAGACAAGGAGGAGGAGCCGTTCAAACTACCACAAGGAGCAAGCAAGGAGGAGAACAACAAGAAGAGAAGGAGTTCAAGACAAGGTATAACCCCCAAACCGAGTAGGTAAAGCTCGTAGTTGTTGCTAGTGTGTTGTTTAGCAAAGATCCGGGTTTTCTAGTCCATGTTACCAAAACCCTAAAAATTGTTTTTCACCATTTCCGCAACCCTGTAAGAACCGGGAGAGGTAACGTGGACCTAACACATCCATCGCCCATCATATGGGTCTAGTATCATATACGCTAGTCTACTCTGGTATATTGATGCCCCATCTCGATACACCTACGACTAGGGACATTTTAGGATATGCTTATAAACTACAGACGTCCCACTAGTATGATCACCATCATAATCACAGGAGTCAAGCAAATATCCTCAGGGCTTTATCAACATGTGTAAATGAATAAAAGCATGATCAAGTTCACATGTCAGATAAAGTAGAACCAGATAGCATACTATCATGTCGAGCAAGAATGTACACTGAATATATATATATGTATAAATACATCTACTATCATATAATAGCCTATAGGGCATACATATATCCAACAATCTCCCACTTGCATTATGTCCAGTTATTGGCGTATCTCATACCCAACATCTCAAAAAGTCGCTCATGCTGCGGCTGAGAGAGGGCCTTGGTGAGTTGATCCGCAGTGTTATTCTTTGTGTCTACTCTCCTAATCTCGATCTCGCGGCGATCTACTATCTCCCGGATCAAATGAAAACGTCTCAGGATGTGTCTGGACCGCTGATGGGACCTAGGCTCCTTAGCTAACGCCATAGCCCCATTATTATCATAATACAATGGTATTGGATCAATAATGGTTGGAACTACTCCTAGCTCAAGGACGAACTTCCTCATCCAGACGGCTTCCTTAGCGGCATCATTCGCAGCAATGTACTCAGCTTCCATCGTAGAGTCTACAACGGTATCCTGTTTGGAACTCTTTCAACTTATCGCCCCTCCATTGAGGGTAAATACAAACCCAGAGATAGATTTGTTGTCGTCCTTATCACTCTGGAAGCTCGAATCGGTAAATGCCTCCATTTGGAGATCTCCATTACCATACACCAAGAACAATTATTTAGTCCTTCGCAAGTACTTAAGAATGTTCTTCACAGCTATCCAGTGATTCTCCCCGGGGTTGGATTGATACCTGCTTACCACACTAAGTGCATAAGCTACATCTGGATGTATACATAACATTGCATACATTATAGATCCTACTGCCGAAGCATAGGGTATAATGGTGATGCGAGCTCTCTCTTCATCGGTCTTTGGGCCAAAGTCCTTGGAGAGAGTGACTCTATAGCAAGCGGGTAAGGTACCCCGCTTGGAGTCTTCCATACTAAACCTCTTTAAGATGGTGTTGATGTACCTGGTTTGGGAAATCCCAATAACCTCTTGGATCTATCCCTATAGATCCGAATGCCCAGAATGTATGTGGCATCACCCAGGTCCTTCATGGAGAACCTTAGTGATAATAAAGATTTGACCGACTGTACCATAGGAATATCATTTCCTATCAGAAGAATGTCATCTACGTACAATACGAGGAATGTGACAACTCTCCCTACAACCTTCTTATAAACATAAGGTTCATCCGGATTTTTGATGAAATCAAACTCTTTGATAACATCATCAAAATAGATGTTCCAGCTCCGTGATGCCTACTTTATTCCATAAATGGATTTAAGCAATCTACATGCTTTCCCGCTGCTCCCACTGTCAATGAAGCCTTCTGGCTGATTCATATAAACGCATTCATCTAAATCTCCATTTAGAAATGCAGTTTTAATATCCATCTGCCAGATTTCATAGTCGTAGTGAGCAGCAATAGCAAGTAGGATCCGAATGGATTTAAGCATGGCTACGGGAGAAAAAGTTTCGTTATAGTCCAGACCTGGTCTTTGACGAAAACCCTTCGCCAAAAGTCTTGCCTTATAGGTCTCCACCTGCCCATCTACACCAATATTTCTTTTAAAGATCCATTTGCACTCCATGGGTTTTACCTCAAGGGGTACAAAGTCCAAAGTCCATACTTTGTTGGTGTACATAGACTCCATTTCAGATCTCATGGCATCCGGCCACTTCACAGAGTCTCCACTCATGATAGCTTAATGAAAGCTGGTAGGATCATCATCTTCCATGATGCAATCTTTTCTATCACCATCATTGAGGAAACCGTAGTACCTCTCCGGTGGGCAAGAAGTCCTACCAGACCTACAGAGTGGCCGAGGTTCATTAGTTTCTGTTGCAACAGCCGGTTCAACCAAGTCATCATTTGTAATTTGTGTTTCTAGAACCTCTTCTAGATCTACCACACCGCCATCTGTATCATTTGTAAAAAATTCTTTTTCTAAAAATGTGGCATACTGAGAAACAAATACTTTTTGTTCCACCTTATGGTAGAATAGATATCCATAAGAATTCTTTGGATATCCCACAAAATTACACATGACTGACCGTGTCTTGAGCTTGTCCGGATTTTTCTTTTTAACATAGGCCGGACAACCCCAAATCTTAATTCGTTTAAGAGATGGTCTCTTTCCATGCCATATCTCATATGGCGTGGTAGACATGGTTTTGGTTGGGACCCTGTTCAGTAGAAACGCTGCAGTCTCCATTGCATGCCCCCAAAATGAGACGAGTAACTCAGCATCACTCATCATGGAACAAACCATATCTAATAGGCTCCGATTCCGTCGTTCTGACACACCGTTGTGCTGTGGTGTGTAAGGAGGAGTGAGTTGAGAGAGAATCCCATTCTCCTTTAGGAAGTTCGCAAACTCTGTACTGAGATACTCCCCACCTCGATATGATCGAAGCATTTTGATACTCAATCCGGTTTGTTTTTCTACTTCAAGTTTATATTCAGTGAATTTCTCGAAAGCTTCGGATTTGTGCTTTAATAAAAATACATGACCGAATCTTGAGAAATCATCAGTGAAAGTAATGAAGTAAGAAAAACCGCCTCTAGCCTGTGTAGACATTGGCCCGCATACATTACTATGTATGAGGCCTAAGAGCTCAGTAGCTCTTTCTCCGTGTCCGGTAAACGGAGTTTTGGTCATTTTACCCTTGATACAAGACTGGCAAGTCGCATAAGATTTATATTCAAAAGGGTTTAAATATCCATGTTTATGTAGCTTGTTTAGTCTTGTTTCATTAATATGACCAAATCTACAGTGCCAAAGAAAAGCTTCATTTATTTCTGAAAGTTTTCTTTTATTAGTGTGTTGTATGCTGAAAACTGTGAGTTGATTTAGGACGTATATCCCGTTATTAAATGTACCATACCCAATCAACATTTGATTCAGGTGAATGTTCATAACATTGTTCTGAAATACAAAATTATATCCTTCATTGTCTAACAAAGAAACAGATATTATATTACAAAGCATACTAGGTACATAATAGCATGGGTTCAAAACCAATATACATCCAGACGGCAACCCCAAGTGATACTCTCCCACTGCAACTGCATGTACATTGGAACCATTTCCAACCCGGAGAGTATGGTCACCTGCCTTTAAAACCTTGCTATTTCTCAGCCCCTACATCGAATTGCAAATGTGAGAACCTGAACCGGTATCTAATACCCAGGAAGCAGAGTTTATTGGAAAAAAGTTTTCTGTCATAAACACACCTGAAGCGGAAGCATCCCCATGCTTCTTCTTGAGATCCAAGTACTCCGTGCAGTTGCGTTTCCAGTGTCCTGTTTTATGGCAGTGATAACATTCCCCTTTCCCTGACTCCCCAGCCTTGGACTTGTCTTTCCCCTTAGTCTTTTTGACTCCACCCTTAGGTTTGGTGGGTTTCTTCTTCATCTTTCCCTTGGCCTTAGCCTTCGGGTGAGAGGAGGAAGATGGCCCAATACTCAAAACGGGGGTCTTCACTGACTTAAGCGTGCTCTATGCACTCCTTAACATATTAAGGAGTTCAGGTAGTTCCTTCTCCATGTTGAGCATTTTGAAGTTAACTATAAATTGAGCAAAGGTGGAGGGGAGAGACTACAGAATAATATCAGTATATTGCTCATTGTCCATTGTCCACCCAAGGTCCTCAAGCTCTTCTATGAGAGCTATCATCTTCAGAACATGGTCTCCTAATAGTGTGCCAGGGGCCATCCGCATCTGAAACAGCTTTCATGACGCTTCGTATCGTAAGAAACGAGATTGCTCCCCATACAACTCCTTTGTATGGAGAAATATGGCTTGGACGTCCATATTCTCATGCTGCTTTTGATGTGTGTTATCCATCGATGCAAGCGCGAGGTATTTGGCCGTGGCACAGTCAGCGTCCCATGTCTTGCGGACTTCCTTATTCGCAACTGAAAATTTAGGACCTGGGACGGGCGGGGCTGGAGCCGTGAGGACATATGATACCTTCTCATAAGTCAAGGCAATGTTAAGGTTCCTCAGCCAGTCTTTATAATTGATCCCATTCAGTTTATTTTTATTTAGTAGAAGCTTGAGTCCTGTCATTGGTATCTGCCATTAAGAGAGAGAAAAGAATACAATCAGCGAAAACTCTTGCAAAGATCAGATTGGTTGTTATCTTATCTAATCGATGTCTCCCACTGCTTTTATCAAATTTTCCCTCAAACCTTAAAAGGAAAAGTAGCCAGGATTAACTACAGTCTACAACTTCGCTAACCGTTCAGTCAGGCCAGTGTTGGTACTTGAGGGAGGTTCCCCGTGCTTTTACACGGACCTAATTAATATAAACCTCATCTTCCCAGAGTCGTAACCTCGTTAACACCTTTCTAGATACCTAATGGGTTAGCTAATTGTAAACTGCAAAACTCTCCTGGGAGCAACTATTGCCCACAGTGGGATCGGGATCCAACCATCATATGGAAGGTATGCAATCTCATTGCAAATTTAACCTCTTGAAACTCCCGATGTGTTTTTACTCCTAGTACTCATGACCTTAACTATGGTCAACAAATCACAAGCACTAATCAAGTTCTACCCGTCATTTCTTGATTAATTAGACCCACCCATATGACCCTTAACCATGGTCAACAAAGTCATATGAATGTGCTAATTAATCTGCACCATATGCAGTGTAGGAAGACATCACTTAGCTACCGTACAGCCTTAACTATAGTCAGTAAACGTAGCACGAATACTAAGTACTCTACTTCCAAAAATGACGGAGCGTTGCGGATGGTTTTTAAGAAAACCTTTAACGCTTTAAATTTGATATCACTGTAGAATCAAATGGTTTTCAAAAGGAGTGGCTTAAGCTCCGCAATTTTGAAATGTAGCTTTTTCTTAAAAAGCCGAGTGGTTTTCAAATCTGATTCTACAACATCTTTTTAGGTTTATTTTCTTTACATTAATCATATTAATGTAGTCCCATCATTTAAGTCCTTAAGCCAATCACAGAAAAGAAACGAAAATACAACGTACGCTTACGCCATTCGCATTCGCCGCAATGTTCCGTTATGTACCGTTAGGTTACTAAACTAACGGCATACCGGGACGGGACTAGCGCGGGTGTAAAACATAAGCAACGTCTATTATATATCTCATATATAATATAGCATTCGTCTCAGATATATTAAGCGATCACATCACAGAATATAGGCAGCAGAAACACAAATATGATAATATAGGATATACTAGGACGTCCGTATTTAGTATTTAACCAACAATAGAAAATACGGATTCCATGGTCGTGATGAATAGCCAATCCCACACCCTAGACCCCTACGAGAGCGGTAAGTGACCCTGCCAATTCTGGAGTTAGGAAACCCGGTCTCGACGCCTCGAGATGGTCTCCTACTGGACTCTGGAACCTGGTCACTTGTGTTCTCCACCTTAGGTCTATCCTAATGAGGAAAAGTAAATAATATACAATAATGGTGACATCATCCTCAACCCGGAAGTGCCCCAAATAAAAGAATATTACATTACAAATGAATTTTACATGAATGAAAAGAAAAACTCTCATCTCACATAAAACCCCCGTCCATTCGATCACGACATTCCTATACATCATAGCACAGCAACACATAATATCACATGTCATCAACGTAAGCAAGTGTGCGTATCCCAATTGCCGTTGACATATAGCAACGAAACCAGCGATACGCATACTACGCTTACGGTCGCAGAAAAAAGTATCACATACTACTAGGCGATGTTAAAACCTTCGATCGAATTAACGAACACCCATATTCCCCAGCAAGCTCAACACTTGAGCACCGTTAAACAATACCCAAAATCTATGTCACAGTATTTAATGGACCAGCCGTAGAAGGGCAAACCCAAGCCTCATTTATGGCGCCACTAACTACGATAAACCCTAAGGTTTAGTCGCAGTTCTGTGGTCACATCTCGAGTTAGGGTTTCATTCTTCTAGAGGGTCCATAAGAATACCTGCATTATATATTGAGTACGTTCAACCTGGAAAATACCAGTGTTTGATAATCGTTCGACCTGTTTAACGTCGTCTAGGTTACCAATACAATGCTAAAAAAAATACGAATACGAAATGCTCCGCAAAGAGTCTATTACCAAACTTACATCACATGCAATTCTGGACTACCAAACAATACCAGAAACCCCAGATCATGATGTACAGAGCACTGGTGCAATACGAGGAGGAGGGGAGCATGTACGGCCGGCGTCGCCGGAAAATGGAGTGTCGTCGCCGGATTTTTTCGAGCCCTCCCACTCGTATTTCAGCTGTGTTCTTGTAATCTCTTAAATGTCACTCTGCAGTTACTAAAATAATTTTTAGACCGGTTTTAAAAAAAATTCCAAAGAGCATTTACATGGGTTTCTAAAACCGTATTTTTGCGGAGTTTTTCGTTTTCGGATTACCGTAACATCGTCTAGGCTTCTAGTTTGGCTCTGATACCATGAAGGGTTTCCTTAGCACCACTACTAGGGTTTGGTAGCATCACACATGCCATATTAAAAAATTTAGAGGGTGCTAAAGAAACTATCCTAAGGATCAAACTAGAAAAGCTAGGGTAACACTAAACTATAACACAATCCACAAGTAGTTGAGTGCTAGGTTTAGAGAATACAACCTTTGTAGCTCCCTGCGCTAGACTCCTTGGCTAATTGAGAGTTGAAAGAAGCTTGCTTGAGATCCTCCAAGTCCACGACGATCCATCCGGAGTCCTCTTTGTCCAAACTCAAAGCTCCACTTGATCAAGATGATGAAGATGAAGCTAACACTCTAAACTAATGGGCAAGAGTAGTATAGAATGATGATGTGGTTTGTTTTCTCACTTCAAAACCCTAACTTGACCACTCTTTCACTCACTATCAAAACCTAGAGAGGAAGAAGAAGATGGCAATATGAGAGCTCAAGATAATGATAAGCTTAAGATAAAAATGAGAATAGAAAATATATATATTTTCTTCTTCTCATTCTTAACTCAAGTTAATAAATATCTAGATATTTCTCTTGGAGCTCTAATGGCCATGGAAAAATAACTCATGGTTAACCCTAGGTTTAGTGTAAGAATAAAATAATCAACCATGAGTGATTATCCATTTCCATTAATCCAAAAAAATAAATATCAACATATTTACTAACATGTGAGTCTTATATTGCCACCATCAAATGTATCAACAACCATGATACAAATGAGTATGCATGTATGTGTGCACGCACAATGTAAACATGTGCATACATGCATGCATACACTAAAAGACAAAAGGGTTTAAAGTGAAAATGCTAATGGTCAATGTTAAATCAACACTTGATTTAGGGTCATATCTCATACGACCCGACCGATTGCAAACCGCCCGATTAATATACGGTATCATATACACGCATTTAATCGGGTCCCCGCGCATATCACATATGCATACCACATCGTTTCGCCTGGACTAGGTAACTCCATTGTGGGACTCTAAGACTCGTCAATACACCGGCAGTGGGTGATGATCGTATCACGCACCCCCAAGCAGCAAGAGGTCAGCTAAACGTAACGGCCATCTGGGTATTGAGCGATCAGAAGAAAACAAGCGAACCTGTCACAACTCCCGTCGAGCCAACCGGTAATACTACCGTACAGTCCGGTCTCTTCGTCAGATATGCTGCATATCGAGTCTAGAGATGGTAACGTCGATCTCAAAAACTCAATAAGTCGTGCCGATGAATGGTCTATAACAGATCGAGAAACTACTGATAACATTTATCAGTAAATCTCAACAGTCTTGGCCAGGGATTTACTGATATAGTCAATCGAGCACAGCACATCATCAACTCCCAATACTGGGAGAGATGAAACCCCTCCTATCGCTCATCGTCTTCATGTGTCTCGGGACTGTACCCAAAAGCCACCTGTTTGCACGACTCAGTAGAGCCGTGGCAGGGTGGTAATCAAAGTACAGTGGGAGAACACATAAGACTCTATAACGATCTCGGGTCTACAGACTAACCTGTACCAGTTTCACCTGAGAACTGCTATCCGACGATAGATATAATACCATATAGGAGTTCGCGGCGAGTTCGTCCAGTGTACCCAGTCTCCACTGAGCACCCGTATATGATCTCGATGTTAAACATCAATGGATGCGGGAACATCCATCGCCCATCATATGGGTCTAGTATCATATACGCTAGTCTACTCTGGTATATCGATGCCCCATCTCGATACACTTACGACTAGGGACATTTTAGGATATGCTTATAAACTACATACGTCCCACTAGTATGGTCTCCATCATAATCACAGTAGTCAAGCAAAAATCCTCAGGGCTTTATCAACATGTGTAAATGAATAAAAACATGATCAAGTCAACATGTCAGATAAAGTAGAACCAGATAGCATACTATCATGTCAAGCAAGAATGTACACAGAATATATATACATGTATAAATACATCCACTATCATATAATGGCCTCTAGGGCATACATATATCCAACAGATCATATACGTGGGAGCTGGGGGTCTATAAGCACATCCTTAAATGTCCCTAGTCGTGGGAGTATCGAGACTGGGCATCGATACTCTAATGTAGACTAGTGTATACTGATCGAGACCCCGACGAGGGGCGGTGGCCAGGTTTCACAAGCCATTGGTGTTAGTTTGTTCACCTAAGATAGTATATAGGTGCTCATTGGGTTATGAGTACACTGGACGGACTCGCCGGGAACCTGCTAGTTGATATTATACCTATTGTCAGATAGCAGTTCCCTGGTGACATGTATACAGGTTAGTTTGTCGACCTGAGATCGTCATTGTCTCGTGTGAGTTCCCACTGTTCTTTGACTACTACCTTGTCACAACTCAAAGGAGTCGTGCAAATAGGTTTTAGTTGGGTACAGTCCCGAGCCACATGGAGGCAGTGATCGGATCGTCGGGTATTCATCTCTCCCGGTATTGGGGGTTGATGTCACATTGTGCACGGGTGGCCATAACCAGAAATTCATGGCCACGGTGGACGAGAATTACCGATCCAGGATCGATAGTTTCTCAGGTGGTGTTGGGTCATGCCGACACTAAATGTTGCGTTGTTAGGGGTCTGACTTTATCCACCCCCTAGACTCGATATGCGACACTCTTAGACGAACAGACCGGACTGTACGGATATTGTAACTGTCAGGCTCAGTAGGGGTTCAGGATGAGTTTGATCGTCGGTCTCCCTTTCGCTCAATACCTGGGTAGCCGTTACGTACAACTAGTGCCGCTGACGTGCTTGTGGTTAAACCCACTGCCAGCGTATTGACGAGTCTTTAGAGTCCCACACAGTGGGTTTTCACGGTTCAGGCAATATGGTGTTGATGACGTATGTTGGTACATACAGGTGTTCGATTAAATATGTGTACAGGCTGCACAGATTTTAATCGGACGGTTGATAATACTAGCGGTTTAGGACTGAGCCGGATTATTAAATCAGGTTTTGATTTAAAAATTTATATATGTATTTATATATATATGTATTCTAGTATTATTGTTCACTATTCATTTTCTCTCTAGGTTATTCGTATTTTTGTACGAATACACGTATATTTATTTCGATACATGTACCGGGTTGTATTCCGTATTTATACAGAATAGCTTCTAGAAGTGGACACCTCATTTGTATGATTTTCCTTTTTTGGAAATTCATTTGTTTTACAAATGAGGTAGAGGAGTGAGGTGGCATGAGCATGGGCTTGGGCATGTAGAGAGGCATGGGTCTTAATTGTTTATTGGAAAATTGTGAAGAGATATTTTGTATGTGTGCATCATTGAGAGAGGGGTTGGGGTAAAAATTTACACCCCAGTTGACCAAGTCAAAATCAAAGTCAACCCTAAGCCAAGTGGGCCTAAGCCCAGGTAAAGTAGGCCAATGCCCGGGTCGTGCCCGAACATGAAGCGTCCGGCCTCCCCCATGCCAAAATAAAAAAATTGTAATAAATAATTTTGGTGTATTTCTTTTATTTTATTTTATGAATAAATATAAGAAAAATGTGAATAAAGCCAAATTTTTGTAAAACCCATGGCTCATATGCAAAAGAAATGAGCACATGAGGCATGGGATGGGAAAAATGCCATTTTGTAAAGCCCAAGGGGCTATATGTAAAGTTTGTAGCCTATAAAAGCAAACATGATGAAAATATCCATGACAACTTTTCATTCTCTCAAACTCTAGGGTTTCTGTGCCTCTTTCTCCTTCCTCAAGGTTCTAAACCTTCTTCTTTCTTTTGAATTAAATCAAGAGTTTTACTCTTGCTTTTCTAAAACTAAATAGTTTTTCACCACAAAACCCACAAAGGGGAGCTCAGATCTTCCATTAGATCTAGAAAATGAGAGATTTTGAATCTCACCCCCCCTTTTTCCTCCATGATCGGGTCAACAAAGAGGAGGAAGAAGGAGACCCATCTCCGAGAATCCCACTGTGGAAAAGATCCAAGACTCAAGAGAAGATCCAAGGCTTAAGAGAGAAGAACCGCTGAAGATTTTTAGGGAGTTCAACTCTAAGACCTAAATACATAAAGGAGTTTAACTTCTAATCCAGATCTTTTGGAGTTTAACTCCACTCAAAACCCTATTTTGGAGTTTAACTCCTATTTCTGGGGGTAAAAACCCCTCTTTTGCGTCCAAGCGCCCACGTGCCGGGCACATGAGGAGCTAGCGCCCGCGCCCAAAGCGCCCGCACTAACGCCCTTATGCCGGGCACGTAAGGCGCTAGCGCCCAAAGCGCCAGTGCCCGAGCGCCCACGTGCCGGGCACGTAGGCGCTAGCGCCCAAAGTGGCAGCGCCAGCGCCCGAGCGTCCACGTGCCTGGCACGTGAGGCGCTAACGCCCAAAGCGCCAGCGTCCGAGCACCCACGTGCCGGGCACGTGAGGCGCTAGCACCCAAAGCGCCAGCGTCAGCGCCCACGTGCTGGGCACGTGAGGCGCTCGCGCCCAAAGCGCCAGCGCCAGCGTCCAGTGCCAGCGTGCTAGGCACGTGAGGCGCTGGCACTCATGCGTCCTTTGGAAGCTATTTTCCCCTCATTTTCCATGAACTCCACACTAAAAATACCTCCCCCGTTAGGAAAAATTTCTAACGGGGTGCTGTCCTGCACCCTGTAAGGGGGCTGCTAGTCCCTTTGACCCCTAGCCCACTATCTGGGTAGCGGGACCCCTGTAAAAACTCTGCGGGGACCCCGATATATCTAAAACCCCTTCAAACACAACACTGCACATTGAGTTCGCATGATCTGTTTGACCCGTCAATCGGAGGTTCTCTCGCTCCAAAGGCAAGGGGTAATTAATGGCAGCTTAGTCCGTAGCTGCCGGAGATTCGGATCCTCACAATCAATAAACCCCAGCCTACCCTAGGCAGGAGGAATCTGTAATGCGCCTGATAAGCGCGCGCGCATTCCCATCTCAACAGGGTGACGAAAAACACCCTACAGATTCTGGCACGCCCGGTGGGGCCTTTCTCTCCTCGCATATCTCGGGCTAAGCATTCATGCGAACTCCTTTAACATATATACCGATATTTGTACTGAAGTAACGTTCCTTTTATGCAGCAATCAACTTTCAACGACAATGTCTCCTAAGATGGATCCAGCTTCTGATGCCACCCCGATCCCGTACGTGGTCATGGTCAATGCTCGTGTGGTTCTCCCCGCAAGCCTCAGTCGACAGTGGGAGGAACTGCCCCTCCAATTTGGTTCCGTCATCATCTACCCTGCAGGAAGCGCCCATCTGGCAGAAATCCCGGCAAAACAGGTGGTCAAGCCGGTCTCAAGGGGCAAGAGGCCGAATGTTGTGATCGCTAAGGCACTACAACTGAAACTTAAGACGATGTATGACGACTCTCAGGTACTCTAGATGGGGGCAAGACTTCCGGTACAAAGGGCAACATAAAACGTTGCAGACGAGCTCAGGTGATGACTCTAACAAATGCACAATCAGGCGTATCTCCAAAGCCCTCCATCGCCCCGTCTACGGCGGCTTCCCGAAAAGCCGTAACCAGCCAAGTGCTCAAAACAAAAAGGCTGAGACAGAAGCGGCTCAGGTATCGAGCCAACAAGAGGGCCAGGACTCCGGCCTAGTGGAATCTTGTGAGATTCCAAGAGCAGAGTCGTCCTGCGACGACGGCTGAGTCGACCATAAAAATCAGCAATTCCTTCGAACCTCTGAAGTTGGTTCAGAAAAATGCCATGACCGTCAGAATCAAGAAGATAGTGGTCCGAACGTTGCTACAAAGAGACGTGTCCCGTCCCCGACAGAAAAAGTACGACACTGTCTCTTCAAGAGTCTACCAGACGCTCTGTGCAGCGCGAAAACAGCGGGGCAAAACCAAAAAGAAAGTGTCAGGACCATTCAAGAGTCCGGCCAGGCCAGCCGCCTTCAGTCGACCGCCCGTTACCGAAACAGGAGGGTCAAGACAACGATCCATGAAATCAGCCGCCGATAATAAAAAGACGGCTGGATATGTTATCCATACGGTCTTTATGGCTGGTGGGCGCTCCAGCGACAACCTTTGCAATAAAAGCAAGGATAGGGCTACCACATCCCAATCCCAATGTGGCTTGAATGTGGTTGCCGCTTCTCAAGAACAGCCGCCTCCGCTGGATGATGAAAACCCTTTCGACGAGGATGATGGGCAGAAAGACCCCTCAGTCCATGTAGAGTCAAGCTCGGACAGCGAGGAAGAGCCGACTTTACGCCCCAGGACCGCGGAGCAAGAGCTGCTTCAAGAGCTTCGATAACAGCTCAGGAGAGAGGATAAAGAGATGACCAAGCTCTATTCGAAAATTTGACGACCTAACGAACATTGTGATGCAGCTTATGGCTCAAATTGCTCGAGCGCCTCCCAATCAAGCATAAGTCACTACTCCTAAGCCAGATGATGAAAATCCGAAGCGGCCGATGCCTGTCCCTTTAGGTCCAAGATTGGTCGAGCCGCATGAAAGCCAGCCACATTGCGCTTCTGGGGATGCCTTGGCCCCAGATAGCACTATCCCGCTAACACAAGATCGGATAATGGATTTGGTCACCAGCAAGGTTAAAACATTGGTGGCCGAAGCTGAAGCTCAGAAAGAAATCGGTAGTAGTAGGCGGCCATAACCCGCACAGTATGATCTGATCGAGTTCCTGAGCGGCTACGTCATTCTTAAGTTCGGAAGATTTGATGGGACGGGAAAAGCAAATCAGCATGTCGCCTACTTTAAAGCATCATGCAGAAATACAGGGGGCAATGGTGTGCTCCTTCTTCGTCAGTTTGTCAACAGCCTGACCGGTGTCGCTTTTGACTGGTACGCGAGTATACCAGACGGGTCCATCATTACCTTTGCCCAAATGGAGTCTCTGTTTCGGCAAAGGTTTATGAGTGTCAGTGATAAAATCTCCATTGCTGACCTTGTGAGGACCAAGCCAGGGAAGAATGAAAGAAATATCGACTTTATCGCCCGGTGGCATAATCTCACAGTCAAGTGCGAACAGCCGCTGGAGCAGGACCAGTCCGTCATCCTTCTCATTAGGAACCTCAGCAATTGGATGGTCCCATTCTTATGTATAGCAGGCCTCAAGACATTTAAGGAGCTAACCAAGAAAATCCAAATGCTGGAACGCTCGAAGCAATAGTCCGCCCGGACTCTCAGAGAGACAAGACTTGGAAAAGCAAGCAGGACGACAACCGTAGACGTGGGAATTCCAGCAGTACCAATGTCTTCTATGCGTCCGACAATGAAGACAAGCGAAGGGCAGACGAGTCCAAAACCAACCGGTCTCGGAAGCCATTGCTGGGAGGAGAAGGGCCTTCCCTAGAGGAGAAAAAGAAAAAGGTTTACTCTTTCAGAAGTGACAAGGTCCGCACGATATTTAAAGATGCCTTGAACAATGGTTTACAATTGCCGGAGTCGAAAAGACCTCAAGAAGCAAAAATGACCGACAATCCCCTGTATTGCACATACCACTGAGTAGTGAGCCATGCGATCGAGGATTGATATATCTTTAAAGACTGGGTCGAGAAGCAGTACAAGGCTGGAGAGATCGAGCTGTCCAAAAGTGTGTTGGTGAACAATCAAGTTGCAACCACCAACTTTATACAGACGGAAGCTGAAACCTTCTGGGAGCACACAGCTGAACCCGCTGCCCTGAGAAATGAAACAGACTCACCGCAGCCTCCATAGAGTATGCACATATCTAATAAGACGAAGAAGATGCTAAAGTTACTTCGGAAAGAGCCCAGAATAGAATGGGAAGGGCAGAAGAAGCCCACCATTCCAGCTGCTAATTCGGCTCAATCAGGCTCAAAATCTAAAAAGCTCAAGAAGAAGAAAAGTGCAGCTCGACGCGAAAAAAAGTCTGCAGGGAGATCGACCATTCAAAAATATATAGATTCTCTCGAAGACTATGAACAGAAGGAAAGAACTCTGATTCAATTGAAGGAGTTCCTTCCGATAGAAGCAGCTGAAATTCTGGTGGATTTAGAAGAAGACTCCAATGAAGAGATCCCTATAGTGACCTGCTACGCCATCCATCTTGGCAACGAATCTGAGGAGGAGCTCTGTTTTCCCGAAAAGGACGAGGAGCTCGCCATAAAGGCCAACCAAATCCAGCTCAGAAGCGGCAGGGCTCTACCGCCGAATCAGGGCAACACCCTAAAAGGAAAGGAAAAACATGTGGCTAATGAGGAAGATGGAAGAGAACCGGCTAATGAAAACTCAAGTCCTTCTTCAGTGGACTACAATGTCTTGGCTCATCTCCGGAAGCTTCCGTCTCTCCTGAGCATCTACGATGCCTTGGTCCTATCTAAGGAGCTTAGAGACGCTCTACAAAACCCCGAACGGTATTAGGCTCGCTTTGTAGAAATTAATATGAAAGAAGCCCAGTACACCCTGCATGCCGCCGCCGTCACATTTAAGGACGAACACTTGCTACTGGGGATGGCTGAGCATAATCGGCCGCTTTATGTGACCGGGTACAGCGGCGGAGATCGGATTAATCGCATATTGATTGATCCGGGATCCTCAATGAACATCATGAACTTGCGGACTCTGAAGAGTTCGTCAATGGACGTCCGACACCTGTCAAGGGAAATGATTGTCATTCAAGGCTTCAAAACTGCCAGAAAGTTCTCGGGTCTATAGCTCTGCTAATCAAATTTGGGGATCTACAAACCGAAGCTAAGATATATCGATGCTGACACGTCTTATAAGGTTATTCTGGGACAACCGTGGATTTACGATTACGGCATCGTTCCGTGAACGCTCCATCAGTGCATGAAATACACCAAAAACGGAGAAGAAAGACGCATTAATGGAGACATCCAGCCGTTCGGTGTACATAAAGTCTGATATGAAGATTCTCGGTACTTTGTGAACCTCCAAAGTGCTGAGCCACAGCTGGCCAAGACAGAACAACCCCGAAACTCAAAAGCAAGTCTGAGCCGGTTGTCACTTTCAAAAGCAGAAACCCCTATGTGCGTCCGTGTTTCGGCAGTGACACTGATGAGTCCGACACTGGAAGTCCGTCCTTCCGTAAAACTCGCCCTCATTTCGGTAGCGATACGAGAGAATCTGATACTTAAGGCCCATCCGAAAGCAAAATCCACCCTCGTTTAGGTAGTGACACTGAAGAATCAGAAGAAGAGGATCCGTCTTGCAACAGCTGTGCAAATCGGGCTATCGTCGAACAACGAAGCTACGAGAGACCTTCTAAGTTGCAGAAGGGTCCCTAGCTATCACAAGGGTGCCGGAGCGGATGTGCAAAGAGCTCGATGCATTGTTAGTCTCTACCGTGGACCAGCTAAAAACTTTCTACGTTCCCGGGAGGATACGTGGACAGAAGTGCATCCGGTTTTATGGGTCAAATCTTGTTGTGCACCCGAACGATTTGTCTGTCGCGTGCCTTCCCTATGAGAGAGGCATAAGTGTCGTCCTCAATCCCAGATACTATGTCCCCGAAATGCGGGAATACATTAAAAAGTGCAGGTGTTGGCTATATCAAACGGACTCTGAAGCGGAGTTTTACGAAGGGCTATGGCATCCGCCTCAGGTCCGAGCACTCATCGATGGACGAATTCCAGATAGACGGGGCATAGGTTTCATTCAACCTGATTCTAAGGCATGTTACATGATCCATGTTGGTGAAGCCAGGGAAAGATCAAATGATGATGACGAGATAGCCGAGCCAGAAGAAGCTCCTTAAGAGCTCGAAGATGGTGGACAAGCAACCTTCGATGAGCTAACCGAGATTGATTTGGGAACGCCCGATAATCCAAGGTCGACCTATATTAGCTCACTCTTGTTAAAGGAATTGAAAGAGCGGATATTAGCCCTGCTGCATGAATTCGCTGACTGCTGCGCATGGACGTACAAAGAAATGCCTGGCCTCTCCCCTAAGGTAGCCGTGCATAAGCTGGATATTTCTCCAGATGTCAAGCCAGTCAAACAAGCTCCCCGAAGAATGAGAAAGGAGCTAGAAGAAAAGGTCATCGAGGAAACTAAGAAACTTATCGATGCTGGCTTCATCAGAGAAGAGAAATATGCGGACTGGATCGCATGCATAGTCCCAGTGAAGAAGAAAAATGGGCAGATCCGAATTTGTGTCGATTTCAGGGACCTCAACAAGGCATGCCCTAAAGGCGACTTCCCGCTACCGGTCATGAAAATGATGGTTGATGACACCTCAAATTACGAGCTGTTCAACTTCATGGATGGCTTGTCTGGATATAATCAGATCAAGATGTCGTCTGAGGATGAGAAACACACAACATTTCGAACCCCGATCGGAATATACTGCTACAAGGTGATGCCGTTCGGACTGAAGAACGCATGTACTACACATCAAAGGGCAATGACCAATATCTTTGATGACCTAATCCATAAAGTTGTCGAATGTTATGTTGATGATTTGGTCGTCAAGACTAAAACCAAGGCCGATCACATCTAAGATCTCAGGACCGTTTTCACTAGACTGAGGGAATACGATCTGAAGATGAATCCTCTGAAGTGCGCTTTTGGCGTGTCATCGGGAAAATTCCTGGGCTTTATAGTCCGACATTAGGGGATCGAAGTTGACCCATCCAAGATAAAGGCCATCATGGAGATGCCCCCTCCAAAGAGTCTGACGCAGCTAAGATATTTTCAAGGCAAGCTTGCTTATATACGAAGGTTTATCTCAAATTTATCGGGGAGATGTAGGCCTTTCTCAAAGCTCATGAAGAAAGGAGCTCCTTTTATCTGGGATGCTGAATGTCAAGAAGCGTTTGAAAGCATCAAGCAGTACTTGTTGCACCCTCCAGTGCTGGCCGCTCCCATTCCAAATAAACCGCTGATTCTCTATACTGCCATGTTAGATGAATCACTCGGTGCACTCCTTGCCTAGAACAACGAGGAGGGAAAAGAAAATGCCCTCTACTACCTCAGTCGAAAACTAGTCAGGACGGAACACAACTATTCCCCGATCGAAAAGCAATGCCTGGCTTTGATATTCGCTATGAAGAAGCTGAGGCACTATCTGCTTGCTCATTGGGTTATGTTGATCTCCAAGGTTGACACACTCAAACACTTAATGACCATGGCAAGCCTAGCCGGCAGAATGGCGAGATGGGCTGTCATGCTACTTGAGTTTGACATAGTTTATACTCCTCAGAAAGCAGTAAAAGGGAAAGCCCTTGCAGACTTCCTTGCTGCTCATCTCGTTCCAGAAGAGTCACCGCTCAATTGCGAGTTACCCGACAAACAAGTGCTTCACTTCTAGGAAGGTGAGCCATGTTAGGAGCTCTACTTTGATGGAGCCTCATCAATGAGGAGCTCCGGCAAATCAAGCATCCCGTAGATAAAACCGGGGATAGGATTGGTGTTCATCACGCCATCGATGGGAACCCTACGACGTTCTTTTGCTCTCACCGAGCCTCGCACAAACAACAAGGCTGAGTATGAAGCTCTGATAGCTGGTCTGGAGCTTGCTATAGAAATGGAAATCTTTCGGCTATGGGTTTACGGTGACTTTCAGCTTGTCGTCAACCAAGTAAACAGTGACTATAAGATATACAAACCCGAGTTAGCTCGGTACAGAAGCCGGGTGGTGGAGCTTATGAAACAGTTCTCCCATATTGAGCTGATGAGAGTTCCTAGGGCATTGAATGGAAATGCATGGAAATGCTGATGTACTCGCTCGCTTAGCCAAGGAGCTGGCTGATCCTAACATGGACGAAATTCTAATCACAGTCAGAAGCCGGAAAATTCTGCCTCCAGCCTCTTTGCATGAAGAAGAAATTGTAGAACGAGAGAACAATCCTGCCGAAGATGCTTCGATCATCCAAGACAAGCCCGATTGGAGAGACCCTTCATAGAGTACCTCCGATACGACAAGCTGCCCGAAGGAAAATCTGCGAGGATTCAGCTGAAGAAGAGAGCTCTCCGATACGTGTTTGTAAATGAAAAGCTATACCGTAGGTCATATGACCAACTCCGGCTCAGGTGTCTGTCATCGGCCGAAGCCCAAAAAGTCATGAGAGAAGTTGACTCAGGCGTCTGCGGAGCTCACCGATCCGGCCCCAAAATGCGGCTTCAATTCAAACGGCTTGGATATTACTGGCCTATCATGATAAGGGATTGCGAAAAGCATGCAAAAAAGTGCCATCTCTGCTAAATTCACGGTGACTTCATTCACAAGCATCCCAATTCGTTGCATCCTACAGTGGCGTCATGGCCCTTCGAAGTTTGGGGCACCAACATAGTTGGCCCAGTTGACCTTCCGTCATCCAAAGGCCACCGGTTCATATTGGCCACAACTGATTACTTCTCCAGATGGGCTAAAACTGTTCCATTAAAAGAAGTCAAGACAGAAAATATTCTAACATTCTTCCATCATAATATCCTATACCGCTTCAGTACACCAAGAAGAATCATATCTGACAACGGGCCTTCTTTCAAGGGCTTTAAAGTCTCAAGATTCGTTACTCAACACAATATAAACTGGAGATATTCTTCCATCTATAATCCAAGAGCCAATGGGTTCGCCGATGCCTTCAATAAAACTCTATGCAAGCTCCTGAAGAAAAATGCCTCAGCCAATAAACGAGAATGGGATCTAAAGCTCCACGAGGCGTTGTGGGCATATCATACCACACACCGCCTTCCAACTCAGTCTACTCCATACTCATTACTCTTCGGAGTGGAGGCGATCCTCCCCCTCGAAATCGAAATTCCAAACTTAAGAATGGCCATCCAGCATGAGTTGACGGAGGAGGAAAACGTGCTCCTTCGGCTTGAAGAGCTCGACGCCTTCGAAGAAAAGAGGCTCGCGGTGCAGCAAAATCTGGATCTATACCGAGCCAAAATTTCATGGGCCTATAACAAGATTACTCGTCTCCGCGCTTTCAAGAAAAGCGAATTGGTGTTGGTCCTCAAAAGGCCGATCATCCCCAATCGACATGCCAAAGGGAAATTCGAGCCAAACTGGAAAGGACCATACGTCATCGAGAAAGTGTTCGACGGAGGATCCTACCAACTAATAAGTACCGAGGTAGAAAGGCCCATACCACCCATCAATGGCCGATATCTCAAGAAATACTATGCGTGAATGCTCCAAGTCGCAGATGAATTGAGCATACAGGCCCTACGGTCTAGATCATACATCCTGTAAAACCGTATACAGTCAACGGAAGTAAACGGCCCCTATCTCTCCCAAGTCCTGTCGATGAGACTACTTTTAAAGTCCCAGCGACAAAAAAAAACTGGTACGTCTACAAGCAAGACGGGCATGGATGAAAACCCGAAAGGGCTCCATGAGTAAAAACAGCAGGACTGCCGGCAAGTTTGTGAAAACCCGAAAGGGCGCAAACTCGTGAAAAGAGATGAAATACACTCGCAAAGTCCTCTCGACCTTTTGAGGAGAAAATCCCTGCGTGAGATCCATACGACTCACAAAAGAGCAACACACTTAGGAATCCTCATGATTTTTAAGGAGAACATACACCTGCGAGATCCCCTCGACTCGTAGAGAGAAAATCCTTTTATAAGACCCTTACGGCTCATAAAATTGAAAAGCCTTAGGTGATAGGGATCTAAACCTATCTCCTGAGCCATCGCTCCACAACGGGCACCTTCCCGAATTTAAAATTGAAGTCTGCCCATGATCCACGAAAGAAAGGTCTAGATATTCCCCAATTACCTCCCGAAAAGATCAAAGAGACTGAAAGAAAGGTCGGCGTTGGTTTTTCCAACAAAAGCAAAATGGGATTGATCGGCTACACATTTACAGAGCTAACCCCTATCCAGTGTCTGGCAGAACGTTGGGGGCTATGGAAAATGATGAGTCGCTCCTGGCATTTCCCTTCAGTGTTAGCGGTGCTGATGCCGACACAAAAACCAAATCCCAATTCCTCCCGGGGCAAATGATGAGTTGCTCCTGGCATTATTCCAGTACAGCAATGCTGATGCCAAACAAGATCCAAATTCCAAGTCCCCATACGGCGAATGATGAGTCGCTCCTGATATCATATTCCAGTGCAGCGATGCAGACGCCAACTAAAATCCAATCTCCTAAAAATCTCCCAGCCCTACGGTTGGTACCTAAGTTGACTACCGTATACAATCCACGGGCTCAAATAATTCTCATCATACCCATGCCCAACCGCAATCACCAGTTATGCGGCTGGTCTCCGCCCTTGGAATTATGCTCCATTTGGGAAGACCCACTCATGTTTCCTCACGATACATGAGGAGAACAAACTTATGGGATCCTCACGACTCATGAGAAAACACCTTCGTGGGATCCTTATGACTCACAAAGGAAAATTACAGTTGGGAGTCCCCATGACTCCTAAGGAGAAAGTACACCTACGAAATCCTTTCGACTCGCAGGGAGAAAATACTTTTATGGGACCCTTACGGCTCATAAAATTGAAAAGCCTTAGGTGATAGGGACCTAAACCTGTCTCCTTGTAAGGTTCCTAGGCACGCTAATGAGGTCTCATACGGCATCAACCATGCCAATTACAAATTTTACAAGTGCCGAGAAACCCTAATACGGATCGTTAACTAGAATTTTAGGCGAAACGAGAAACTAGTTAACATCTTAACTAAAAGAAAGAGGCTACAACCTTTGTAGATCCGGTTCTCCACTTCCTTAGCTCCACGTAGACGTCCCCTCGCTGTCCATATCGGATCTCGGACTCTAGCGTCGGCTTCATCGGAGAAATGGGCGGGCTAGGTCATCGACTTCGATGCCGAAGATGATCTACGTCGAGGCAACACAAGATCAAGCTCCCACTTCACCAAGTCATGAAACTTGTGAAGAAAACACCCTATACTACTTGGCAAGAGGTAGAGGATGAAGAAATAGGAGGTGGGTTCACTTTAGAATTGGATTTCTCACTCTTTTTCACTAGTTGCCATTGATGGTGGCAAGCTTTCTTCATTGTTGAAGAAGGAGAAGAAGAAGAAGATAATATGATAAGTATTTTCAAAAAAGAAAATAATATGAATACTTATCATATACAAACCATGGTTATGTGTAGAGAGTTAACTATGGTTTTGGTGAATGGTTAGGTTAAAGGAAATGAAGACAAAATGGTCACTTGGTCAAAGCTTCATGAAGTTTAACAAGCTTCATGTTTTAAAGCAACCATTTTGTTTTTCTTTCTTTTATCTTTTAACCAAAAAGAAAAGATAAATAAATAAGTGAAATGAAACCCTAACCATTCACTAAACATGGTTTAAGCCTTTACACAAATCCAAGTTTGCATGTATCATCAAACATGATACAAACAAGTGCACAAAAATATATCACATATACAATGTGCACATCAAGTGAGAAAATCCATTTAATGTGAACCAATACTAGTTAATGTAAAGTAATATATCAAATATATAATTATACATTAAATCATTAAATCAACACTGGATTTAACGATCCGGTCATATCGCATATAACCGACTAATATCCAATGTATCGGCTTATCGAATCAATCCTTGATTCGATAACTAGGTTATATCGCATACAACCAATCGATACATTCATCGCGAGAATAGAATACGGTATCACATACACGCATTATTCTCGGTCCCGCACATATCTCATATGCGCTCCTATTTCGTTTTGCTTGAGCCAGGAAACCTCTGTGTAGGACTCTAAAGACTCGTCAATACGCCGGCAGCAAGCGATGATCATATCAAACACCCACAAGCCGCAAGCGGTCTGCTAAACGTAACGGCCACCCGGGTATTGAGCGATCAGAAGATCGACGAGCAAGCCCGCTCATACTCCTGTGAATCCAACCAGTAACACTTACCGTACAGTCCGGGCTGTTCGTCTGATATGTCGCATATCTCGCCTAGGGGTGGTAAACGTCAGACCCCAATAGCTCGATAAGTCGTGTCGATATAAGGTCTATAACAGTTCGAGAAACTACAGATAACACTTACCAGTAAATCTCAGCAACCCTGGCCAGGGATTTCCGGTTATAGCCAATCGAACACAGCGCAACATCAACCCCCTATACCGGGAGAGACGAATCCCCTCCTATCGCTCATTGCCTCCATGTGACTCGGGACTGTACCCAAAAACCACCGTTTTGCACGCCCTCTTGGACGTGGTAAGGTGGAAATCAAAGCACAGTGGGAACCACACAAGCCTCTATGACGATCTCGGGTCAACAGACTACTCTGTACCAGTGTCACCAGAGAACTGCCATCTGACGTAAGGTATAATACCATCTGGGAGTTCTCGGCGAGTCCGTCCAGTGTACCCAGTCTCCACTGAGCACCCGTATATCATCTCTGATGTCAAACACTAATGGATATGGGATCATCCATCGCCCATCTGTATGGGTCGAGAAGGTATACGCTAGTCTACTTTGGTATATCGATGCCCCATCTCGATATACCCACGACTAGGGACTTTGAAGGATGTACTTATGGACTACCATGTCCCCACTAGTATGATCCGCATCATAGTCCAGGTAGTCAAGTACACATCCTAAGGGCTTTACCAACATGTATCAGAGAGACAATCAGTGTACACGTTAAGGTAAAGATCAACCAGATAGCATACTATCATGTCGAGCAAGAAAGTCCTCCCTATATATGTCCAAGCACCCACTACAATATACATCCTATGTATAGTAATGGCCTCTAGGGCATACATATAACTAACAATCTCCTACTTGCACTAGGGCCATCTGATAGCAGTGGTTGTAGTATCTCATACTCAACCATCCCATAAAAGTCTCTCTCTGGGAAAATGCCTTTGTGAGTGGATCCGCCGTGCTGTCCTCTGAGTCTACTCTCTTAACCTCGATCTCCTTGGAGATCAACCATCTCCATGATCAGGTGATACTGCCTTAGAATATATCTGGATCATTGATGGGACGGACGTTCCTTGGCATAAGCCACAACTCCATTGTCACACAATGGGAGGAACTAAGTTCATCTCATGAACAAATATACATCCGGACTGCCTCTTTGGTAGCATCTTAAGTAGCGATGTATCCAGTTTTTATCGTCTAGTATGCCACGGTATCTAGCTTGGAACTCTTCCAACATACCGTCCCTTTACTGAGGGTAAAGACAATGCCTGTGACTGACTTTCAGTCGTCCTTATCACCCTGGAACCCTTCCAGTGATTCTCCCCAGGATCGATTGATACCATCTCACTACAACTAGTGAGAATCCTAAAATCCAATTAGATCTATCTCATAGATCCAAAACCCAGGATTTAGGAGCTATCACTTTGATCCTATATGGAGAATCATTATGATAAGCGGAGATTGACCGAGCGTAGCATAGGAAACTCCTTCCCTATCAAGAGCATGTCATCCACGTACTCTACGAGGATCGTCACTATACTCCCTACTACCTTTTTGTATATACAAGGTTCATCTACCATTTTGATGATGTCAAACTCTTTGACTAACACATCAAAACAGATGTTCCAACTCCGCGATACCTGCTTTATCCTATAAAGCATCTTGTACACGTTTCCACTGCTCCCACTGTCTACGAAGCCCTCTGGTTGTGTACTTATAGACGTTCTCTTCTAAAACATCATTTAGAAAAGCAGTCATGGCACCCAACCGTCAGATATCGTAGTCATGGCATGTAGCCGTGGCAAGTAGGATCTGGATGGACTTAAGCATAGCCACTTGAAAAGGTTTCATCATTATCCACGCCTGGTCGATGACGAAAAGCTTTAACAAGTCTAGCTTTGAAAGTCTCAACTTTTCCATCTACACCAAGTAATCTTCTCAAGATATACTTGCTCCTGATGGGGATTTAACCCTTCAGATATAGCAACCAAAGTCCATACTTTGTTGGTGTATATGGATTCCATCTCAGATCGCTAAGCATCCAGCCATTCTTACAAAGTCCCACTCCTGATGGCCAGCTCGAAACTAGTTGGGTCATCATCTCATGATGCAATCCTCGCTCCCACTGTCATAGAGTAACCGAAGTATCTCTCAGGCGGGTGAGGAACCTTACTAGATCGGCGGAGAGGCTGAGGTTCATTGGTAACTATTGAATCCTTTGGTTCTTTCAAATCATCAGCTGCAGTTTGTATAGTTGGAACATTTCCAGTTCTACATAACAGATCTTGCCTCGAGCTTGTCCGGATTTTTCTTTTCAGACATAGGCTGGACAACCCCAAATCTTAACTAACATAAGAGATGGGCTCTTCCCTTATCATATCAAATATGAAGTGGTAGGCAACTGATTTGATTTGAACCCTATTCAATAGGTATGCAGCTTCTCAAGTGCATAACTCCCAAAAAGGAAATAGGTAACTCAGTAGTACTCATCATAGAGCACACCTTATCATATAGGGTGTGATTGCTCCGCCCCGATATACCATCGTGCTATGGTGTATACGGAGGAGTAATGCTGAGAGAGAATCTCATTCTCCTTTAGAAAAGTCCAAGAATTTCGTGCTCAAGTATTTTCCTCCTTGATCTCATCATAGGACATAATACTTATACCCGTATTTTGGTTCTCTACTTCTAACTTATATTCTGTGAATATCTCAAAAGGTTCGGACTTGTGTTTCAACAGGAACATAGGTCTGAATCTCGAAAGATCATTAGAGAATGTAATGAAGTATAAAGAACCGGTCTTGGCAAGTGTAGACAGGGGACCTACATACATCAACATGTATCATCCCAAGAGTTCACTAACTCTTTCTCTGTTTCCAGTAAACGGGGCTATGGTCATCTTATCTCTGTGACATGAATGGCAAGTTTCATAAGATGTAAATTCAAACTAATTTAAATATGCATCTATATGTAACTTAAGCTAGTCGGGTCGCATTGATATGACCTAGTCTACAATACCTCAAGAAGGATTCGTTCATTTCTGAACTCTTCCTCTTGTGTGTGTTCCGTATACTAAAGAACCGTAGTTTGATTTAGAACATCAATGCTTTTAGATAACGTGCCTGAACCGATCAACTTTTGATATAGGAAATGTTCAAAACATTATCCAACAATACAAAATTATATCCTTTCTTTACTAATAAAGAGACTGATATGATTTTGTATATCAGGTTCGGTATCTAATAACATTCATTCAGAATCAATGTATTGGTAATACAGGGTGACAGTGACCAACAGACTTGGCTGCAACACTTTCCCCGTTTTCTGCCTCATGAAACTTATCACCCGTTCTCAGTTTTTCTACCTTTTTTCAGCCCTATGTAACAGATTACATATCTGGGATCCTGATCCGGTATCATATACCCAGGATGCGGAGGATACTGAGAAACAGTTCTTTGTAATGAACACACCCGAAGATGATGCATCATATGTACTTTCTTCGTTTGGGCGTCACGGGAAATCTGGTATTCCCCAATTTCCTGCTCTGTCTTATAACAATTATAAGTTGGAGCGGGACCAACGTTCCCCAGCTCAGTATAACAAGCGGGTTCGGTCAATATATCCGTTTTATTATCTTGATTAAGGCGTGATATGGTCGCTACCTGGAGAGAGAGAGAAGAAAACACTCAGCGTGCGCTCTTGCAAGAATAGATTGGTTATTATTTTATCTAATCAGGATGGCTCCCACTGTTTTTATCAAATCTTCTTTCAAACCCTAAAAGGAAAGACTAGCCGGGATTAATTACACACTACAAGTTCACCAATCTTTCAGCCAGGCCAGTGTCGGTACTTTGAGGGAGGTCCCCCGTGCTTTCGCACGAACCTAATTAATGTAAACCTCGTTTTCCCAGAGGCGTAACCTCGTTAACACCTTTCTAGACACCTACTTGATCGGCTAATTGTAATGTGTAAAACTCTCCCAGGAGTAACTCTTACTCGCAGCAGGTATCGGGATCCAACTATCTCATAGAAAGTATGCAATCTCATTGCAAAATTCAACACTTGAAATTCCCGATAATTTTGCCCCTAGCGTCCTATGACCTTAACGCAGGCCAACAAACCATAGTGCGCTAGTCAAGTTCAACCCGTCATTTCCTGATTGAATTAAACCCACCCGCACGACCCTTGACGCAGGCCAACAAAGTCGCACGACTAACCTAATCCAATCTGCATCATATGCATAAGCAGATAAATACTAGTTAGCTACCGCACACCACGCCTTGACGCGGGCCAACAAACGTAGCACGAATACTAACTAGCACTTATCTGAAATGACGGAGGGCTACGACAGGTTTTTCTGAAAACCCATTGCGTAATGAACTTGATATCGTTGTAGGATCGAATGAATTTTGAAATGGAGTGTTTTTGAGGCTTTTCTAGTTTTGCTAAAGGAGTCACTCCCGGTGAACGGATCGTCGGTCCTTTCCTCGTCGAATGAGGTGCGGGATAAATCATATATATCACTGTGCAAAGCAGAAACTATAGAAGCTATCAAAAGACAAACCGAGGGTTGTACCATCTGCCAGTTATTGCTAAAGGAGTCACTCCCTGTGAAGGGATCTCGGTCCTTTCCTCATCGAATAAGGTGCAGGATATATCATATATACCGCTTTGCAAAGCAAGAACTGTAGCTTCCTGTTTTAATTTTGAAATTCAATTCCACAACATCTTTTGGTTTCTTTTATTTCATTAATCTCATTAATGAAGTCCCATCATTTAAGTACCTAAACATCACAGATAAATACGACGTACACTTATGCCATCCGCATTCGCCTCGATATCCCCTCATGCACCGTTAGGTTAGGTAACTAACGGCAGAGCGGGGCAGGGCTAGCACGGGTGTAAAACATAAGTAACATCTATATAATATATCATATATACTATATACAGTATCTATCACAGAACATATCACATGATCACATCACAGATATCGCAGCAGAAGAATCATATGAAATATTGGATATACTAGGACGTCCGTGTTTTCAATACGAGCCAGTATAAAACACGGATTCCACGGTCGTGATGAATAGCCAATCCCACACCCCTAGACCCCTACGAGAGCGGCAAGCAACCCTACCAATTCTAGAGTTAGGAGACCCGGACTCGACTCCTCGAGTTGGTCACCCACTGGACTCCAGAACCCGGTTGCTTGTGCTCCCCTCCTTGGGTCTATCCTAGTGCGGAAAAGTAAATAATATACAAAGGGTGACATCTTCCGCAACCTGGAAGTGCCCCAATAAAAGAATATTACATACAAGTTTTTACATGAATGAAAATGAAAAACACTCATCTCACATAAAAACCCCCCGGCTATTCAAACACGACGATCCAATATGACAAATCCAGCAATACATAAAATCACATGTCATCAACGTAAGTAAATATGCCCATCCCAATTGTCGTTGACATATAGCAACGAAACCGGCGATATCACATATTACACTTATGGTCACAGAAAAGAAAGTGTAAAACTACAACAGTTGGAATCCGCAACCTGCATAGACATCGCATGCCTAATCAAATGAATTCCTTAGACATCGCATGCCTAACAATTATAAACCCCGCATTTTAGTCTCATTATCGAAAACACTTTTGAATATTAAGTCGGGCAATTCAACAAGATTCCCGACATCCTGATCGAATGCTCGTCGCAAACTTTAGTAGACGGCCGCACCCCCGATACCGTGGACGAAGTGCACCAAGGCGGAACACCGCTGCCGCGAGCACCCGGACGGATGCTTTCGGCGACGGGGTTCTCCTACAGTCACTTGGTCGGGGCTAAGGGGTGTAGCTGTCTATTAAGTTTATCCGGCGAGTATCCGCGTACGCTACGTGATTGCGACGGACTTTTGATCACATCAAAATTCCGTGGCAACCGATCAAGTGAGACTAAAGTGCTATGTTTATAACATTCAGTCAGTTATCTCATAACAACTTGTGAATTCCAATTATTGTATCCCATTCCAGATAAATAGAAAATGTTAAACTTTCCGATCGAACATTTCAAACACCCAAGTTTTCCCGAAACAGCTCAACACATGAAACAAGTTTAAAAACATCCAGTTCATGCTTCAGTACCAACGGTCCAGCCGTAGAAGGGTCAAGCCAACGCCTCACATGTGGCACGCCGTACTGCCCCAAACCCGAAGGTTCAAAGGGCAGTTCAAGACGGTCACATAATCGAGTTAAGGTTTGTTGTCTTCTAGAGGGTCCATCGCGTTACTTGCACTACTTAGAACGTCTTTAAACCACGGAAAAATCCAACACTTGGAAATTTCCCGACAGGGGAAAAAGTGGGTATTATATCCGGTCGAACTTTTTAACATATTCAAAAATTATCCGGAAAGCCACACAGACAAAATTAGACAATCCGATCGAAACACCGAGTCCCCAATACAACCCAGAAAACTCAACTCATGAGTGCAGATTAAAACTTCCCAGAGAACAGAGGAAACAGATACGGGCATTACTATATAAATCGTTACCTCTAATCTGTACATACAGCCGCGGAACCGCCGCGAATAGCATGCTCATGCCGCGGTTCTGCGGCGGTTTAGTGGAGTTAGGGGTTCGTTTTCAACAGTAACTCTTAGAATTTCCTGCTCTATTTTCTGAGAATTTTTAATTAAAAAAAATCCACAAATCCAGAAAATGTCCATAGAGCCGTTTTGAGTTAGCGTTTCGGGTCGATCGGACTTCTAACTCCGTCTACGCATCGCCTAAGGCTCTAGCTAGGCTCTGATACCACTGTAGGGTTCCTAGGCACGCTAATGAGGTCTCATACGGCATCAACCATGCCAATTACAAATTTTACAAGTGCCGAGAAACCCTAATACGGATCGTTAACTAGAATTTTAGGTGAAACGAGAAACTAGTTAACATCTTAACTAAAAGAAAGAGGCTACAACCTTTGTAGATCCGGTTCTCCACTTCCTTAGCTCCACGTAGACGTCCCCTCGCTGTCCATATCGGATCTCGGACTCTAGCGTCGGCTTCATCGGAGAAATGTGCGGGTTAGGTCATCGACTTCGATGCCGAAGATGATCCACGTCGAGGCAACACAAGATCAAGCTCCCACTTCACCAAGTCATGAAACTTGTGAAGAAAACACCCTATACTACTTGGCAAGAGGTAGAGGATGAAGAAATAGGAGGTGGGTTCACTTTAGAATTGGATTTCTCACTCTTTTTCACTAGTTGCCATTGATGGTGGCAAGCTTTCTTCATTGTTGAAGAAGGAGAAGAAGAAGAAGATAATATGATAAGTATTTTCAAAAAAGAAAATAATATGAATACTTATCATATACAAACCATGGTTATGTGTAGAGAGTTAACTATGGTTTTGGTGAATGGTTAGGTTAAAGGAAATGAAGACAAAATGGTCACTTGGTCAAAGCTTCATGAAGCTTCAACAAGCTTCATGTTTTAAAGCAACCATTTTGTTTTTCTTTCTTTTATCTTTTAACCAAAAAGAAAAGATAAATAAATAAGTGAAATGAAACCCTAACCATTCACTAAACATGGTTTAAGCCTTTACACAAATCCAAGTTTGCATGTATCATCAAACATGATACAAACAAGTGCACAAAAATATATCACATATACAATGTGCACATCAAGTGAGAAAATCCATTTAAAGTGATCCAATACTAGTTAATGCAAAGTAATATATCAAATATATAATTATACATTAAATCATTAAATCAACACTTGATTTAACGATCCGGTCATATCGCATATAACCGACTAATATCCTATGTATCGGCTTATCGAATCAATCCTTGATTCGATAACTAGGTTATATCGCATACAACCAATCGATACATTCATCGCGAGAATAGAATACGGTATCACATACACGCATTATTCTCGGTCCCGCACATATCTCATATGCGCTCCTATTTCATTTTGCTTGAGCCAGGGAACCTCTGTGTAGGACTCTAAAGACTCGTCAATACGCCGGCAGCAGGTGATGATCATATCAAACACCCACAAGCCGCAAGCGGTCGGCTAAACGTAACGGCCACCCGGGTATTAAGCGATCAGAAGATCGACGAGCAAGCCCGCTCATACTCCTGTGAATCCAACCAGTAACACTTACCGTACAGTCCGGTCTGTTCGTCTGATATGTCGCATATCTCGCCTAGGGGTGGTAAACGTCAGACCCCAATAGCTCGATAAGTCGTGTCGATATGAGGTCTATAACAGTTCGAGAAACTACAGGTAACACTTACCAGTAAATCTCAGCAACCCTGGCCAGGGATTTCCGGTTATAGCCAATCGAACACTGCGCAACATCAACCCCCTATACCAGGAGAGACGAATCCCCTCCTATCGCTCATTGCCTCCATGTGACTCGGGACTGTACCCAAAAACCACTGTTTTGCACGCCCTCTTGGACGTGGTAAGGTGGAAATCAAAGCACAGTGGGAACCATACAAGACTCTATGACGATCTCGGGTCAACAGACTACTCTGTACCAGTGTCACCAGAGAACTGCCATCTGACGTAAGGTATAATACCATCTGGGAGTTCTCGGCGAGTCCGTCCAGTGTACCCAGTCTCCACTGAGCACCCGTATATCATCTCTGATGTCAAACACCAATGGATATGGGATCATCCATCGCCCATCTGTATGGGTCGAGAAGGTATACGCTAGTCTACTCTGGTATGTCGATGCCCCGTCTCGATATACCCACGACTAGGGACTTTGAAGGATGTACTTATGGACTACCATGTCCCCACTAGTATGATCCGCATCATAGTCCAGATAGTCAAGTACACATCCTAAAGGCTTTACCAACATGTATCAGAGAGACAATCAGTGTACACGTTAAGGTAAAGATCAACCAGATAGCATACTATAATGTCGAGCAAGAAAGTCCTCCCTATATATGTCCAAGCACCCACTACAATATACATCCTATGTATAGTAATGGCCTCTAGGGCATACATATAACTAACACTCCTAAGCTATCGCTCCCCAACAAGAAAAGGCAAATGATGAATTGCTCCTGGCACATGTACTTCAATGTTAGCAACGCTGATGCCTACCCTAACCCCAAAATTCCAAACTCCAATCCAATAGACCCTTAAGTATTTAAACTAGGAACAGATGACCCCTAAGTCGTTAAATTGGGAACAGATGACCCCTAAGTTGTTAAACTAGGAACGAGGGAAATCCCCTCAGAGCAAATGATGATTCGCTCCTGATACCATATTCCAGTGCAGCGGTGCTGATGCCAAACCAAAACCAAAATCCCCAAATCCTGTCATGGAAGATGATGATTCGCTCCTGGTACCATATTCCAGTGTAGCGGTGTTGATGTCAACCCAAATCATATCAAATCAGCAAAACAACCAATGACCTCTCTGGCAGAATCAAGCTCCACCTCGAAAACAAGTCAACTTCGTCCCTGACACCGCAAGAAGCGGAGCAAGTCAAATCCAGCACCGACCATCCACGTCGCTAAAAGTGTAGCACCGACCGTCCACGTCGCTAAAAGGGCAGCACCGACCATCCAAGTCGCAAAAAGGGCAGCATCGACCGTCCACATCGCTAAAATGGCAACACCGACCATCTACGTCGCTAAAAGGGCAGCACCGACCGTCCACGTCGCAAAAAGGGCAGCACCGACTGTCCAAGTTGCAAAAAAGGCAGCACCGACCGTCCAAGTCGCTAAAAGGGTAGAATCGACCATCCACGTCACTAAAAGGGCAGTATCGACAGTCCACATTGCTAAAAGGGCAGCATCGAACGTCCAAGTCGGTAAAAGGGCAGCATCGACCGTCTACGTCGCTAAAAGGGCAGCAACGACCTTCTCGACGGAATTATGCTCCGCCTTGGAATCAAGTCAACCAGATACTCCGCCTCGGGCATACGTCAACCATCGACACCCTTTCTCGGAGACACATCAAGCATCGACCGTCCATGTCGTAAAAAGGGCAGTGCCGGCTTCCCAAAAAGCGGGAACCAAATCAAGTCGCCTCCACGTGAAAGAAGATCCATCAATTTCATGCACACGACCCACAGATGCGGTGTGCATTTATTGACGAGGGGCAATTTGTTGGGGCAAAAATTTACACCCCGGTTGACCATGTCAAAATCAAAGTCAACCCCAAGCCAAGTGGGCCCAAGCCCAGGTCATGTGGGCCAATGCCCGGGTCGAGCCCGAACATGAAGCGGCCGGCCTCCCCCATGCCAAAATAAAAAATTTGTAATAAATAATTTTGGTTTATTTATTTTATTTTATTTTATGAATAATTGTAAGAAAATGGGCATAAAACAAAATTTTTGTAAAACCCATGGCTCATATGCAAAAGAAATGAGCACATGAGGTATGTGATGGGCAAAATGCTATTTTGTAAAGCCCAAGGGGCTATATGTAAAGTTTGTAGCCTATAAAGGCAAACATGATGAAAATATCTATGACAACTTTTCATTCTCTCAAACTCTAGGGTTTCTGTGCCTTCTTCTCCTTCCTCAAGGTTCTAAACCTTTTTCTTTCTTTTGAATTAAATCAAGAGTTTTACTCTTCCTTTTAAAAAACTAAATAGTTTTCCACCACAAAACTCACAAAGGGGAGCTCAAATCTTCCATTAGATCACAAAAAGGGGAGATTTTGAATCTCACCCCCCTTTTCCTCCAAGATCCGGCCAACAAAGAGGAGGAAGAAGGAGACCCATCTCTTAAAATCCTATTGTGGAAAAGATCCAAGGTTCAAGAGAAGATCCAAGGGTTAAGAGAGAAGAACCTCTAAAGATTTCTAAGGAGTTCAACTCCACGACCCAAATCCTTAAAGGAGTTTAACTCCTAATCCAGATCTTTTGTAATTTAACTCCACTCAAAACCCTATTTTGGAGTTTAACTCCTATTTCCGGAGGTAAAAACCTTTTTTTTGCGCCCAAGCGCCTACGTGCTGGGCACGTGAGGTGCTAGCGCCAGCGCCCGAGCACCCACGTGCCGGGTACGTTAGGCACCAGCGCCCAAAGTGCCAATGCCCGAGCGCCCACATGCTAGGAACGTGAGGCGCTAGTGCCCAAAGCGCCAGCGCTAGTGCCCGAGCGCCCACGTGCCGGGCACGTGAGGCGCTCGCGCCCAAAGCGCTAGCGCCCGAGTGTCCACGTGCCTGGCACGTGAGGCGCTAGCGCCCAAACCGCCCATATGCTTGGCACGTGAGGCGCTCGCGCCTAAAGCGCCAGCGCCAGCGCCAGCGCCCGAGTGCCAATGTGCCGGGCACATGAGGCGCTACTGCCCAAAGCGCCAGCGCCAGTGCCCAAGCGCCTGGCGCTGGCGCTAGCGCGAGCGCCAGTGCCCAAGCGCCTGGCGCTAGCGCCAGCACCCAGTGCCAGCGTGCTAGGCATATGAGGCGCTGGCGCTAGCGCGTCCTTTGGACGCCATTTCCCCCTCATTTTACATGTACTCCACACAAAAATTATTGTTCACTATTCATTTTCTCTCTTGGCTATTTGTATTTTTGTATGAATACGCGTATATGTATTTCGATACATATACCGGATTGTATTCCGTATTTTTACAGAATAGCTTCTAGAAGTAGACACCTCATTTGTATGATTTTCCTTTTTTGGAAATTCATTTGTTTTACAAATGAGGTGGAGGAGTAAGGTGGCATGAGCATGGGCTTGGGCATGTAGAGAGGCATGGGTCTTAATTGTTTATTGGAAAATTATGAAGATATATTTTGTGTGTGTGCATCATTGAGAGAGGTGTTGGGGTAAAAATTACACCCCGGTTGACCAAGTCAAAATCAAAATCAACCCCAAGCCAAGTGGGCCCAAGCCCAGGTCAAGTGGGCCAATGCCCAGGTCGAGCCCGAACATGAAGCGGCCGGCCTTACCCATGCCAAATTAAAAAAATTGTAATAAATAATTTTGTTGTATTTCTTTTATTTTATTTTATGAATAAATGTAAGAAAAATGGGAATAAAGCCAAATTTTTGTAAAACCCATGGCTCATGTGCAAAAGAAATGAGCACATGAGGTATGGGATGGGTAAAATGCCATTTTGTAAAGCCCAAGGGGCTATATGTAAAGTTTGTAGTCTATAAAGGAAAACATGATGAAAATATCTATGACAACTTTTCATTGTCTTAAACTCTAGGGTTTCTGTGCCTCCTTCTCCTTCTTCAAGGTTCTAAACCTTCTTCTTTCTTTTGAATTAAATCAAGAGTTTTACTTTTCCATTTCTAAAACTAAATAGTTTTTCACCACAAAACCCACAAAAGGGAGATCAGATCTTCCATTAGATCTCAAAGAAGAGAGATTTTGAATCTCACCCCCTTTTTTCCTCCAAGATCCGGCCAACAAAAAGGAGGAAGAAGGAGACCCATCTCCGAAAATCCCACTGTGGAAAAGATCCAAGGCTTAAGAGAGAAGAACCTTTGAAGATTTTTAAGGAGTTCAACTCCAAGACCCAAATCCTCAAAGGAGTTTAACTCCTAATCCAAATATTTTGGAGTTTAACTCCACTCAAAATCTACTTTTGGAGTTTAACACCTATTTCCGGGGGTAAGAACCCCTTTTTTGCGCCCAAGCTCACACGTGCCGGGCACGTGAGGCGCTAGCGCCAATGCCCGAGCGCCCACGTGTCGGGAACGTAAGGCACTAGCGCCCAAAGTGCCAGCACCAACAATCGAGCTCCCACGTGCCTGGTATGTGAGGCGCTAACGCCCAAAGCGCCAGTGCCAGTGCCCGAGAGCCCACATGGCGGGAATGTGAGGCGCTAGCATCCAAAGCACCAGCACCAGCGCCAGCGCCCAATGCGCCGGCACCAGCGCCCGAGCTTCCATATGCCGCGCACGTGAGGCGCTAGCCCCTTTGACCCTTAGCCCGCTATCCGGGTAGCGGGACCCCCGTAAAAACTCTGTGGGCCCCCCGATATATCTAAAACCCCTTCAAAACACAACACTGCACATTGAGTTCGCATGACCTGTTTGACCCGTCAATCGGAGGTTCTCTCACTCCAAAGGCGAGGGGTAATTAACGATAGCTTAGTCCGCGACTGCAGGAGATTCGGATCCTCACAATCAATAAACCCCAGCCCACCCTAGGCAGAGGAAATCTATAATGCACCTGACAAGCGCGCGTGCATTCCCATCTCAATGGGGTGACGAAAAAACACCCTACAAGAGGGTAATGGGGAAGCCACTTCTTTGAGGGGCTATGGACTTGGTTTTTCTTGACTTTCTCTTTTTTCTTTCTCTTCACTTGATCACTCATTCTCACTTGGAGAAAACACTTAGCTACTTTCTTTAGTTGCTCATGCCACATGTTTCCTCACCACTTTCTTCATCTTCTATGGTTGCTCATTGTGCATATGCGATGAGAGAAAATTATAGTGACACATTCCTACACCTCCACTCTCCATTGCTAGCAATCTTGGAGCATCGGTTGCCTCGCTCGACGAGGATGAAACTTGCGCCGTTTCCCTCAGGTGGATCATCGTAGATGGAGGAAGACCGGCAACTAAATACGATCAAGGAGCCGCTAGGAGCTTAGGGATGATGGTTGAAGACCGAAGGACACGGATCAACTCGGTATAATAATTCTAACTTCTTTTTATATCTTGCTAGTAAAGTGTTTAAGGTAGATCCGAGCATCGGGTAATGGTGGTGCCAGTTCAGTAAATTTTTGTTCCGCATTTGGCCACGGTTTGATGGCCGGGGCGCTACCGTAACCCAATAAGATCGTCATAGAATCTTGTGTGATTCCCACTGTACTTTGATTTCCATCTTACCACGTTCAAGAAAATGTGCAAAATGGTGGCTTTTGGGTACAGTCCCGAGTCATATGGAGGCAATGAGCGATAGGAGGGGATTCGTCTCTCCCGGTATTGGGGGTTGATGTTGCGCTATGCTCAATTGACTATAACAGGAAGTCCCTGGCCAGGGCTGATAAGGAAATTTACTGGTAAGTGTTATTAGTAGTTTCTCGATTCGTTATGAGCCTCAGATCAGCACAACTTATCGGTTACTGGGGTCTGACGCTTACCACCCGTAGACTAGATATGTGACATATCAGACGAAGAGACTGGACTGTACGGTAGTGTTACTGACAGGCTTTACAGGAGTATGAGCAGGCTTTCTTGTTGATCTTCTGATCACTCAATACCCGGATAGCTATTACGTCCAGCTGGTACCGCTGACGGCTTATAGGTGCTTGATATGATCATCACCTACTGCCGGCGTATTGACGAGTCTTTAGAGTCCTACACAGAGGTTTCCTGGCTCAGGAGAAACGAAGTAGGAGCACATATGTGATATATGCGGCACCGAGATTAATACGAGTATATGATACCATATTCTATTCTCGCGATATGTGATATCGGTCGGTTATATGTGATATAGCCGGGTTATCGAATCAAGTGTTGATTCGATAAGTTGATACATATGATATTAGTCGGTTATATGTGATATAGCCGGATTATTAAATCAAGTGTTGATTTAATAATTTAATGTATAATTGTATATTTGATATACTAACATACATTAACTAATATTAGCTCACTTAAGCATTTCTTTTTCTCATATGTGTACACTTAATATATATGTGATATATATTATTGTGTCATGCTTGTTAATACATGCTACATGGGTGTATGGGACTCATACCATGCTCATGATAATGTAGGGTTTATTTATTTAAAGTAAATCACAAATTGGTTAGAAATTAGTCATGGTTGATGCTTAGTGGAAGCTTGTAGAACCCATTGACTTGGTCCACTAATTTTGTCTTACATTAGATATTTATTAACCCAACCATTGTCATTACCCATGGTTAAGCCTCTACAAGAGTTAGTATATGATATTTTCTCATCTATGGTTGCTATTCTCACTCATTCTATTTTCTTCATCTTCTTCTTCATCAAGAGAGAGCTCTCTAGGTTTTGGAGAGGTGAAGAAAATTAGTGAGAAAATTAATTCTAAAGTGAGCAAAAATCCTACTTTATCATCCTCTACTAGATTAGCCATTTAGTTTAGGGTGTTAGCTTAACTAATCCCTAATTAGTGAAGATTTACCTTGGGTTGGTGTCTCCTCGACGTAGATCATCTTCGGCCTCGAAGACTTCGTGCAAATTTGTTCCTTTCATCTTGTGGAGCCATTCTAGAGTCCGGAAGATCACTACTTGGAGCGAAAGGACTACTATACAGAGCTATTGAAGTGAAGGACCGGTCTACAAAGGTTGTATTCCATGTTCACTTAGATGTAAAGTTGTTTACATGATTGTATTGTCTAATTCTCTAGTTAAGATTCTAGGGTTAGGGTTGTTTAGCATGGCAAATTTTCAAAAATGGCATGGACGATGCCTCCCGAAACCTTGCTGTCGTGCTAGGCATTCCTACAGTGGTATTAGAGCCAAGCTAGAGAATTATACGATGTTTGTAGAATTACGAAACTGAAACAACTCTAAAACATCGAAACTAAAAATCCACTGAGCACTCGTATACCATCTTTGATGTCAAACACCAATGGATGTGGGATCATCCATCGCCCATCATATGGGTCAAGAAGCGTATATGCTAGTCTACTCTAGAATATCGATGCTCTGTCTCGATACACCTTCGACTAGGAACAATTAAAGGATGTACTTGTGGACTACCCTGGCCCAACTAGTATGATCTCCATCATAGTCCTGGTAGTCAAGTACACATCTTAAGGGCTTTATCAACATGTGAGAGCAAGACAGTATCACAATACAAGTGTACATGTTAAGACAAAGAGCAATTAGATAGCATACTATCATGTCGAGCAAGCAAGTCTTCTCTATATATGTCCAAGCATCCACTATAATATACATCATATGTACAATAATGGCCTCTAGGGCATACATATAACTAACAATCTCCCACTTGCACTAAGGCCAGTTGTTGTAGTATCTCATACCCAACATTCCGAAGAGTCTCTCAAATTGTATATGGGGTATGGCCTTCGTGAGTGGATCCGCCGTGTTGTTCTTCCTGTCAACTCTCCTGACCTCGATCTCCTGACGATCAACTATCTCCCGGATCAGGTGATACCGCCTCAGAATATGTCTGGATCGCTGATGGGACCTGGGTTCCTTGGCCAAAGCCACTACTCCAGTGGTATCAGAGCTACTAGGCATTGGATGTCGACCTATGGAGGGTTCTCACTATGTGACAGTGTGGCGAAGCATAGGCTCTTACCCCTAGGGTGTCTCGAGACCGGAAGGTGTTCCAGTAGGTTGTAGTCATCATAAGGGGGCATGCGTAAAAGTAGTTGCTGAGGGACCCGTTGGTGCCACAGCGACCCCATTGGATGGGATGGCTGCCTGACCAGTAGTGGTATCAGAGCCAAGCTAGAGAATTAGACGATATTTGTAGAATTACAAAACCGAAATAACTCCGAAACATCGAAACTAAAAATCTAGTTTCTGTCGAATATTAAAAGCCCTAGAAATTTTTTTAAGCAACTGCAGAATGTTACATGAGATGTAATATGAACACCAAACGAATACGAACCCCATCCGCCGAACTTGACCCGGTGACATGCCTTGAAATTCTGGCCTGACCGGCCCAATGAAGTTTTCTCGGGTTCGTTTTGGTTTGGTGTTCTGGTCTCTGGGTTTTGGTGTTTTAGGTGTTTCTTGTTTTTGCTAAGATTGCATGAGATGTTATCTTTCTGTAAAGGCAATTCAGAGTGTTTCGTAGTCGTAATTCTAACACCGTTTCGGGTATTCTAGACGGCGTTCAAAAGTTCGAACGGAAATCAATAACCCATTTTCTCCCTTGCTGGAAATTTTCCAAAAGTTGGATTTTCCAAAGTTGAAATTATTCAAAAATCATTTAAGTAATTCTATGGACCCTCTAGAAGAATGGAACCCTAACTCGATTCTATGACCGTCGGAACCGCCATCAAACCCTAGGGTTTGCGGTAGTTCCGCGGCGCCATAGGTGAGGTAAGGGTTGGCCCTTCTACGGTTGATTCATAAGCACTGTGGCATGTTCTGAGTATTTTTAAACTGTGTTCAAGTGTTGAGCTCTTTGGGAAATTTTGGGTGTTTGTTGATTTGATCGGAATGTTTAACATCGTCTAGTTATCTTTGGAATGTGATACAATATTTAGAATCTACACTAATTAGTTTTGTGAAAATTGATTAGTTGCTTGTAAATTTAACATTTCGGTTTCGGTGGGAATCGGGAATCTTGTTGAATTACCCGATTTCTTTTGAAAAGGTGTTTTCATGAGTGAGACCCAAATGTAAGATTTACAATGTTAGGCATGAAATCTGAAATATGTGATATTCTGGGTTTATGATGTCTAAGGGCTGTGTCGATTCCAAATGTTGTAGTTTGACATTTTCTTTTATGCGACCGTAAGTGTAATATGCGGTGTATTTCCGGTTTCGTTGCTATATGTCAACGACAATTGGGATACGCATATTTACTTACATTGATGACATGCGATGTTAGTTGTTGCTGTGATATGTTATATTGGATCGTCGTGTTTTAAATAGCCGGGTTTTTTTTATGTGAGAAGAGAGTTTTTTATTTTCATTCATGTAAAAACTTGTATGTAATATTCTTTTATTGGGGCACTTCCGGGTTGAGGATGATGTCACCCTTGTTGTATATTATTTACTTTTCCACATTAGGATAGACCCAAGGCTGGAAGCATAAGTAACCGGGTTCTAGAGTCCAGTGGGAAACCATCTCGAGGAGTCGAGACCAGGCCACCTAACTCTAGAATTGGTAGGGTTGCTTGCCACTCTCGTAGCAGTCTAGGGATGTGGGTTTGGCTATTCATCACGACCGTGGAATCTGTGTTTTTTTACAGGCTTAATATAAAACACGGACCTCCTAGTATATCCAATATCTCATATGTTGTCTTTTGCTGCTGATATTCTGTGTTGTGATCACTTTATATGTTTGAGACGAATGCTTTATTATTATATATATGATATATAATTAACGTTGCTTATGTTTTGCACCCGCGCTAGTCCCGTCCCCATATATTGTTAGTTAAGTAACCTAACGGTGCATAACGGGACACTGTGGCGAATGCGGATGGCATAAGTGTACGTTGTATTTTCGTTTCTTCTGTGATGCTTAGGAAGCATAATTGATGGGATTTCATTAATGAGATTAATGAAAAAGAAAGACACCAATAAGATGTTGTGGAATCAAATTTTCTAAAAGGGTAGCTTTAGTTTTTGCTTTGCATAGCGGTATTCCTTGTAGAATATCCAACACCTCATTCGATGAGGAAAGAGCCGAGATCCTTTCATCGGGAGTGACGTCTTTAGCGAAACTAGCAGATGCTACAACCCACTCGGTTTTGTTTTTGATTGATTCTCTATTTCTTGTTTTTCATAGTCGTATTTGTGAAATATCCTGCACCTTATTCGATAAGGAAAGAGCCGGTAGTGACCTCTTTAGCAAAACTAGCAAAAACCTCAAAAACACTCCTTTTAAAAAATCACTAGATTCTACAACGATATCAAGTTCATTACAAAAAGGGTTTTCTTAAAAACCTGACATAGCCCTCCGTCATTTCAGATAAGGACTATTTAGTATTCGTGCTACGTTTGTTGGCCTTCGTCAAGACGTAGTGTGCGGTAGCTGATTAGTGCTTATCTGGTAAAGCATGCGATGCGATTGGATTAGGGTAGTCATACGACTTTGTTGGCCTTCGTCAAGAGCCGTGCGGGTGGGTTTAATTCAATCATGAATTGTACGGGTTGAACTTGACTAGCGGCCTATGGTTTGTTGGCCTTCGTCAAGGTCATAGGAAGCTAGGGGTAAAATATTATTGGGAATTTCAAGTGTTGAAATTCCTAATAATATTGCATACCTTCTATGAGATAGTTGGATCCCGATACCCACTGCAAGTAAGAGTTACTCCTGAGAGAGTTTTACACATCACAATTAGCCAATCAAGTAGGTGTCTAAAAAGGTGTTAACGGAGTTATGCTCGTGGGAAAACGAGATTTATATTAATTAGGTACGTGCGAAAGCACGGGGAACCTCCCTCAAAGTACCGACACTGGCCTGGCTAAAAGATTGGCGAACTTGTAAGGTGTAATTAATCCCGGCTAGTCTTACTTTTTAGTGTTTGAAGGAAGATTTGATAAAAACAGGGGGAGCCATCCTGATTAAATAAAATAATAACCAATCTAATCTTGCAAGAGTATACGCTAAGTGTTTTCTTCTCTCTCTCTCCAGGTAGCGACCATATCAGGCCTTAAACAAGATAATAATATGGATGTATTGACCGAACCCGCTTGTTATACTGAGCAGGGGAACGTTGGTTCCGCTCCAACTTATAATTGTTATAAGTCCGAGCAGGAAATATGGGTATATCCGGATTCCCACGCCACCCAAACGAAAAATATGCATGTTGATGCATCTTCTTCAGGTGTGTTAGTTACCGAGAACTGTTTCTCAGTACACTCTACGTCCTGGGTATTAGATACCGGATCGGGATCCCACATATGTAATATGTTGCATGGGCTAAGGAAAGGTAGAGAACTGGGTATAGGTGACCATTCTCTAATGTAGGGAATTGTGCAAGTGTTGCAGCCAAAGCAGTTGGTGAATATCACCTTCTATTACCAAATGGCAATACTTTGATATTGAACGAATGTTATTACGTGCCCTCTATGATATGCAATTTAATATCAATTTCATTATTAGATAAAGAAGGATATAATTTTTTAGTAGAGAATAATGTTATGAAAATTTACCAAAATCAAGTGTTGATTGGGTTTGGTGCGTTATACATTTTAAATCAAAACACAGTTCTTAACGTACAGAACACATACAAGAGGAAGAGTTCAGAAATGAACGAATTCTTCTTGTTGCATTATAGACTAGGTCATATCAATGCGACACGACTAGAGTTACATAAGGATGGATATTTGAATCCATTCGAATTATCATCTTATGAAACTTTCCAGTCATGTCTCAAAGGCAAGATGACCAAAATTTCGTTTACTAGACACGGAAAAAGAGTTACGGAACTCTTGGGACTGATACATAGTGATGTATGTGGTCCTTTGTCTACATATGCCAGAAATGGTTCCTCGTATTTCATTACATTCACTGACGATCTCTCAAGATACGGACATGTGTTCCTGTTAAACACAAGTCTGAAGCTTTTGAGAAATTCAAAGAATATAAGCATGAAGTCGAGAACCAGAAGGGTAAAAGTATTAAAATCCTTCAATCCGATCGGGGAGGAGAATACTTGAGCACGGAATTCCGTGAATATCCAAAAGAGAATGGGATTCTCCCTCAGCTTACTCCTCCATAAACACCACAACACAACGGTGTATCAGAGAGGAGGAATCACACCCTATTAGATATGGTGCGCTCTATGATGAGCACCGCTGGGTTGCCTATTTCCTTTTGGGGTTATGTGCTTGAAACAGCCATACACTTATTGAATATGGTCCCTAACAAATCAGTGCCTACCACTCCATATGAGATATGGAAGGCGAAGAGACCATGTCTTAATTATATTAAGATATGGGGTTGTCCGGCTTATGTTAAAACGCAAAATCCGGACAACCTCGAGGCAAAGTCAGTTCTGTGTAAGTTTGTGGGATATCCCAAAAATTCACGTTGGTATATGTTCTACCATTCCGAGGAACAAAAGGTATTTGTTTCTTGCAATTCCACCTTTTTAGAAAAGGAATTTCTTGAAAAAGAAATTAGTGGCAAGGAGGTAGAACTGGAAGAAGTTCTAGTTATACAAACCACGACAAAAGATTTGGTAGAACCAGAGGATTCGATAGATCCCAACGAACCTTAGCCTCTCCGCCGATCTGGTAGGGTTCCTCATCCACCTGAGAGATACTATGGTTTTCTTATTGATGGTAGGAGCGAGGATTGCATCATGGAAGATGATGACCCAACTAGTTTCGAGCAGGCCATCATGAGTGGGGACTTTGTGAAATGGCTGGATGTAATGCGATCTGAGATGGAATCCATGTACACCAACAAAGTATGGACTTTAGAAGTTGCTCCTGAAGGGGTAAAACCCATTAGGAGCAAATGGATCTTTAAGAGAAAACTTGGTGTGGATGGAAAAGTTGAGACTTTCAAAGCTAGACTTGTTGCAAAAGGTTTTCGTCAACGACTAGGTGTGGATTATGATGAAACCTTTTCTCCAGTGGCTATGTGTAAGTTCATCCGGTTCCTACTTACCATTGCTGCATACCATGACTATGGAATCTTGCAAATGGATGTTAAGACCGCCTTTCTAAATGGTGATTTAGAAGAGAATGTGTACATGACTCAGCCAGAGGGCTTCGTGGATAGTGGGAGCAGCGGAAAGGTGTGCAAGCTGCTTAAATCAATATACAGGTTGAAGCAGGCATCGCGGAGTTAGAACATCTGTTTTGATGTCCCAGTCAAAGAGTTTGACTTCGTCAAAAATGTAGATGAACCTTGTATATACAAGAAGGTGGCAGAGAGTAAGGTTCTTTTCTTCGTATTATACGTGGATGCCATACTCTTGATAGGAAATGATGTTCCTATGCTGCACTCGGTCAAGCTCTTCTTATCACAAAGATTCTCAATGAAAGATATATGTGATGCCTCCTACATCTTGGGGATTAAGAACTATAGAGATAGATCTAAACGGATACTGGGATTGTCCCAATCTAGATACATTGACACCATACTAAAGAGATTTAGTATGGAAGATTCCAAGCATGGGAATTTATCCACGATCTCAGGACTCACTCTCTCTAAAGAGATGTCTCCCAAGACTGATTTGGAGAGAGCTCGCATGCAAGGGATACCCTATGCATCGGCAGTAGGCTCTATCATGTACGTGATGTTATGTACTGTTGGGTTGCTTAGCATGACAACAAGGTTTCGGGAGGCATTGTCCATGCCAATTTAAAAATTGACGTTCTAGCTAACCCTAACCCTAGAATCGATACTAAAAAATCCGACGAATCAATATGTAAACACTTTACATCTAAGTGAATGAGGGAACACAACCTTTGTAGACCGGTCCTTCACTTCTAAAGCTCCATGTCGTAGTCCCTTCACTGCGAATGGTGAACTCCCGGACTCTAGAGAGGGTTCACTTGAAGAAAAGAACAACCTTGCTCAATGTCTTCGAGGCCGAAGACGTCTACGTCGAGGAGATTCGAGCTCATGCTACCTCTTCACTAATTGTGAAATTAGTGAAGCAAACACCATAAACTAAATGACTTATAGTAGAGGATGATGAAGTAGGAAGTGGGCTCTCTTTAGATTTATTTTTCTCATAATATTTCTTCACATCTCCAAACCCTAGAAAGCTTTTTGAGCTCTTGAAGAAGATGAAGAATGAAGAAGAGAGAATGAACTCACATGAGGTTAGAAATGCAACCATGGTGAGTATATGACATATACTAACCCTTGTAGAGACTAAACCATGGCTATGAGTTAAGGTTCGGTTAATAAATATCTTAAGGAAAACAAAATTAGTGGTCTTGGTCAATGGTTCCATAAGCTTCTCCAAGCTTTAACCATTCATCCAATTTCCATCAATTTTGTTTAACTTTAAATAAATAAAACCCTTCACTAAACCTAGCATGGTGTGAGTCTCATACATACATGTTGCATGTGTAACCTAGCATGACACAATAATATATATCACATATATATTTTGTGCAAAAAGAAAACAATACATTAAACATATATCACATATATATCAATATATCATTAGTGAGAAAAATGATTATTTAAGTGAGCTAATATTAGTTAATGTAATGTAATATATCAAATATATAACTATACATTAAATTATTAAATCAACACATGATTTAATAATCCGGCTATATTCTGTATAACCGACTAATATCAAATGCAACAACTTATCGAATCAACACTTGATCCGATAACCCGGCTATATCACATATAACCGACCAATGTCACAAGTCGCGAGAATAGAATGTGGTATCATATATGCACATTAATCTCGGTCCCACACATATCATATATGTGCTCCTACTCCGTTTCGTAAGAACCAGAAACCTCTGTGTAGGACTCTAAAGACTCGTCAATACGCCGGCCGTAGGTGATGATCATATCTAACACCCATAAGCCGCAAGCGGTCTGCTAAACATAACGGCCACCCGGGTATTGAGCGATCAGAAGATCAACAAGCAAGCCTACTCATACTCCTGCGAATTCAATCAGTAACACTACCATACAGTCCAGTCTCTTCGTCTAATATGTCGCATATCACAGCCTGGGGGTGGTATAACGTCAGACCCCAATAGCCCGAAAAGTCATGCCGATACAAGGTCCATAACGGTTCGAGAAACTACTGATAACACTTACCAGTAGATCTCAGCAACCCTGGCCAGGGATTTCCTGTTATGGCCAATCGAGCATAGAGCAACATCATCTCCCAATACCGAGAAAGACGAAATCCCTCCTATCGCTCATTGCCTCCATGTGACTCGGGACTGTACCCAAAAACCACCTTTTTGTACGATCTCTTGACTGTGGTAAGGTGGAAATCAAAGCACAGTGGGAATCACACAAGACCCTATGATGATCTCGTGTCTACAGACTAACCTGTACCAGTGTCACCAGAGAACTGCGATCCGACGATAGGTATAATACCATCTAAGAGTTCTCGACGAGTCCGTCCAGTGTACCCAGTCTCTACTGAGCACCCGTATACCTTCTCTGATGTCAAACACCAATGGATGTGGGATCATCCATCGCCCATCATATGGGTCGAGAAGCGTATACGCTAGTCTATGACTAGGAACATTTGAAGGATGTACTTACCGACTACCCTGTCCCCACTACTATGATCTGCATCATAATCCTGGTAGTCAAGTACTCAACCTAAGAGCTTTATCAATATGTAATAGAGAGACAATAAGCGTACATGTTAAGATAAAGAGCAACCAGATAGCATACTATCATATCGAGCAAGAAAGTCCTCCCTATATATGTTCAAGCATCCACTACAATATACATCCCATATATAGTAATGGCCTCTAGGGCATACATATAACTAACAATGTCCCACTTGCACTAAAGCCATCTGTTGTAGTATCCAATACCCAACAATATAGCAGTGGTTGTAGTAGCCCATACTCAACCATCCCATAGAAATATCTCTAGGGGTAAGGCCTTTGTGAGTGGATCCGCTGTGTTATCCTTCATGTCAACTCTTCTGACCTCGATCCTTTGGAGATCAACCATCTCCCTGATCAGGTGATACTTGCCTCAGAATATGTCTGGAATGCTGATGGGACCGGTGTTCCTAAGATAAAGCCACAACTCCATTGTTGTCACAATAACAGTTATTGGACGCTTAATGGTAGGATCCTTGTTCATCTCATGAACAAGAAATGCCCAGACAACCACTTTGGCAGCATCATTGGTAACAATGTATTCAGCTTTTATCGTCTAGTATGCCTCGGTATCTAGCTTCTAACTCTTCAAACATACCGTCCCTCCACTGAGGGTAAAGAAAATGCCTGTAACTGACTTTCAGTCGACCTTATCACCCTAGAAGCTCAAACCAAGAACTTTCTTTTAGTGCTTCTCAAGTACTTAAGAATGTCCTCTATAGCTATTCAGTGATTCTCCTAAGATCCGATTGATTCCTGATCACAACACCTAGTAAGTCATCTATATCTGGTCTGGTACATAACATCGCATACTCTGAAAGAGCCTACTGCCGAAGCATAGGTTATCCCTTGCATGCGAGCTCTCTCCAAATCAGTCTTGAAAGACGTCTTTTTGGAGAGAGTAATTCATGAGTATGTGGGCGAACCACCACACTTAGAATCATCCATACTAAACCCCTTTAGCATAGTGTTAATATACCTGGATTTGGGACACTCCCAATATCCATTTAGATCTATCATCATAAATCATAATCCACACGATATAGTAGGTATCATCCAGATCTTCCTTTGAGAATAGTCATGATAGGAGGATCTCGACCGAGTGTAGCATAGGAAACCATTTCCTATCAAGAGTATGTCATCTACGTACAATACGTGGAAGACAACCTTACTCTCTACAACCTTCTTATATATATTAGGTTCATCTATCATTTTGATGAAGTCAAACATTTTGACTGTCACATCAAAACAGATGTTCCAACTCCGCGATGCGTGTATTGATCCTGATGGATTTAAGCATAACTTTGAAAGTCTCAACTTTTCCATTTACACTAATAATCTTCTCAAGATCCATTTGCTCCCAATTGGTTTTACCCCTTCAGGTGCAACATGCAATGTCATACTTTGTCAGTGTACATGGATTTCATCTTTGATCGCATAGCATCCAGCCATTTTACAGAGTCCCCACTCGTGATGGTCTGCCTGAACCTAGTTGGGCCATCATCTACCATGATGCAATCCTTGAAGGGTTCCCTAGCACGGCAGCAAGGTTTCGGGAGGCATCATCCATGCCAATTTCAAGAATTTTCCGTTCTAGCTAACCCTAACATAAAATCGTATACTAGCAATCCGACGAAATAAAAATGCAAACGACTTTGCAAGTAAAGTGAACAAGGAATAAAACCTTTGTAGACCGGTCCTTCACTTCATTAGCTCCATGTAGTAGTCCCTTCGCTGCGATCATGAACTCCCGATTATTGAGAGGCTCCCATGAAGAAATGAACATGCTTGCATCGAAGTCTTCGAGGCCGAAGATGATCTACGTCGAGGAGACACTAACCCAAGCTATCTCTTCACTAATTATGGAATTAGTGAAGAAAACACCCTATACTAAATGGCAAGTAGTAGAGGATGATGAAGTAGGAAGTGGGCTCACTTTAGATTTAATTTTCTCACAAGTTTTGATCATTTTCCATTGAAGCTAGAAAGCTTGAGAGGAAGAAGAAGAACACTCTCATGGAATTAACCAAGTGAAGAATAATCAAGTGAGATTAGAAATGCAACCATGGTTAGTGTATCACATACACTAACCCTTGTAGAGACTAAACTATGGCTAAGGGTTAAAGGTTAGGTTAACAAATATCTTGAAGTAAAACAAAAGAGGTGGAGAAAGTCAATGGCTCTACAAGTTTCTACAAACCCTAACCATGACTAATTCCACCATTTTTGAATTTACTTAATAATAAATAAAACCTTAACCTAACCCTAGCATGGTGTAAGTCTCACACAACTTTGTTGCATGTGTAACCTAGCATGACAAATACATGTACACAAATATATATATATATATATATATATATATATATATATATATCACATATGTACAATGTGCACATCAAGTGAGAAAAGAAATCTTAAGTGAGCTAATATTAGTTAATGTAATATAATATATATCAAATATATAATTATACATTAAATTATTAAATCAACACTTGATTTAATAATCCGGCTATATCACATACAACCGACTAATATCAATAATATCAATTTAACGAATCAACACTTGATTCGATAACCTGGCTATATCACATATACCCATCCGATATCACATATCGTGAGAATATAATACAGTATCACATACTCGTATCAATCTCGGTCCCGCACATATCACATATGTGCTCCTACTCCATTTTGCTTGAGCCAGGAAACCTCTGTGTAGGACTCTAAAGACTCGTCAATACGCCGACAGTAGGTAATGATCATATCAAACACCCACAAGCCGAAAGCAGTCTGCTAAATATAACGGCCACCCGGGTATTGAGCGATCAGAAGATCAACAAGCAAGCCTGCTCATACTCCTGCGAATCCAATCAGTAACACTACCGTATAATCCGGTCTCTTCGTCTAATATGTCTTATATCTCGTCTAGGGATGGTAAAAGTCAGACCACAGTAACTCGATATGTCATGTCGATTGAGGCTTATAACGGGTCGAGAAGCTACTGATAACACTTACCAGTATATCTCTGAAGCAGCCCTGGCCAGGGACTTCCTGTTATAGCCAATCGAGCACTGCGCAACATCAACTCCCAATACCGGGAGAGACGAAACCCCTCCTATCGCTTATTGCCTCCATGTGATTTGGGACTGTACCTAAAAGCCACCGTTTTGCACGTTCTCTTGAATGTGCTAAGGTGGAAATCAAAGCATAGTAGGAATCACACAAGACTCAATGACGATCTTGGGTCTACAGACAAACTTGTACTAGTGTCACAAGAGAACTGCTATCTGACGTGAGGTATAATACCATCTAGGAGTTCTCGGCGAGTCTGTTCAGTGTACCCAGTCTCCACTGAGCACCCGTATACTGTCTCTGATGTCAAACACCAATGCATATGGGATTATCCATCGCCCATCTACATGGGTCGAGAAGCTATACGCTAGTCTACTTTGGTATATCGATGCCCTGTCTCAATACACCTACGACTAGGAACATTGGAAGGATGTACTTATCGACTACTCTGTCCCCACGAGTATGATCTGCTTCATAATCCTGGTAGTCAAGTACTCATCCTAAGAGCTTTATCAACATGTAACATAGAGACAATCAGTGTACATGTTAAGATAAAGAGCAATCAAATAGCATACTATCATGTCGAGCAAGAAAGTCCTCCCTATATATGTCCAAGCATCCACTACAATATACATCGTATGTACAGTATTGGCCTCTAGGGCATACATATAACTAACAATCTCCCACTTGCACTAGGGCCATCTATTGTAGTATCTAATACCCAACAATCAGCAGTGGTTGAAGTATCTCATACTCAACCATCCCATAAAAGTCTCTCCTGGGAAAAGGCCTTTGTGAGTGGATCCGCCCTGTTGTCCTCTATGTCTACTCTCCTATCCTCAATCTCCCTGGAGATTATCCATCTCCATGATCAGGTGACACTGCCTAAGAATATGTCTGGAACTCTGATAGGACGGGGGTTCCTAGGCCTAAGCCACAACTCCATTGTCACACAATGATAGGAACGAAGTTCATCTCATGAACTTATGTATACCGAGACTGCCTCTTTGGTAGTATCATTGGTAGCAATGTATCCAGCCTTTATCGTCTATTTTGCCATGGTATCTAGCCTGGAACTCTTCCAACATAGCATCCCTCCACTGAGGGTAAAGATAATGCATGTGACTAACATTCAGCCATCCTTACCACCCTGGAAGCTATCCAGTGATTCTCCCCAGGATCGATTGATACCATCTCACTACACCTAGTGAGAATCGTAACATCCACTTAGATCTATCTCATAGATCCAAAACCCAGGATTTAGGCAGTATCACCTTGATCCTTTATGGAGAATCCTTATGATAAGAGGAGATTAACCGAGTGTAGCATATGAAACTCCTTTCCAATCAAGAGTATGTCATCCACGTACAATACGAGGATCATCACCATACTCCCTACTACCTTTTTGTATATACAAGGTTCATCTACTATTTTGATAAACTCAAACGCTTTGACTATCACATCAAAACAGATGTTCCATCTCCACGATGCCTGCTTTATCCCATAAAGCAACTTGCACACGTTCCCGCTGCTCCCACTGTCTACAAAGCCCTCTGGCTGTGTACTTATAAATGCTCTCTTCTAAATCACTATTTAGAAAAGAAGTCATGGCACCCAACCGCCAGATATCGTAGTCATGGTATGTAGCAATGACAAGTATGATCCGGATGGACTTAAGCATAGGCACCAGAAATGGTTTCATCATTATCCACACCTAGTCTATGACGAGAACCTTTTGCAACAAGTCTTATCTTTGAAAGTCTCAACTTTTCCATGTACACCAAGTAATCTTATCAAGATATACTTGCTCCTGATGGGGATTTAACCCTTCAGATATAACAACCAAAGTCCATACTTTGTTGGTGTATTTGGATTCCATCTCAGATCGCTTAGCATCCAGCCATTCTCACAGAGTCACCACTCTTGATGGCCTACTTGAAACTAGTTGGGTCATCATCTCATGATGCAATCCTCGTCCCCACTGTCATTGAAAAAACCGAAGTATCTCTCAGGCGGATGAGGAACCCTACCAGATCGGCGGAGAGGCTGAAGTTCGTTGGGAACTATTGAATCCTTCGGTTCTACGAAATCATTAGCTGCAGTTTCTATAGCTGAAACTCCTTCCAGTTCTACCTCATGACCACTAATTTCATCACAAGAAATTCCCTTTCCAAAAGGTTGCATGCTGAGAAACAAAACAACTTTTGCTCCTCAGTGTGGTAGATGATATTCCCTTGCGAATGCTTAGGATATCCAATAAACTTCTACAGAACTGACCATGCCTCGAGCTTATCCGGATTTTGCTTTTGACATAGGTTGGACAACCCCAAATCTTAACATCCTTAAGAGATGAGCTCTTCCCATACCATATCACATATGGAGTGGTAGGCACCTGATTTGGTTGGAACCCAATTCAATAGGTAAGCAGCTTCTCAGGTGCATAGCCCCTAAAGTAAATAGGCAACTCAGTAGTACTCATCATAGAGCACACCTTATCACATAGGGTGCGATTGCTCTGCCCCAATATACCAATGTGCTGTGGTCTATACGGAGGAGTAATGCTGAGAGAGAATCTAATTCTTCTTTAGAATAGTCCAGGAATTCCGTGCTCAAGTATTCTTCTCCTTGATCACTGTTAGTTATATGTATGCCCTAGAGGCCATTACTGTACATGTGATGTACATTGTAGTGGATGCTTCGACATATATAGGGAGGAATTTCTTGCTCGACATGATAGTATGCTATCTGGTTACTCTTTATTTTAACATGTACACTGATTGTCTCTCTGTTACATGTTGGTAAAGCCCTTAAGATGTGTACTTGACTACCTAGGTTATGATGCGGATCATACTAGTCGGACAGAGGTAGTCGGTAAGTACATCCTTTAAAGTCCCTAGTCATGGGTGTATCGAGACGGGGCTTCGATATACCAGAGTAGACCAGCGTATACCTTCTCGACCCTTATAGATGGGCGATAGATGATCCCATATCCATTGGTGTTTGACATCAGAGATGATATACGGGTGCTCAGTGGAGACTGGGTACACTGGACGGACTCGCCGAGAACTCCCAGATGGTATTATACCTCACGTCAGATGGCAGTTCTCAGGTGACACTGGTACATGTTAGCCTGTAGACCCGAGATCGTCATAGAGACTTGTGTGATTCCCACCGTGCTTTGATTTCCACCTTACCACGTTCAAGACGACGTGAAAAACGGTGGTTTTTGGGTACATCCCCGAGTCACATGGAGGCAATGAGCGATAGGAGGGGTTTCGTCTCTCCCGGTATTGGGGGTTAATGTTGCGCTGTGCTCGATTGGCCATAACAGGGAAGTCCCTGGCCAGGGCCGATTTAGAGATTTACTAGTAAGTGTTATCAGTAGTTTCTCGACCCGTTATGAGCCTCATATCAGCATGACTTATTGGTTATTGGGGTCTGACGTTTACCATCCCTAGACTTGATATGCGACATATCAGACGAGGAGACCGGACTGTACGGTAGTGTTACTGTCAGGCTTTACAGGAGCTAGAGCGGGCTTGCTTGCTGATCTTCTGATCGTTCAATACCTGGGTAGCCGTTACGTCCAGCTAGTACCGCTGACGGCTTGTGGGTGCTTCATGTCATCATCACCTACTTCCGGCGTATTGACGAGTCTTTAGAGTCCTACATAGAGGTTTTACTGGCTCAGGCAAAACGAAGTAGTAGCACATATGTGATATGTGCGGGACCGAGAATAATACGAGTATGTGATATTGTATTCTATTCTCGCGATATATGTATCGGTCAGTTATATATGATATAGCTGGGTTATCGAATCAAGTATTGATTCGATAAGTTGGTACATATAATATTAGTCAGTTATATGTGATATAGCCGGATTATTAAATCAAGTGTTGATTTGATAATTTAGTGTATAATTGTATATTTGATATACTAGTTTACATTAACTAATATTAGCTCACTTAAGCATTTATTTATTCTCACACGTGCACACTTATTATATATGTAATATATACTAATTGTGTTCATTTTGTATCATGGTTGTTGATACATACTACATGGGTGTACGAGACTTACACCATACTAATTATAATGTTGGGTTTTAGTATTTAAAGTAATTCCAAATTAGTGGATAATAGCTCACATGCATGAAGCTTCATGAAGCTTGTAGATGCATTGATTTCGTCCACTAATTTTGTTTTACTTAAGATATTTATTAACCTAACCATTATAATTTATCCATGGTTATGTCTCTACATGAGTTAGTATATGATACAATCTCACCCATGGTTCATTCTGTCACTTGATTATTTCATTCTCATTTCTTTTGCTCATCTTCTTCTTCCTTGAGCAAAAAGCTTGCTAGGGTTTTCTAAAGAGAGAAAATACTGAGAGAAAAATAAAACTAAAGTGAGCTCACTTCCTACTTCATGATCCTCTACTAGATTAGCACTTTAGTATAGAGTGTTAACTTCACTAATCTCTCATTAGTGAAGTAGTAGCTTGAGTTACTGTCTCCTCGACGTAAATCATCTTCGGCCTCGAAGACTTCAAGCAAGATCGTTCATTTTACCTTGAGAAGCCATGCTAGAGTCCGGGTGTTTCGTGATCGCAGCGAAGGCACCACTACAAGGAGCTATTGAAGAGAAGGACCGGTCTACAAAGGTTGTATTACTAGTTAACTTAGATATAAAGTAGCTTACATGTTGTTTCGTATGATTCTCTAGTTATCGATTCTAGTTTAGGGTTCTTTAAAACGACAATTTTTTGAAAATGTCATGGACGATGCCTCCCGAAACCTTGCTTTCGTTCATAGGAACCCTACAGTGGTATCAGAGCCTAGCTAGATAATTAGACAGATTGTTATATTATGAAACCGAAACGAACTCCGAAACTTGAAACCTTAAAATCCAGGTTCTTCCGATTTTTATATGAGCTCTAAAATTTTTTTAAACAAGTGCAGAATCATATATGTGTGATAACATGAACACCGGTGAAATTTGGAGCCATTTGGACATTTTTTGGCCAGCGAGACACCCCCATATCGGCCAAATCCGAGCCCCTTCCAAATTTTTCCACTGTTCTATTGCATGGGTTTTGATGTTTCAGGTGTTTTTTATTTTTGCTAAATTTTCATGTGATGTTAATTTACTATAAAGGCAACTCAGAGTGTTTTCGTAGTCGTAATTCTAACTGTTTTCGGGTTACTTTAGACGGTATTAAAAAATTCGATCGTATATCAAATACCCGCTTTAACCCTTACCGGAAAATTTTCCAAGTGTTGGATTCTTTCCATAGTTAAAAAGCATTCAAAAATCATGCAAGTTATGCGATGGACCCTCTAGAAGAACAAAACCTTAACTCGATTATGTGACCGTCAGAACCGCCACTAAACCCTCGGGTTTGTGGTGGTTCAGCAGTGCCACATGTGAGGCGTTGGTTGACCCTTCTACGGCTGGTCCATTGGTACTGTGGCATGTGCTGAATAATTTTAAACTACGCTCAAGTGTTGAGCTTTTTGGGTAATTGTGTGTGTTTGTTGATTCGATCAGAATGTTTAACATCGTATAGCTTTTTCTGCGACCGTAAGTGTAATATGTGGTGTATCTCTGGTTTCGTTGCTATATGTCAACGACAATTGGGATACGCATATTAACTTACGTTGATGACATGTGATGTTATGTGTTGCTGTATATGTTATATTGGAACATCGTGTTTTGAATAGCCGTGGGGTTTTATGTGAGATGAGAGTTCTTATTTTCATTCATGTAAAATTCAATGTATGTAATATTCTTTTATTGGGGCACTTCCGGGTTGAGGAAGATGTCACCGTTGTTGTATATTATTTACTTTTCCGCATTAGGATAGATCCAAGGAGGGGAGCACAAGCAACAGGGTTCTAAAGTCCAGTGGGAGACTGTAGGGTTCCTAGGCACTCTTGTGAAGGTTCAAAAGGCATCAAACATGCCCGGATTTAAATTTAGACGTGTCGAACAACCCAAAGCCGGGATCTTTGCTAGATTATTAGGGTTTAACATGCAATATGATAACTTTTATCTAAGTGTGAGGGATTACAACCTTTGTAGTCCGCTCCTTCACTTCACAAGCTCCGAGTAGAAGTCCCTTTGCCGCGATCCACGATCTCCCGGACTCATGAGAGGCTCCACGACTCGAACGATCCATTCTAGCTTGTCGTATTCCAAATCTCCGATGATCTACCTTGAAGTTTCTACGACTCAAGCTTTATCACTCAAAAGAGAAGAACACACTAATCCCATGGGCTAGATGAGATGAGGATGAGAGAGTAGTAATTTTGCTTTCTTTTTATATCATTTTCTCTTATTTAATCATCACTTTAGGATTTTCAAGAGAGCTTATCAAGAAGGAAGAAGATGATAATGGAAAAGAATAATGATCATCTCAAATCCTTTTGTGATGAATAGAAATAAAACATATGATTGATATATAACCATGGTCAAGGATGAATGGCTAAGAATGAGTAGAGAAACAACTAGAGTTAGGGTTTGGTTAAGTTAAAAATGTGTCATCACAAAATATCACAACCATGACAAAAAGAAAAATGCTTCTAGAAGGAACTTGAAGCATCTAACCCTAATCAAACCCTAACCTCAATTAATCATCCTTAAACATGTTTAACAATTAATCATATCATGTCACAATAATATATATCACATATATATTATATATTTGCAACAAAAGAAAATAATACAATTAACATATATCGCATATATATCAATGTATCATCCACTGAGAAAATGAAATAATAAAGCGAGCCAATATTAGATAATGTAATACAATATATCATATATATTATTATACATTAAATCATCGAATCAACACTTGAATCGATGATCCGGCTATATCGAATATTACCGACTAATATATCATGTACCGATTCATCGAATCAACACTTGATCCGATGACCCGGTTCATATCCATATATCGCGAGAATATAATACGGTATCCCATATCGCATTATTCACGCTCCTGCGCATATCACATATGCGCCACTACTCCGTTTCGCCTGAGCCAAGAAACCTCTGTGTAGGACTCTAAAGAATCGTCAATACGCCGGTAGCAGGTGATGATCATATCAAACACCCACAAGCTGCAAGCGGTCAGCTAAACGTAACAGCCACCCAGGTATTGAGCGATCAGAAGATCAACAAGCTAGCCTGTGCGTTCTCCTGTGAATCCAACCAGTAACACTCCCGTACAGTCCGGTCTGTTCGTCTGATATGTCGCATATCAAGTCTAGGGGTGGTATACGTCAGACCCCAGTAACCGATAAGTCGTGTCGATGTGTGGCTCATAACGGGTCGAGAAACTACTAGTAACACTTATCAGTAAATCTCTATATCAGCCCTGGCCAGGGACTTCCAGTTATAGCCAATCGAACACAGCACAACATCAACTCCCTATACCGGGAGAGACGAATCCCCTCCTATCGCTCATTGCCTCCATGTGATTCGGGACTGTACCCAAAAGCCACCGTTTTGCACGCCCTCTTGGACGTGGTAAGGTGGAAATCAAAGCACAGTGGGAATCACACAAGACTCTATGACGATCTCGGGTCTACAGACTACCCTGTACCAGTGTCACCGGAGAACTGCCATCTGACGTGTGGTATATCACCATCTGGGAGTTCTCGGCGAGTCCGTCCAGTGTACCCAGTCTCCACTGAGCACCCGTATACCATCCTTGATGTCTAACACCGATGGATATGGGATCATCCATCGCCCATCATATGGGTCAAGATGCGTATACGCTAGTCTACTCTGGTGTATCGATGCCCTGTCTCGATATACCCTCGACTAGGAACAGTTATAGGATGTACTCATCGACCACCGCGGCCCCACTAGTATGATCTCATCATAGTCCCAGTAGTCGAGTACAAATTCTAAGGGCTTTATCAACATGTGAGAGTGAAACAGTAAACCAATACAAGTCAACATGTTAAGATAAAGTGAAACCAAATAGCATACTATCATGACGAGCAAGAAAGTCATCTCTATATATATCCAAGCATCCATTATAATATACATCATATGTACAACAATGGCCTCTAGGGCATATACATGACTAATAATCTCCCACTTGCACTAAGGCCAGCTGCTGTAGTATCTCATACCTAGCATCCCGAATAATCTCTCAAACTGTATCTGGGGAATAGCCTTCGTGAATGGATCCGCAGTGTTGTCCTTCGTATCTACTCTCCTGACCTCGATCTCCCAGCGATCAACTATCTCCCTGATAAGGTGATACCGCCTCAGAATATGTCTGGACTTCTGATGGGACCTGGGTTCCTTGGCCAAAACCACAGCTCCATTGTTATCGCAATACAGAGGTATTGGATGCTCAATGGATGGAACCACACCAAGTTCACTAATGAACTTCTTGATCCAGACAGCTTCTTTGGCAGCATCGTTGGCAGCGATGTATTCAGCCTCCATCGTTGAGTCTGCAACGGTATCCTGCTTTGAACTCTTCCAACATACCGCCCCTCCATTGAGGGTAAAGACAAAACCCGAATGCGACTTAGAGTCGTCCTTATCACTTTGGAAGCTGGAATCGGTAAAGGACTCCACCTGGAGTTCTCCATTACCATACACCAAGAACATCTCCTTAGTCCTTCGTAAGTACTTGAGAATGTTCTTCACAGCTGTCCAGTGACTCTCTCCAGGATCTGCTTGATACCGACTCACTACACTTAGTGAGTATGCAACATCGGGTCTGGTACATAGCATCGCATACATGATAGAGCCTACTGCCGAAGCATAGGGTATCCCTTGCATGCGAGCTCTCTCCAAATCAGTCTTGGGAGACATCTCTTTGGAGAGAGTGAGTCCAGAGATCGTGGGTTGGTTCCCACGTTTGGATTCTTCCATACTAAACCTCTTTAGTATGGTGTCAATGTACCTGGATTGGGACAATCCTAGTATCCGTTTAGATCTATCTCTATAGATCATGATTCCCAATATGCAGGAGGCATCACCTAGATCTTTCATTGAGAATCTCTGTGATAAGAAGAGCTTGACTGATTGCAGCATAGGAATATCATTTCCTATCAAGAGTATGTCATCCACGTACAATACGAGGAAGACAACCTTACCCTCTGCTACCTTCTTATAGATACAAGGTTCATCTATATTTTTGATGAAGTCAAACTCTTTGACTACAATATCAAAACAGACGTTCCAACTCCACGATGCTTGCTTTAACCCATAAATGGATTTAAGCAGCTTGCACACCTTTCCGCTGCTCCCACTATCTACGAAGCCCTCTGGCTGAGTCATGTACACGCACTTTTCTAAATCACCGTTTAGAAAGGCGGTCTTAACATCCATTTGCCAGATTTCGTAGTCATGGTATGCAGCAATGGCAAGTAAGATCCGGATGGACTTAAGCATAGCTACTGGAGAAAAGGTTTCGTCATAGTCCACACCTGGTCTTTGACGAAATCCCTTTGCTACAAGTCTAGCTTTGAAAGTCTCAACTTTTCCATCTACACCAAATTTCCTTTTAAAAATCCACTTGCTCCCAATGGGTTTTACCCCTTCAGGAGCATTTTCTAAAATCCATACTTTATTGGTGTACATGGATTCCATCTCAGATCGCATTGCATCCAGCCATTTCACAGAGTCACCACTCGTGATGGCCTGCTCGAAGCTAGTGGGGTCATCATCATCCATGATGCAATCCTCGCTTCCACCATCAATGAGAAAACCGTAGTATCTCTCAGGTGGACGAGAAACCCTACTAGATCGGCGGAGAGGCTGGGGTTCGTCGGGTACTACTGAATCCTCTGGTTCCACTAAATCTTTAGTTGTAATTTGTGTTTCTGGAACCTCTTCCAGCTCTACCTCTTTGCCACTAATTTCTTTTTCAAGAAAATCCTTTTCTAAAAAGGTGGCATATTGAGAAATAAACACTTTTTGTTCCTCGGCGTGATAGAAAATATATCCTTGAGAATTCTTAGGATATCCCACAAATTTGCAAAGAACTGATCGTGCCTCGAGTTTGTCTGGATTTTGTCTTTTGACATAGGCCGGACAACCCCATATCTTAACTCGTTTAAAATATGGTCTCTTCCCACTCCATATCTCATATGGTGTGGTAGGTACAGATTTAGACGGAACTAGCTTCAATATGTATATGGCTGTTTCCAGCGCATAACCCCAAAAGGAGATAGGTAACTCAGCAGTGCTCATCATAGAGCGCACCATATCTAATAGGGTGCGATTCCTCCTCTCTGATACACCGTTGTGCTGTGGTGTATAAGGAGGAGTAAGCTGAGAGAGAATCCCATTCTCTTTTAGATAATCTAGGAACTCATTGCTTAAGTATTCACCTCCTCGATCAGATCGAAGAATCTTAATACTTTTGCCCATTTGATTCTCTACTTCGTGCTTATATTCTCTGAATTTCTCAAAAGCTTCAGACTTGTGTTTCATCAGGAACACATATCCGAATCTTGAGAGATCGTCAGTGAATGTAATGAAGTAGGAAGAACCGTTCCTGGCATGCGTAGACATGGGACCGCATACATCACTATGTACCAGTCCTAAGAGTTCGGTAACTCTTTCTCCGTGTCCACTAAACGGAGCTTTGGTCATTTTTCCTTTGAGACATGAATGGCAAGTATCATAAGATGATAATTCGAACGAATTCAAATAACCATCTCTATGTAACTTAGCCAGTCGTGTCGCATTGATATGACCAAGTCTACAATGCCACAAGTAGGATTCGTTCACATCTGAACTTTTCCTCTTGTGTGTGTTTTGAATATTCAGGACTGTATTCTGATTTAGAATGAATATGCCATTATGTAATGAACCTGATGCAATCAACTTTTGATCTAGGAATATGTTCATAACATTATCCTTTACTACAAAATTATATCCTTCTTTACTTAATAAAGAAACTGATATAATGTTGCACATCATGTTCGGTATATAATAGCACTCATTTAGAATCAGTGTATTACGACTCGGCGATACAAGCTGATATTCGCCAACTGCTTTGGCTGCAACATTTGCACCGTTCCCTACTAGAACGGAATGATCATCTTTTCCCAGTTCTCTACCTTTACGTAGCCCATGCAACTGTTTGCATATGTGGGATCCTGATCCGGTATCTAATACCCAGGACGTAGGGTGAACTGAGAAACAGTTCTCAATAACAAACACACCTGAAAAAGATGCATCAACATGCATGTTCTTTTGGGCGGCGTGAGAATCCAGATATTCTCCTGTTTCCTGTTCAGTCTTATAACTCTTATAAGAAAGAATGGGTCTAACGTTCCCTTGCTCAGTACAATAATCAGGTTCAGTCAATACATCCATATTATTATCTTGATTATGGCATGATATGGTCGCTACCTGGAGAGTGAGAGAAGAAAACACTTTAGCGTATGCTCTTGCAAGATTAGATTGGTTATAATCTTATCTAATCAGGATGTCTCCCACTGTTTTTATCAAATCTACCTTAAAACCCTAAAAGGTAAGATTAGCCGGGATTAATTACACCTTACAATTTCGTCAATCTTTCAGCCAGATCAGTGTCGGTACTTTGAGGGAGGTTCCCCGTGCTTTCGCACGGACCTAATTAAAGTAAACCTCGTTTTCCCAGAGGCGTAACCTCGTTAACACTTTTCTAGACACCTACTTGATCGACTAATTGTCTTGTGTAAAACTCTCCCAAGAGTAACACTTACTCGCAGTGGGTATCGGGATCCAACTATCTCATAGGAGGTATGCAATCTCATTGCAAATTTCAACACTTGAAATTCCCGATAATATTTTGCCCCTAGCGATCTATGACCTTAACTAAGTCAACAAACCATAAATCGCAAGTCAAGTTCAACCCGTACATTTCCCGATTGAATTAAACCCACCCGTACGACCCTTAACTGAGTCAACAAAACCGTACGAATACCCTAATCCAATCACATCTCATGTTTTAGCAGATAAACATTACTTAGCTACCGTACACTATGCCTTAACTAAGTCAACAAACATAGCACGAATACTAAATAATATCTATCTGAAATGATGGAGGGCTACGCAGGTTTTTCAAAAAACCCTGAACGTAATGAACTTGATATCGTCGTAGAATCAAGTGAAGTTTTTGAAAAGGAGTCTTTTTGAGGCTTTTCTTAGTTTCGCTAAAGGGGTCACTCCCGGTGAAGGGATCGTCGGCCCTTTCCTCATCGAATAAGGTGCAGGATATATCATATATACCGCTGTGCAATGCAAAACACTTAAAGCAATCAAAAGACAAACCGCGTTTTGTAGCATCTGCCAGTTTTGCTAAAGGAGTCACTCCCGGTGAAGGGATCTCGGTCCTTTCCTCATCGAATAAGGTGCAGGATATATCGTATATATCACTGTGCAAAGCAAAACTGTAGCTACCCCTTTTATAAAGTTTTTGATTCTACAACATCTTTAGGTTTCTTTTCTTTTATTAATCACATTAATAAAAATCCCATCAGCTTATGCTTCCTAAGCATCACAGAAGAAACGAAAGCAGTAATATTTATATATCAGCATATGTATATAGTATAAGCATTCGTCTCAGGCAGTAATATGATCTCATCATAGAACATTGCAGCAGAAGAACATATATGAAATATTGGATATACTAGGACGTCCGTGTTTTCAATACGAGCCTGTATAAAACACGGATTCCACGGTCGCGACGAATAGCCAAACCCACATCCCAAGACACCTACGAGAGCGGCAAGTAACACTGCCAATTCTAGGGTTAGGAGACCTGGTCTCGACTCCTCGAGATGGCCTCCCACTGGACCCTAGAACCCGGTTACTTGTGCTCCCCTCCTTGGGTCTACCTAATGCGGAAAAGTAAATAATATACACTGGTGACAGCAACCGCAACCTGGAAGTGCCCCAAATAAAAGAATATTACATTACAAATGAATTTTACATGAATGAAAATAAAAAAACCCTCATCTCACATAAAACCCCCGGCTATTCAGAACGCGACGATCCAATATAACATATCACAGCAACACATAATATCTCATATCATCAACGTAAGTAAATATGCGCATCCCAATTGTCGTTGAATCATATAGCAACGAAACCGGCGATATCACATATTACACATACGGTCACAGAAAAGAAAGTGTAAAACTACAACATTTGGAATCCACAATCACTTTAGACATCGTAAATCCGAAATATCACATACTTCGTATTTCATGCCTAATTCTATGAATTCCACATATTGTATCACATTCCAGATAAATAGACAGTATTAAACTTTCTGAACAGACAATCAAACACCCAAAATTTCCTAAACTGCTCAACACTTGAGCGGGGTTCAAATAATCCCAGAATATGTCACAGTACCGGTGATCCAGCCGTAGAAGGGTCAAGCCAACGCCTCACATGTGGCACGCCGTACTGCCCCAAACCCGAAGGTTCAAAAGGCAGTTCAAGACGGTCACATAATCGAGTTAAGGTTTGTTGTCTTCTAGAGGGTCCACCGCTTAACTTGTACAATTTTTCCGAAAGATTTAAACCCAAATAAATTTCAACACTTGAAAATTTGCCGTACCGGGAAACAGTAAGTTAATGATATCCGTTCAAATAGTTTAACAGTTTCTAAATATCCGGAAAGAAATACGAATTTAAATATTCCGATCGAATCTACGATTACAAAATAAACCCCAGATTTTATCAACACCTGAAACAGATTAAAAATACCCAGAAGCATCAGTAAGCACCTACGGTCATTACCAGAAAAGCCACGTGTCATAATCCTATCAATCCGCCGCGGAACCGCCGCTCAAGCCATGCTTGAGCCGCGCTTCCGCGGCCGTTTGATCGAATTGGTGGCTCAGGCTTCTTGGTAATTCTTAGAATTCCCTGCTGATTTTTTTACATATTTTTAATTCTGAAAAATCCCAAAATTTAAAAAATTTCCAGAGAGGGGTCCAAATTTGTCATTTCGGGTTCGATCGGAGTTTTAACTTCGTAAACACATCGCCTAATGCTCTAGCTAGGCTCTGATACCACTGTAGGGTTCCTAGGCACTCTTGTGAAGGTTCAAAAGGCATCAAACATGCTCGGATTTAAATTTAGACGTGCCGAACAACCCAAAGCCGGGATCATTGCTAGATTATTAGGGTTTAACATGCAATATGATAACTTATCTAAGTGTGAGGGATTACAACCTTTGTAGTCCGCTCCTTCACTTCACAAGCTCCGAGTAGAAGTCCCTTTGCCGCGATCTACGATCTCCCGGACTCATGAGAGGCTCCACGACTCGAACGATCCATTCTAGCTTGTCATATTCCAAATCTCCGATGATCTACCTTGAAGTTTCTACGACTCAAGCTTTCTCACTCAAAAGAGAAGAACACACTAATCCCATGGGCTTGATGAGATGAGGATGAGAGAGTAGTAATTTTGCTTTCTTTTTATATCATTTTCTCATATTTAATCATCACTTTAGGATTTTCAAGAGAGCTTATCAAGAAGGAAGAAGATGATAATGGAAAAGAATAATGATCATCTCAAATCCTTTTGTGATGAATAGAAATAAAACATATGATTGATATATAACCATGGTCAAGGATGAATGGCTAAGAATGAGTAGAGAAACAACTAGAGTTAGGGTTTGGTTAAGTTAAAAATGTGTCATCACAAAATATCACAACCATGACAAAAAGAAAAATGCTTCTAGAAGGAACTTGAAGCATCTAACCCTAATCAAACCCTAACCTCAATTAATCATCCTTAAACATGTTTAACAATTAATCATATCATGTCACAATAATATATATCACATATATATTATATATTTGCAACAAAAGAAAATAATACAATTAACATATATCGCATATATATCAATGTATCATCCACTGAGAAAATGAAATAATAAAGCGAGCCAATATTAGATAATGTAATACAATATATCATATATATTATTATACATTAAATCATCGAATCAACACTTGAATCGATGATCCGGCTATATCGAATATTACCGACTAATATATCATGTACCGATTCATCGAATCAACACTTGATCCGATGACCCGGTTCATATCCATATATCGCGAGAATATAATACGGTATCCCATATCGCATTATTCACGCTCCTGCGCATATCACATATGCGCCACTACTCCGTTTCGCCTGAGCCAAGAAACCTCTGTGTAGGACTCTAAAGAATCGTCAATACGCCGGTAGCAGGTGATGATCATATCAAACACCCACAAGCTGCAAGCGGTCAGCTAAACGTAACAGCCACCCAGGTATTGAGCGATCAGAAGATCAACAAGCTAGCCTGTGCGTTCTCCTGTGAATCCAACCAGTAACACTCCCGTACAGTCCGGTCTGTTCGTCTGATATGTCGCATATCAAGTCTAGGGGTGGTATACGTCAGACCCCAGTAACCGATAAGTCGTGTCGATGTGTGGCTCATAACGGGTCGAGAAACTACTAATAACACTTACCAGTAAATCTCTATATCAGCCCTGGCCAGGGACTTCCAGTTATAGCCAATCGAACACAGCACAACATCAACTCCCTATACCGGGAGAGACGAATCCCCTCCTATCGCTCATTGCCTCCATGTGATTCGGGACTGTACCCAAAAGCCACCGTTTTGCACGCCCTCTTGGACGTGGTAAGGTGGAAATCAAAGCACAGTGGGAATCACATAAGACTCTATGACGATCTCGGGTCTACAGACTACCCTGTACCAGTGTCACCGGAGAACTGCCATCTGACGTGTGGTATATCACCATCTGGGAGTTCTCGGCGAGTCCGTCCAGTGTACCCAGTCTCCACTGAGCACCCGTATACCATCCTTGATGTCTAACACCGATGGATATGGGATCATCCATCGCCCATCATATGGGTCAAGATGCGTATACGCTAGTCTACTCTGGTGTATCGATGCCCTGTCTCGATATACCCTCGACTAGGAACAGTTATAGGATGTACTCATCGACCACCGCGGCCCCACTAGTATGATCTCATCATAGTCCCAGTAGTCGAGTACAAATTCTAAGGGCTTTATCAACATGTGAGAGTGAAACAGTAAACCAATACAAGTCAACATGTTAAGATAAAGTGAAACCAAATAGCATACTATCATGACGAGCAAGAAAGTCATCTCTATATATATCCAAGCATCCATTATAATATACATCATATGTACAACAATGGCCTCTAGGGCATATACATAACAGAGACTAACTCGAGGAGTCGAGTCTGGGTCTCCTAACTCTTGAATTGGTAGGGTTGCTTGCCGCTCTCGTAGGGGTTTAGGGATGTGGGTTTGGCTATTCATCGCGACCGTGGAATCCGTGTTTTATACAGGCTCAAAATAAAACACGGACCTCCTAGTATATCCAATATTTCATATGTTTCTTCTAGTGCTCTGTGATGTGATCACTGTGGATTCTGAGACGAATGGATATACATTATATATGAGATATATAGTAGACGTTGCTTATGTTTTGCACCCGCGCTAGTCCCGTCCCGGTATGTCGTTAGTTAAGTAACCTAACAGTGCATAACGGGACACTGTGGCGAATGCGGATAGCATAAGCATACGTTGTATTTTTGTTTCTTTTGTGATACTTAGGAAGCATAAATGATGGAACTTCATTAATATGATTAATGAAAGAAAAGAAACCTAAAAGATGTTGTAGAAACTTGTTTTAAAAATTGGTAGCTCTAGTTCTTGCTTTGCATAGCGGTATTCTTGTAGAATATCCAGCACCTTATTCGATAAGGAAAGAGCCGAGATCCCTTCACTGGGAGTGACCTCTTTGTTGGGCTACGGCAGCGCCCCGGCCGTCAATCCAAGACCAAATGCGGAACAAAAACTTTTCAAATTTGGCGCTACCGCAACCTTTCACCCGGATCGTACCATTAACACTAAACTAGCTAACTACAAGAAGTTAGAATGGCTATACCGATTGATCAGTGTCCTTCGGTCTTTAGCCACCATCCCTAGCTCCCCGCGGCATCTCCGATCTCGCTCAATCTCCGGTCTCCTCGTCAAAAGGGCATCACGTCTAGAATTCTTTTTACGGGCTCCCGCTTCAAACCGAAGCAACTCGGACATGAAGTTTACTAGCCGAAATGTCCAAGGTGAAGTAGAGAATGTGTGTGATAACTTTGTCTCTATACACTCAATGAATCTCAACACATGAGATGGGATGAGTGGAGGTTGAAGAAGAAGCCATTGATGGAGGAAGTTGTGAGCTAGAGAAGAAGATGAAGAAGAGGCTTATTGTTATTGCGAGAGATTATAATGTGAGAGTCCTTTTATTCACAAGAGCTAACCCCACTAATATGTGGATGTCCTCTCTCTCCTCCCATCACAATCTCACCCAATAATCAATCAATTAAAATGACATAGCACCAAAAACAAGACCATGAGTCACCAAATTGCACATGCCACATTAATTGCTCTTCATGATGACTTAAGCTCACAATTTCCACCTAATTAAACATTTAAACCAAAATGTTTAATCCAACAAAAAGATATGGTATCAACTAAAGTAAACTCATGATGGATCACAAGAATACCCCTCACCTGTATATACATACCTGCATCCACATTCAGACTGAATACGATTACAACGAGACTAAAGTAATCTAACAAATCTAATACTAGGATCCAGATTAAACCAAAGCCAACTAGTATGATCCGTCCGATTATGATCCATGCACAGTTCACATATATGATCGAACTCTTCCATAAAACCATACGGCCTCTACAACGTTTCGCCTGAACTTGGGAAACTTTCTGTGGGGGACTCTAAAGACTCGTCAATATGCCAGCAGTGGGATTAACCACAAGCACGTCAGTGGTACCAGCTGTACGTAACGGCTACCCATGTATTGAACGAAAGGGAAGCTGACGAGCGAACTCATCCTGAAACCCTACTGAGTCTATCTGTGACAATCTCCATACAGTCTGGTCTGTTTGTCTAAGAGTATCGCATATCGGGCCTAGAGGAATGGTAAACGTCAGACCCCCAATAGCGGTATAAGTCGTGTCAGAGTGTAGCCCAGAACGCTTTGAGAAACTACTAGAATACCTACCAGTAAATCTCACTTGCCTTGGCCATGGACTTTGTGTAATGGCTCTCCAGACACAGCGCGATATCAACCCCCAATACCGGGAGAGACGAATCCTGTCTAACCGCCACTGCCTCTAAGTGCTTCGGGACTGCACCCAACTACTACCTATTTGCACGACTCCTTTGAGCCATGGTAGGGTAGCAATCAAAGAACAGTGGGAACACACTTGAGGCAATGTAGCAGTGTCAAGTCAACGGACTAAGCTGTACTCATGTCACCTGGGAACTGCTCCTGATGATAGGCATAGTACCAATCAGCAGTGCCCCTGCGAGTCCGTCCGGTGTACTCATAACCTAATGAGCACATGTATACATCTTAGGTGAACCAACTGACACCAATGGCTTGTGAGACCAGCCACCGCCCCTCGTCGGGGTCTCGATTGTATACACTAGTCAACTCTAGAGTATCGATGCCCTGTCTCGAAACTCCCTCGACTAGGGACCTTTTAAGGATGTGCTTATAGACCCCAGCTCCCACGTATATGATCGCCATCATACTGCTAGCAGTTAAGCAAGAATCCTATGGGCTCTATCAACGTGTAATAGTGAACTGTAATGTCACCTAAAGTATGTACACGATGATAAATACAAACCAGATAGCATACTATCATCTCGAGTAAGACTGTCCTACCGGTATAGGTCATCCCTCAATCATTGCAATCACATGCCTGCGATCCAATAATTAACTTTAAGGGCACTGTATCCAACACTCTTTAGCGAAACTAGCAGATGCTACAACCCTCGGTTTGTTTTTTGATTGCTTTTATAGTTTTTTCTTTGCATAATGGTATTTATGAAATATCTTGCACCTTATTCGATAAGGAAAGAGCCGAGATCCCTTCACCGGGAGTGACCTCTTTAGCAAAACTAGTAAAAGCCTCAAAAACACTCCTTTTCAAAATCACTCGATTCTACAACGATATCAAGTTCATTACGCAAAAGGTTTTCTTAAAAACTTGTCATAGCCCTCCGTTATTTCAGATAAGTACTTCATCGTATTCGTGCTACGTTTGTTGGCCTGCATCAAGGCGTAGTGTGCGGTAGCTATTTAAGCTTATCTGCTAAAGCATATGATGAGATTGAGTAAGCGTAGACATGCGACTTTGTTGGCCTGCGTCAAGGGTCGTGCCGGTGGGTTTAATTCAATCATGAAATATACGGGTTGAACTTGACTACTAGACTATGGTTTGTTGGCCTGCGTCAAGGTCATACTATGCTAGGGGCAAAATATTATCGGGAATTTCAAGCGTTGAAATTTGCAATGAGATTGCATACCTTCTATGAGATAGTTGGATCCCGATACCCACTGCGAGTAAGAGTTACTCCTGGGAGAGTTTTGCACATTACAATTAGCCGATCAAGTAGGTGTTTAGAAAGGTGTCAACGGGGTTACGCCCCAGGGAAAACGAGGTTTATTTTAATTAGGTTCGTACGAAAGCAAAGGGAACCTCCCTCAAAATACCGGCACTGGCCTGGCTGAAAGATTGGCGAACTTGTAGGGTGTAATTAATCCCAGCTAGTCTTTCCTTTTAGGTTTGAAGGAAGATTTGATAAAAACAGTGGGAGCCATCCTGATTAGATAAAATAATAACCAATCTGATCTTGCAAGAGCATATGCTGAGTGTTTTCTTCTCTCTCTCTCTCCAGGTAGCGACCATGCCACGCCTTAATCAAGATAATAATTTGGATGTATTGACCGAACCCGCTTGTTATACTGAGCGGGGGAACGTTGGTCCCGCTTCAACTTATAATTGTTAGAAGACCGAGCAGGAAATAGGGGATTACAAGAATTCCCGTGCCGCTCAAACGAAGAAAGTGCATGATGATGCATCTTCTTTAGGTGTGTTCATTACCGAGAACTGTTTCTCAGTATCCTTTACATCCTGGGTATTTGATACCGGACCAGGATCCCGTATATGTAATCTGTTACATAGGCTAAAAATAGGTAGAGAACTGAGAACGAGCGATAAAATTTCAAGAGAAGGAAACGGTGCAATTGTTGCAACTAAGGTGTTGGCGGTTATCACCCTGTATTACCAAATACATTGATTCTGAACGAATGTTATTAGATACCGAACGTGATATACAACATCATATCAGTCTCTTTATTAAGTAAAGAAGGATATAATTTTGTATAGTTGGATAATGTTTTGAACATTTCTTATATCAAGATTTGATCGGATCAGTCACGTTATCTAAAAGCATATATGTTCTAAATCAAACCACAGTTCTTAACATACAGAACACACACAAGAGGAAGAATTCAGAAATGAATGAATCCTTCTTAAGGTATTGCAGACTAGGTCATATCAATGCGACCCGACTAGCGAAGTTACATTAAGATGTATATTTAAATCAGTTTGAATTTATATCTTGTGAAACTTGCTAGTCATGTCACAAAGATACTATGACCATAGCTCCGTTTACATGAAACGGAGAAAGAGTTAGTGAACTCTTGGGACTGATACATATTGATGTATGTAAGTCCCCTGTCTACATATACCAAGATTGGTTCTTTGTACTTCATTACATTCACTGACAATCTCTTCAGATTCGGACATATGTTCCTGTTGAAACACAAGTCTGATGCTTTTGAGAAATTCAATGAATATAAGTCAGAAGTAAAGAACCAAACGGATATAAGTATTATGTCCTTTGATGTGATCAAGGAGGAGAATACTTGAGCACGGAGTTCCTGGACTATTCTAAAGGAGAATGAGATTCTCTCTCAGCATTACTCCTCCGAATACACCACAGCACAACGGTGTATCAGGGCGGAGCAATCGCACCCTATGAGATATGGTGTGCTCTATAATGAGTACTACTGAGTTGTCTATTTCCTTTTGGGGTTATGCGTTTGATGTAGCTGCATACCTATTGAATTGAGTTCCAACCAAATCAGGTGCCTACCACTCCATATGAGATATGGTATGTGTTAGTTGTATGTATGCCCTAGAGGCCAGTATTGTACAGATGATGTATATTATATTGGATTCTTGGACATATATAGAGATGACTTTCTTGCTCGATATGATAGTATGCTATCTGGTTACTCTTTATCTTAACATGTACACTTGTCTCTTTAAACTGTCTTATAGTTATATGTTGATAAAGCCCTTAGGATGTGTACTTGACTACCTGGACTATGATGCAGATCATACTAGTGGGGACATGGTAGTCCATAAGTACATCCTTCAAGCTCCCTAGTCGTGGGTGTATCGAGACAGGGCAACGATATACCAGTGTAGACTAGCGTATACGCTTCTCGACCCATAAGATGGGCGATGGATGATCCCATATCCATTGGTGTTTGACATCCGAGATGGTATATGGGTGCTCAGTGGAGACTGGGTACACTGGACGGACTCGCCGAGAACTCCCAGATGGTATTATACCTAACGTCAGATGGCAGTTCTCAGGTAACACTTGTACAGGTTAGTCTGTAGACCCGAGATCGTCATAGAGTCTTGTGTGATTCCCACTGTGCTTTGATCTCCACCTTACCACGTCCATGAAGGCGTGCAAAACGGTGGTCTTTGGGTACAGTCCCGAGTCACATGGAGGCAATGAGCGATAGGAGGGGTTTCGTCTCTCCCGGTATTTGTGGTTGATGTTGCGCTGTGCTCGATTGGCCGTAACAGGGAAGTCCCTGTCTAGGGCTGATCAGAGATTTGCTGGTAAGTGTTACCAGTAGTTTCTCGACCCGTTATGAGCCTCACATCGGCACGACTTATCGGTTATTGGGGTCTGACGTTTACCACCCCTAGACTTGATATGCGACGTATCAGACGAACAGACCGGACTGTACGGTAAGTGTTACTGGTTGGATTCACAGGAGTGTGAGCGGGCTAGCTCGTCGATCTTCTGATCGCTCAATACCCGGATGGCCGTTACGTTTAGCAGACCGCTTGCGGCTTGTGGGTGCTTGATATGATCATCATCTGCTATCGGCGTATTGACGAGTCTTTAGAGTCCTACACAGAGGTTTCCTGGCTCAAGCGAAACGAAATAGGAGCGCATATGAGATATGTGCAGGACCGAGAATAATGCGTGTATATGATACCGTATTCCATTCTCGCGATGAATGTTTCGATTGGTTATATGCGATATAACCTAGTTATCGAATCAAAGATTGATTCGATAAGTCGATGCATTGTATACTAGTCGGTTATGTGCGACATGACCGGATCATCGAATCAAGTGTTGATTTAATGATTTGATGTATAGTTATATATTTGATATATTACTTTGCATTAACTAGTATTGGTTCATTTTAAAATGATTTTCTCACTTGATGTGCACATTGTATATGTGATATATTTTTGTGTACACATGTTTGTATCATGTTTGATGATACATGTTAACTCGTGCTTGTGTAAAGATTAAACCATGGTTATATGAATGGTTAGGGTTTTATTTACTTATTCATTTATTTATATTGATTATTCATTTTGGAAAGGAAAAGAAAAATGGTTGCTTTATTTGTTTCTTTCATGAAGCTTCATGAAGAGTTGAATAATTGACCATTTTTGTTTTCTTCTCTTAACCTAACCATGCACCTAACCCTAGTTTGCTCTCTACACTTCACCATGGTTAGTATATGATAAGTAATGATATTATTCTCATTTTTAATCTAATATTTATCATATTCTATCTTCATCTTCTTCTTCTCCTTCAAAGAAAAAGCTTGACACCATTAATGGCACCTTGAGCTAAAGAGTGAGAAATCCAATTCTAAAGTGAACCCACCTCCTATTTCTTCATCCTCTACCTCTTGCCAAGTGGTTTTGGGTGTTTTCTTCACAAGTTTCACAACTTGGTGAAGTTGGAGCTTGAACTTGTGATGCCTCGACTTAGATCATCTTCGGCACGAAGCCGACGACCCAGCTCGCCCATTTCTCCGATGAAGCCGACGATTGAGTTCGGGATTCGAGATGGACAGCGAGAGGACGCCTACGTGGAGCTAAGGAAGTGGAGAAACAGATCTACAAAGGTTGTAGCCTCTCTCCTTTAGTTAAATCGTTATCTTGTTTAATGTTTCGCCTAGAATTCTAGTCGACGATCCGTATTAGGGTTTCTCGGCACCCATAAAATTTGAAATTGGCATAGTTGATGCCTTGTGAGACCTCTATAGTGTGCCTAGGAACCCTACAGTGGTATCAGAGCCTAGATAGAGCCTTAGGCGAAGTGTAGACGACGTTTGAAACCCGATCGAACCGAAACCCTAATTCCCAAAACGCTCTCTGGACTTTTTCTAAAAACTGGGTTTTTTCCAGATTAAAAATGCTTAAAAAATTCAGCAGGAAGTTCTAAGAATTACGGTGCAAAATTTTCAAAATGATACCTCCAAAGTACGGCGGAACCGCGGCAGAAGCATGGCTTCTGCGGCGGTTCCGCGGCCTGATGATGACGTCAGCCCTCCTCCTTTGCACAGTAATTCCTATTTCACAGTGCTGAGTTTTATGGGAATTTTTAAATTGACTCAAGAGTTGAGTGTTCTGGGGTTGCATTGGAAATCGGTGTTTCGATCGGATTATCAAGCTTTGTCCAAGTGTTTTCCGGATAATTTTTTGAATATGTTAAAAAGTTCGACCGGATATAAATACCCAATTTTACCCCTACCGGAAAATTTCCAAGTGTTGGATCTTTCTGTGGTTTAAGGACGTTCTGAGTAGTGCAAGTAGCACGATGGTCCGTCTAGAAGACAACAAACCTTAACTCGATTATGTGACCGTCTTGAACTGCCCTTTGAACCTTCAGGTTTGGGGCAGTACGGCGTGCCACATGTGAGGCGTTGGCTTGACCCTTCTACGGCTGGACCGTTGGTACTGAGGCATGAAGTGAATGTCTTTGAAACTATTTCATGTGTTGAATGGTTTCGGGAAAACTGGGTGTTCGAATGTTCGATCGGAAAGTTTAATATTTTCTATTTATCCGGAATGGGATACAATAATTGGAATTCACAAACAGTTATGAGATAACTGAATGAATGTTATAAATCTAGCGGTTTAGTTTCATTTGATATTGAAAAGAGTTTTCGATAATGAGACTAAAATGCGGGGTTATAACTGTTAGGCATGTGATGTCTAAGTATTTCATTTGATTAGGCATGTGATGTCTAAAGAGGTTGCGGATTCCAACTGTTGTAGTTTTACACTTTCTTTTCTGTGACCGTAAGTGTAATATGTGATATCGCCGGTTTCGTTGCTATATGTCAACGACAATTGGGATGCGCATATTTACTTACGTTGATGACATGTGATGTTATGTGTTGCTGTATATGTTATATTGGATTGTCGTGTTCGAATAGCCGGGGGTTTTTATGTGAAATGAGTGTTTTTCATTTTCATTCATGTAAAAACTTGTATGTAATATTCTTTTATTGGGGCACTTCCAGGTTGCGGAAGTTGTCACCTTTTGTATATTATTTACTTTTCTGTACTAGGATAGACCCAAGGAGGGGAGCACAAGTAACCGGGTTCTAGGGTCCAGTGGGAGACCATCTCGAGGAGTCGAGTCCGGGTCTCCTAACCCTAGAATTGGTAGGGTTGCTTGCCGCTCTCGTAGGGGTCTAAGGGCGTGGGATTGGATATTCATCACGACCGTGGAATCCGTGTTTTATACTGGCTCGTATTGAAAACACGGATGTCCTAGTATATCCAATGTATCATATGTCTCTTCTGCTGCGATATCTGTGATGTGATCATGTGATGTTCTGTGATAGATACAGTATATAGTATATATGATATATTATATAGACGTTACTTATGTTTTACACCCGCGCTAGCCCTGCCCTGCTCTGTCGTTATTTACCTAACCTAACGGTGCACGAGGGGACATCCAGGCGAATGCGGATGGCATTAGTGTACGTCGTATTTATCTGTGATGTTTAGGTGACTTAAATGATGGGACTTCATTAATGTGATTAATGAAAGAAAAGAAACCTAAGATGTTGTAGAATCAAATTTTAAACAAAACAGGTAGCTACAGTTCTTGCTTTACATAGCGGTATATATGATATACCCTGCACCTTATTCGATGAGGAAAGGACCGAGATCCCTTCACCGGGAGTGACTCCTTTAGCAATAACTGGAAGATGCTACACACTCGGTTTGACTTTTGATTGCTTCTATAGTTTATGCTTTGCACAGCGATATATATGATATATCCCGCACCTCATTCGACGAGGAAAGGGCCGACGATCCCTTCACCGGGAGTGACCACTTTAGCAAAACTAGAAAAGCCTCAAAATCACTCCATTTCAAAACTTCATTTGATTCTACAACGATATCAAGTTCATTACGCTCATGGTTTTCAGAAAAACCTGCGTAGCCCTCCGTCAATTCAGATATGTAATATTCAGTATTCGTGCTACGGTTGTTTGGCATGCGTCAAGGCGTAGTGTACGGTAGCTGATTATTACTTATCTGTAGCATGAGATGCGATTGGATTAAGGTATTCGTACGGCGTTGTTTGGCATGCGTCAAGGGTCGTACGGGTGGGTTTAATTCGATCACGAATTGTACGGGTTGAACTTGACTAGCGGATTATGGGTTTTTTGGCATGCGTCAAGGTCATAGCACGCTAGGGGCAAAATATTATCGGGAATTTCAAGTGTTGAAATTTGCAATGAGATTGCATACCTTCTATGAGATAGTTGGATCCCGATACCCACTGCGAGTAAGAGTTACTCCTGGGAGAGTTTTACACATTGCAATTAGCTGATCAAGTAGGTGTCTAGAAAGGTGTCAACGGAGTTACGCCTCTGGGAAAACGAGGTTTACATTAATTAGGTTCGTGCGAAAGCACGGGGGACCTCCCTCAAAGTACCGACACTGGCCTGGCTGAAAGATTGGCAAACTTGTAGTGTGTAATTAATCCCGGCTAGTCTTTCCTTTTAGTGTTTGAAGGAAGATTTGATAAAAACCAGTGGGAGCCATCCTGATTAGATAAGATAATAACCAATCTGATCTTCCACGAGCATACGCTAAAGTGTTTTCTTCTCTCTCTCTCCAGGTAGCGACCATTTCATGCCCTAATAAAGATAATAATATGGATGTATTGACCGAACCCGCATGTTATACTATGCTGGGGAACGTTGGTTCCGTTCTTTCCTATAAGAGTTATAGGACTGAGCAGGATATAGGGGAATACCAGGATTCCCATGCCGCCCGAATGAAGAAAGTACATGATGATGCATTTTCTTCGGGTGTGTTCATTACAGAGAACTGTTTCTCTATTTGCTTTACGTCCTGGGTATTAGATACCGGGTCAGGATCCCATATATGTAATCAGTTACATGGGCTAAGGAAAGGTAGAGAACTTGGAGAAGGTGATAAAGACATTAGAGTTGGAAATGGTGCAATTGTTGCAGCTAAGACTGTCGGGGAATATCACCTTGTATTACAAATTGGTAATACATTGGTTCTGAACGAATGCTATTACATGCCGAACCTGATATGCAACATTATATCGGTTTCTTTGTTGAGCAAAGAGGGATATAATTTTGTATTACAGGACAATGTTATGAACATTTTCCGTAACCAAAAGTTGGTTGGATCAGGCACGTTGTGCAATGGCATTTATGTTCTAAATCAATCAACAGTTCTGAGCATAACAAACACACACAAGAGGAAGAGTTCTGAACTGAACGAATCCTTCTTGTGGCATTGTAGACTGGGTCACATCAATGCGACACGACTAGCAAAGTTGCATAAGGATGGATATTTAAATCCGTTTGAATTTTCATCTTATGACACTTGCCAGTCATGTCTCAAAGGCAAGATGACCAAAACTCCGTTTACGGGATACGGAGAAAGAGTTACTGAACTCTTAGGACTGATACATAGTGATGTATGCGGTCCCATGACTACACATGCCAGGGATGGTTCATCGTACTTCATTACATTCACTGACGATCTCTCTAGATTCGGATATGTGTTCCTGATGAAACACAAATCAGAAGCTTTTGAGAAATTTAGAGAATATAAACATGAAGTCGAGAACCAAACCGGAAAAAGTATTAAAATCCTTCGATCTGATCGAGGAGGTGAATACTTAAGCAATGAATTCCTGGACTTCCTAAAAGAGAATGGGATTCTCTCTCAGCTGACTCCTCCATATACACCACAGCACAACGGTGTATCTGAAGGGAGAAACCGCACCCTATTAGATATGGTGCGCTCAATGATGAGTACAGCTGAGTTACCTATTTCCTTCTGGAGATATGCGCTTGAGACAGCCATGGACCTATTGAATAGAGTTCCTACCAAATTAGTGCCTACCACTCCATATGAGATATGGAAAGGGAAGAGACCACATCTTAATTATATTAAGATATGGGGTTGTCCAGCCTATGTCAAAAGACAAAATCCGGACAAACTCGAGGCAAGATCTGTCTTATGTAAGTTTATAGGATATCCCAAAAATTCACAAGGGTATATCTTCTACCATCCCGAGGAACAAAAGGTGTTTGTTTCTCGACATGCCACTTTCTTAGAAAAAAGTTTTCTTATGAAACAGATAAGTGGCATTGAGGTAGAACTGGAAGAGGTTCCAGCGACACAAACTATAACAGAAAACTTGGTAGAAACAGAGGATTCAGTAGTACCCGACGAACCCCAGCCTCTCCGCCGATCTAGTAGGGTTCCTCGCCAACCTGAGAGATACTACGGTTTTCTCATGGATGGTGGGAGCGAGGATTGCATCATGGAGGATGATGACCCAACTAGCTTCGAGCGGGCCATCACGAGTAGGGACTCAGTAAAATGGCTGGATGCTATGCGGTCCGAGATGGAATCCATGTACACCAACAAAGTATGGACTTTGGATGTTGCTCCTGAAGGGGTAAAACCCATTGGGAGCAAATGGATCTTCAAGAAGAAACTTGGTGTAGATGGGAAAGTGGAGACTTTCAAAGCTAGACTTGTTGCAGAAGGTTTTCGTCAAAGACCAGGTGTAGACTATGACGAAACCTTTTCTCCAGTGGCTATGCTTAAATCCATCCGGATCATGCTTGCTATTGCTGCTTATCATGACTACGAAATCTGGCAAATGGATGTTAAGACCGCCTTTCTAAATGGTGATTTAGAAGAGTGCGTGTACATGACTCAGCCAGAGGGCTTCGTAGACAGTGGGAGCAGCGGGAAGGTGTGCAAGCTGCTTAAATCCATTTATGGATTAAAGCAAGCATCGCGGAGTTGGAACATCTGCTTTGATGTCGTTATCAAAGAGTTTGATTTCGTCAAAAATCCAGATGAACCTTGTATCTACAAGAAGGTGGCAGAGAGTAAGGTTGTCTTTCTCGTATTGTACGTGGACGACATACTCTTGATAGGAAATGATATTCCTATGCTGCAATCGGTCAAGCTCTTCTTATCACAAAGATTCTCAATGAAAGATCTTGGTGATGCCTCCTGCATATTAGGAATTAGGATCTATAGAGATAGATCCAAACGGATATTGGGATTGTCCCAATCCAGGTACATTGACACCATACTAAAAAGGCTTAGTATGGAAGAATCCAAGCGTGGGAACTTGCCCACGATCTCTGGAGTCACTCTCTCCAAAGAGATGTCTCCCAAGACTGATTTGGAGAGAGCTCGCACGCAAGGGATACCCTATGCTTCGGCAGTAGGCTCTATCATGTACGCGATGCTATGTACCAGACCCGATGTTGCATACTCACTAAGTGTAGTGAGCAGGTATCAAGCTGATCCTGGAGAGAGTCACTGGACAGCTGTGAAGAGCATTCTCAAGTACTTGCGAAGGACTAAAGAGATGCTCTTGGTGTATGGTAACGGAGAACTCCAAGTGGACTCCTTTACCGATTCGAGCTTCCAGAGTGATAAGGACGACTCTAAGTCGCAGTCGGGCTTTGTCTTTACCCTTTACGGAGGGGTGGTTAGCTGGAAGAGTTCCAAGCAGGAAACCGTGGCAGACTCGACGATGGAGGCTGAATATATCGCTGCCAACGATGCTGCTAAAGAGGCTGTCTGGATCAAGAAGTTCATTACTGAACTTGGAGTGGTTCCATCCATTGAACATCCAATACCTTTGTATTGCGATAACAATGGAGCGGTGGCTTTGGCCAAGGAACCTAGGTCCCATCAGCGATCCAGGCATATTCTGAGGCGGTATCACCTGATCCAGGAGATAGTTGATCGCCGGGAGATCGAGGTCAGGAGGGTTGACACGAAGAACAACACGGCGGATCCACTCACGAAGGCCATTCCCCAGATACAGTTTGAGAGACTCTTCGGGATGCTCGGTATGCGATACTACAGCAGCTGGCCCTAGTGCAAGTGGGAGATTGATAGTTGTACGTATGCCCTAGAGGCCAGTATTGTACAGATGATGTATATTATATTGGATGCTTGGACATATATAGAGATGACTTTCTTGCTCGATATGATAGTATGCTATCTGGTTACTCTTTATCTTAACATGTACACTTGTCTCTTTAAACTGTCTTATAGTTACATGTTGATAAAGCCCTTAGGATGTGTACTTGACTACCTGGACTATGATGCAGATCATACTAGTGGGGACATGGTAGTCCATAAGTACATCCTTCAAGCTCCCTAGTCGTGGGTGTATCGAGACAGGGCATCGATATATCAGTGTAGACTAGCGTATACGCTTCTCGACCCATGAGATGGGCGATGGATGATCCCATATCCATTGGTGTTTGACATCAGAGATGGTATACGGGTGCTCAGTGGAGACTGGGTACACTGGACGGACTCGCCGAGAACTCCAAGATGGTATTATACCTCACGTCAGATGGCAGTTCGCAGGTGACACTTGTACAGGTTAGTCTGTAGACCCGAGATCGTCATAGAGTCTTGTGTGATTCCCACTGTGCTTTGATCTCCACCTTACCACGTCCATGAGGGCGTGCGAAACGGTGGTCTTTAGGTACAGTCCCGAGTCACATGGAGGCAATGAGCAATAGGAGGGGTTTCGTCTCTCCCGGTATTTGCGGTTGATGTTGCGCTGTGCTCGATTGGCCGTAACAGGGAAGTCCCTAGCCAGGGCTGATCAGAGATTTGCTGGTAAGTGTTACCAGTAGTTTCTCGACCCGTTATGAGCCTCACATCGGCACGACTTATCGGTTATTAGGGTCTGACGTTTACCACCCCTAGACTTGATATGCGACGTATCAGACGAACAGACCGGACTGTACGGTAAGTGTTACTGGTTGGATTCACAGGAGTGTGAGCGGGCTAGCTCGTCGATCTTCTGATCGCTCAATACCCGGATGGCCGTTACGTTTAGCAGACCGCTTGCGGCTTGTGGGTGCTTGATATGATCATCATCTGCTACCGGCGTATTGACGAGTCTTTAGAGTCCTACACAGAGGTTTCCTGGCTCAAGCGAAACGAAATAGGAGCGCATATGAGATATGTGCAGGACCGAGAATAATGCGTGTATGTGATACCGTATTCCATTCTCGCGATGAATGTTTCGATTGGTTATATGCGATATAACCTAGTTATCGAATCAAAGATTGATTCGATAAGTCGATGCATTGTATACTAGTCGGTTATATGCGACATGACCGGATCATCGAATCAAGTGTTGATTTAATGATTTGATGTATAGTTATATATTTGATATATTACTTTGCATTAACTAGTATTGGTTCATTTTAAAAGGATTTTCTCACTTGATGTGCACATTGTATATGTGATATATTTTTGTGTACACATGTTTGTATCATGTTTGATGATACATGTTAACTTGTGCTTGTGTAAAGATTAAACCATGGTTATATGAATGGTTAGGGTTTTATTTACTTATTCATTTATTTATATTGATTATTCATTTTGGAAAGGAAAAGAAAAATGGTGGCTTTATTTGTTTCTTTCATGAAGCTTCATGAAGAGTTGAATAATTGATCATTTTTGTTTTCTTCTCTTAACCTAACCATGCACCTAACCCTAGTTTGCTCTCTACACTTCACCATGGTTAGTATATGATAAGTATTGATATTATTATCATTTTTAATCTAATACTTATCATATTCTATCTTCATCTTCTTCTTCTCCTTCAAAGAAAAAGCTTGACACCATTAATGGCACCTTGAGCTAAAGATGAGAAATCCAATTCTAAAGTGAACCCACCTCCTATTTCTTCATCCTCTACCTCTTGCCAAGTGGTTTTGGGTGTTTTCTTCACAAGTTTCACAACTTGGTGAAGTTGGAGCTTGAACTTGTGATGCCTCGACGTAGATCATCTTCGGCACGAAGCCGACGACCTAGCTCGCCCATTTCTCCGATGAAGCCGACGATTGAGTTCGGGATTCGAGATGGACAGGGAGAGGACGCCTAAGTGGAGCTAAGGAAGTAGAGAAACGGATCTACAAAGTTTGTAGCCTCTCTCCTTTAGTTAAATCGTTAACTTGTTTAATATTTCGCCTAGAATTCTAGTCGACGATCCGTATTAGGGTTTCTCGGCACCCATAAAATTTGAAATTGGCATAGTTGATGCCTTATGAGACCTCTATAGTGTGCCTAGGAACCCTACAGTATGGGAAGAGCCCATCTCTTAAGTAAGTTAAGATTTGGGGTTGTCTGGCCAATGTCAAAAGCAAAATCCGGACAAGCTCGAGGCAAGGTTAGTTCTGTGGAAGTTTGTTGGATATCCCAAGCATTCGCAAGGGAATATCTTCTACCACACCGAGGAACAAAATGTGTTTTATTTCTCGGCATGCCACCTTTTTAGAAAAGGAATTTATTTTGTAAAGAAATTTGTGGTCATGAGGTAGAACTGGAAGGAGTTCCAGCTATACAAACTACAGCTGACGATTTGGTAGAACCGGAGGATTCAATAGCTCCCAACAAACCTCAGCCTCTCCACCGATCTGGTAGGGTTTCTCATCCGCCAGAGAGATACTTCGGTTTTCTCTATGATAGTGGGAGCGAGGATTGCATCATGAGATGATGACCTAACTAGTTTCGAGAAGGCAATCAAGAGTGGGGACTCTGTAAGAATGGCTGGATGCTATGCGATCTGAGATGGAATCTATATACACCAATAAAGTATGGACTTTGGTTGCTTTATCTGAAGGGATAAATCCCCATCAGAAGCAAGTATATCTTGAGAAGATTACTTGGCGTAGATGGAAAAGTTGAGACTTTCAAAGTTAGACTTGTTGCAAAAGGTTCTCGTCATTGACCAGGTATGGATAATGATGAAACCTTTTCTCCAGTAACTATGCTTAAGTCCATCCGGATCCTACTTGCTATTGCTACATACCATGACTACGATATCTGGCGGTTCGGTGTCATTACTGCTTTTCTAAATATTGATTTAGAATAGAGCGTCTATAAGTACAAAGCCAGAGGGCTTCGTAGACAGTGGGAGCAGCGGAAACATGTGCATGTTGCTTTACAGGTTAAAGCAGGCATCGTGGAGTTGGAACATCTATTTTTATGTGGTAGTCAAAGAGTTTGACTTCATCAAAATGGTAGATGGACCCTGTATGTATAAAAAGGTAGTAGAGAGTATTGTGGTCTTCCTCGCAGAGTACGTGGATAACATACTCTTGATAGGAAAGGAGTTTCCTATACTACACTCGGTCAATCTCTTCTTATCACATTGATTCTCCATATAGGATCAAGGCGATACCTCCTAAATCCTTGGTTATGGATCTATGAGATAGATCTATGTGGATGTTAGGGTTCTCACTAGGTATAGTGAGATGGTATCAATCGATCCTGGGGAGAATCACTGGATAGATTCCAGGGTGGTAAGGTCGACTGAATGTCAGTCACAGGCATTGTCTTTACCCTCAGTAGAGGGACGGTATGTTGGAAGAGTTCCAAGCTAGATACCGTGGCAAACTAGACGATAAAGGCTGGATACATCTCTGCCAAAGATGCTACTAAAGTGGAAGTCTGGGTGTATATTACCTCATAAGATGAACTTCGTTCCTACCATTGTGTGACAATGGAGTTGTGGCTTAGGCTTAGGAACCCCCATCCCATCAGTGATCCAGACATATTCTAAGACAGTATCACCTGATCATGGAGATGGCTGATCTCCAGAGGATTGAGGTTAGGAGAGTAGACTAAGAGGAAAACACGGCGGATCTACTCACAAAAGCCCTTTCCCAGGAGAGACTTTTATGGGTGGTTGAGTATGTGATACTACAACCACTGCTATATGATGGCCCTAGTGCAAGTGGTGTAGGGTTCCTGGGCACACTAATGAGGTTTCACAAGGCATCAACCGTGCCAAATTCAAATTTTACATGTGCCAACAAAGCCTAATACGGATCGTTAACTAGAGTTTAGGTGAAACAAATGCGAATAAACGACTTTACTCTAAAAGTGAACGGAAATACAACCTTTGTAGATCCGGTCCTCCACCTCCATAGCTCCGTGAAGAATTCCCCTCGCTGCGATCATCGGATCCCGGGCTCTAGCGTTGGCTTCATCGGAGAAATAGGCGGGCTAGGTCGTCGACTTCGATGCCGAAGATGATCTACGTCGAGGCAACACAAGATCAAGCTCCAACTTCACCAAGCCATGAAACTTGTGAAGAAAACACCCTATACTACTTGGCAAGTGGTAGAGGATGAAGAAATAGGAAGTGGGTTCACTTTAGAATTGGATTTCTCACTCTTTTTCTCAAAACACCATTGAAGCTAGCAAGCTTCTTTCTTCTTGAAGAAGAAGAAGAAGAAGAAGATAATATGATAAGTATTAATCAATAATAGAAAATAAGTGATTCTTATCATATTAGAAACCATGGTTATGTGTAGAGAGTAAACTAAGGTTAGGTTAGGCATGAAACAAAAATGGTAGACTTTTTCAAAGCTTCATGAAGCTTCAATGTAAAACAAAGCAAGCCACCATTTCTCTTTTTGCCAAAATAAATAAATAAATAAATGAATAAATAAATTAAAACCCTAACCATTTACTTAACCAAGGTTTAAACTAAACATACACCCAAACATGCATGTATCATCAAACATGATACAATCAAGTGCACAAAAAAATATCACATATACAATGTGCACATCAAGTGAGAAAATCCATTTTAAGTGAACCAATACTAGTTAATGCAAAGTAATATATCAAATATATAATTATACATTAAATCATTAAATCAACACTTGATTTAACGATCCGGTTATATCGCATATGACCGACCAGTATCCAATGTATCGACTTATCGAATCAATCCTCGATTCGATAACTAGCTTATATCGCATACAACCAATCGATACATTCATCGCAAGAATAGAATACGGTATCACATACACGCATTATTCTCGGTCCCGCACATATCTTATATGCGCTCCTATTTCGTTTCGCTTGAGCCAGGAAACTTCTGTGTAGGACTCTAAAGACTCGTCAATACGCCGGCAGCAGGTGATGATCATATCAAACACCCACAAGCCGCAAGCGGTCTGCTAAACGTAACGGCCACCCGGGTATTGAGCGATCAAAAGATCGACGAGCAAGCCTACTCACACTCCTGTGAATCCAACCAGTAACACTTACCGTGCAGTCTGGTCTGATCGTCTGATATGTCGCATATCTCGCCTAGGGGTGGTAAACGTCAGACCCCAATAACTCGATAAGTCGTGTCGATATGAGGCCTATAACAGTTCGAGAAACTACTGGTAACACTTACCAGTAAATCTCAGCAACCCTGGCCAGGGATTTCCGGTTATAGCCAATCGAACACAGCGCAACATCAACTCCCTATACCGGGAGAGACGAATCCACTCCTATCGCTCATTGCTTCCATGTGATTCGGGACTGTACCCAAAAACCACCGTTTTGCATGCCCTCTTGGACGTGGTAAGGTGGAAATCAAAGCACAGTGGGAATCACACAAGACTTTATGACGATCTCGGGTCAATAGACTACTTTGTACCAGTGTCACCAGAGAACTGCCATCTGACGTAAGGTATAATACCATTTGGGAGTTCTCGGTGAGTCCGTCCAGTGTACCCAGTCTCCACTGAGCACCCGTATATCATCTCTGATGTCAAACACCAATGGAAATGGGATCATCCATCGCCCATCTGTATGGGTCGAGAAGGTACACGCTAGTCTACTCTGGTATATCGATGCCCCGTCTCGATACATCCACGACTAGGGACCTTGAAGGATGTACTTATGGTCTACCATGTCCCCACTAGTATGATCCGCATCATAGTCCAGGTAGTCAAGTACACATCCTAAGGGCTTTACCAACATGTAACAGAGAGACAATCAGTGTACACGTTAAGGTAAAGAGCAACCAGATTGCATACTATCATGTCGAGCAAGAAAGTCCTCTCTATATATGTCCAAGCATTCACTACAATATACATCCTATGTATAGTAATGGCCTCTAGGGCATACATATAACTAAAAATCTCCCACTTGCACTAGGGCCATCTGATAGCAGTGGTTGTGGTATCTCATACTCAACCATCCCATATTAGTCTCTCTCTGGGAAAAGGCCTTTGTGAGTGGATCCGCCGTGTTTTCCTCTGAGTCTACTCTCCTAACCTCGATCTCCTTGGAGATCAACCATCTCCATGATCAGGTGATGCTGCCTCAGAATATGTCTGGATCACTGATGGGACGGACGTTCCTTGGCACAAGCCACAACTCCATTGTCACACAATGGGAGGAACTGAGTTCATCTCATGAACTAATACACACCCAGACAGCCTCTTCGGTAGCATCTTAAGTAGCGATGTATCCAGCCTTTATCGTCTAGTAAGCCACGGTATTTATCTTGGAACTCTTCCAACATACCGTCCCTCCACTGAGGGTAAAGACAATGCCTGTGACTGACATTCAGTCGTCCTTTCACCCTGGAACACTTCCAGTGATTCTCCCCAGGATCAATTGATACCATCTCACTTCAACTAGTGAGAATCCTAAAATCCATTTAGATCTATCTCATAGATCCAAAACCCAGGATTTAGTAGGTATCACTTTGATCCTTTGTGGAGAATCATGGTGATAAGCGGAGATTGATCGAGCGTAGCATAGGAAACTCCTTCCCTATCAAGAGTATGTCATCCACGTACTCTACGAGGATCGCCACCATACTCCCTACTACCTTTTTGTATATACAAGGTTCATCTACCATTTTGATGAAGTCAGACTATTTGACTAGCTCATCAAAACAGATGTTCCAACTCCGCGATACCTGTTTTATCACATGAAACATCTTCCACATGTTTCCGCTGCTCCCACTGTCTACGTGGCCCTCTGGCTGTGTACTTATAGACGCTCTCTTCTAAAACATCATTTAGAAAAGCTTTCATGACACCCAACCACCAGATATCGTAGTCATGGTATGCAGCTGTGGCAAGTAGGATCTGGATGGACTTAAGCATAGCCACTGGAAAAAGGTTTCATCATTATCCACGCCTGGTCAATGACGAAAACCTTTAACAAGTCTAGCTTTGAATGTCTCAACTTTTCCATCTACACCAAGTAATCTTCTCAAGATATACTTGCTCCTGATGGGGATTTAACCCTTCAGATAAAGCAACCAAAGTCCATACTTTGTTGGTGTATAAGGATTCCATCTCAGATCACTAAGCATCCAGCCATTCTTACAGAGTCTTACTCCTGATGGCCAGCTCGAAAATAGTTGGGTCATCATCTCATGATGCAATCCTCGCTCCCACTGTCATAGAGAAACTGAAGTATCTCTCAGGTGGTTGTGAAACCCTACTAGATCGGCGGAGAGGCTGAGGTTCGTTGGTATCTACTGAATCCTTTGGTTGTACCAAATCATCTACTGTAGTTTGCATAGCTGGGACCTTTCCAGTTCTACATAACTGACCTTGCCTCGAGCTTGTCCGGATTTTGCTTTTAGACATAGGCCGGACAACCCAAAATCTTAACTAGCTTAAGACATGGGCTCTTCCCATACCATATCTCATATGGAGTGGTAGGCTGTGATCTGATTCAAACCCTATTCAATAGGTATGCAGCTTCTCAAGCGCATAACACCCAAAAGGAAACAGGTAACTCAGTAATACTCATCATAGAGCGCACCATATCGAATAGGGTGCGATTGCTCCGCCCCGATACAACGTTGTGCTGTGGTGTATTCGGAGGAGTAATGCTGAGAGAGAATCTCAATCTCCTTTAGAATAGTTCAGGAATTCCATGCACAGGTATTCTCCTCCCTGATCGCATCAAAGGACATAATACTTATACTCGTATTGGTTCTCTACTTCTAACTTATATTCTGTGAATATCTCAAAAGGTTCGGACTTTTGTTTCAACAGGAACATATGACTGAATCTTGAGAGATCATCAGAGAATGTAATGAAGTACAAAGAACCGGTCTTGGCATATGTAGATAGGGGACCTTACATACATCAACATGTATCAATCCCAAGAGCTTACTAACTCTTTCTCTGTTTCCAGTAAACGGAGCTATGGTCATCTTATCTTTGTGACATGACTGGCAAGTTTCATAAGATGTAAATTCAAACTGATTTAAATATGCATCTTTATGTAACTTCAGCTAGTCAGGTCGCATTGATATGACCTAGTCTACAATACCTCAAGAAGGATTTGTTCATTTCTGAATTCTTCCTCTTGTGTGTGTTCCGTATACTAAGAACTGTAGTTTGATTTAGAACTTCAATGCTTTTAGATAACGTGCCTGAACCGATCAACTTTTGATATAGGAAATGTTCAAAACATTATCCAACAATACAAAATTTTATCATTTCTTTAATAATAAAGAGACTGATATAATTTTGTATATCAGGTTCGGTATCTAATAACATTCGTTCAGAATCAATGTATTGGGAATACAGGGTAACAGTGACCAACAGACTTGGCTGCAACACTTGCCCCGTTTTCTGTCTCATGAAACTTATCACCCGATCTCAGTTCTCTACCTTTCTGTAGCCCTATGTAACAGATTACATATCTGGGATCCTGATCCGGTATCAAATACCCAGGACGTAGAGGATACAGAGAAACGGTTCTTTGTAATGAACACACCCGAAGGAGATGCATCATATGCACTTTCTTCGTTTGGGCGGCATGGGAATCCTGGTAATCCCCAATTTCCTGCTCTATCTTATAACAATTATAAGTTGGAGCGGGACCAATGTTCCCCAGCTCAGTATAACAAGCGGGTTCGGTCAATATGTCCGTTTTATTATCTTGATTAAGGCGTGATATGGTCGCTACCAGGAGAGAGAGAGAAGAAAACATTCTGCGTGAGTTCTTGCAAGATCAGATTGGTTATTATTTTATCTAATCAGGATGGCTCCCACTGTTTTTATCAAATCTTCCTTCAAACCCTAAAAGGAAAGACTAGCCGGGATTAATTACACACTACAAGTTCGCCAATCCTTCAGCCAGGCCAGTGTCGGTACTTTGAGGGAGGTTCCCCGTGCTTTCGCACGGACCTAATTAATGAAAACCTCGTTTTCCCAGAGGCGTAACCTCGTTGACACCTTTCTAGACACCTACTTGATCGGCTAATTGTAATGTGTAAAACTCTCCCAGGAGTAACAATTACTCGCAGCGGGTATCGGGATCCAACTATCTCATAGAAGGTATGCAATCTCATTGCAAATTTCAACACTTGAAATTCCCGATAATATTTTGCCCCAAACGATCTATGACCTTGACAAGGTCAACAAACCATAGACCGTAAGTCAAGTTCAACCCGTCATTTCTTGATTGAATCAAACCCACCCGCACGACCCTTGACAAGGTCAACAAGGCCGTACGACTACCCTAACCCAATCTGCATCATATGCATAAGCAGATAAATACTGGTTAGCTACCGCACACTGTGCCTTGACAAGGTCAACAAACGCAGCACGAATACTAAACAGGACTTATTTGAAATGACGGAGGGCTACGACAGGTTTTTCTGAAAACCTATTGCGTAATGAACTTGATATCGTTGTAGGATCGAATGAATTTTGAAATGGAGTGTTTTTTAGGCTTTTCTAGTTTTGCTAAAGGGGTCACTCCCGGTGAAGAGATCGTCGGCCCTTTCCTCGTCGAATGAGGTGCGGGATATATCATATATATCACTGTGCAAAGCAGAAACTATAGAAGCAATCAAAAGACAAACCGAGGGTTGTAGCATCTTCCAGTTATTGCTAAAGGAGTCACTCCCGGTGAAGGGATCTCGGTCCTTTCTTCATCGAATAAGGTGCAGGATATATCATATATACCGCTGTGCAAAGCAAGAACTGTTGCTATCTATTTTATTTAGAAATTCGATTCCACAACATCTTAGGTTTCTTTTTCTTTCATTAATCATATTAATGAAGTTCCATCATTTAAGTTACCTAAACATCACAGATAAATACGACATACACTTATGCCATCCGCATTCGCCTCGATGTCCCCTCGTGCACCGTTAGGTTAGGTAACTAACGACAGAGCGGGGCAGGGCTAGCGCGGGTCTAAAACATAAGTAACGTCTATATAATATATCATATATACTATATACAGTATCTATCACAGAACATATCACATGATCACATCACAGATATCGCAGTAGAATAAACATATGAAACATTGGATATACTAGGACGTCCGTGTTTTTAATACGAGCCAGTATAAAACATCGATTCCACGGTCGCGATGAATAGCCAAACCCACACCCCTAGACCCCTACGAGAGCGGCAAGCAACCCTACCAATTCTAGAGTTAGGAGACCCGGACTCGACTCCTCGAGTTGGTCTCCCACTGGACTCTAGAACCCGGTTACTTGTGCCCTCCTCCTTGGGTTTATCCTAGTGCAGAAAAGTAAATAATATACAAAAGGTGACATCTTCCGCAACCTGGAAGTGCCCCAATAAATGAATATTACATACAAGTTTTTACATGAATGAAAATGAAAAACACTCATCTCACATAAAAAAAACCCGGCTATTCAAACACGACAATCCAATATAATATATCCAGCAACACATAACATCACATGTCATCAACGTAAGTAAATATGCGCATCCCAATTGTCGTTGACATATAGCAACGAAACCGGCGATATCACATATTACACTTACGGTCGCAGAAAAGAAAGTGTAAAACTACAACAGTTGGAATCCGCAACCACCTTAGACATCGCATGCCTAATCAAATGAATTCCTTAGACATCGCATGCCTAACAATTAGAAACCCCGCATATTAGTCTCATTATCGAAAACTCTTCTCAATATCAAGTCGGGCAATTCAACAAGATTCCCGCCAATTTGATCGAATGCTCGTCGCAAACTTCAGTAGACGGCCGCACCCCCGATACCGTCGACGAAGTGCACCAAGGCGGAACACCACTACCGCGAGCACCCGAACGGATTCTTTCGGCGACGGGGTTCTCCTACAGTCACTTGGTCGGGGCTATGGGGTGTAACTGTCTATTAAGTTTACCCGGCGAGTATCCGCGTACGCTACGTGATTGCGACGGACTTTTGATCACATCAAAATTCCGTGGCAACCGATCAAGTGAGACTAAACCGCTAGATTATAACATTCATTCAGTTATCTCATAACAGCTTGTGAATTCCAAATATCGTATCACATTCCGGATAAATAGAAAATGTTAAACTTTTCGATCGAACAATCGAACACCCAAGTTTTCCCGAAACAGCTCAACACATGAAATAAGTTTAAAAACATTCACTTCATGCCTCAGTACCAACGGTCCAGCCGTAGAAGGGTCAAGCCAACGCCTCACATGTGGCACGCCGTACTGCCCCAAATCCTAAGGTTCAAAGGGCAGTTCAAAACGGTCACATAATCGAGTTAAGGTTTGTTGTCTTCTAAAGGGACCATCGCGTTACTTGCACTACTTAGAACGTGATTAAACTACGGAAAAATCCAACAGTTGGAAATTTCCCGACATGGGAAAAAGTGGGTATTTATATCCGGTCGAACTTTTTAACATATTCTAAAATTACCCGGAAAAAACAAAGACAAAATTAGACAATCCGATCGAATCTCCGAACTCCCAATACAACCCAGAAAACTCAACACTTGAGTATACATTAAAAATTCCCAGAAAACTCAGCAATGAAATAAAAGAGTTACTGTGCAAAAATTAATGCAAAAGGTGACCATATGGCCGCGGAACCGCCGCACGAGCCCTGCTCGTGCCGCGGTTCCGCGGCGCTTTAGTCGAATTGGCCGCTCGAATTTCATAGTAATTCTTAAAAACTCCAGCTGATTTTTATGCATATTTTTAAATTAGAAAAATCCCCGATTTCAAAAAATGTACAGAGAGCAATTTTGCATTAGGGTTTCGGTTCGATCGGACTTCTAACTCCGTCTACGCATCGCCTAAGGCTCTAGCTAGGCTCTGATACCACTGTTGGGTTCCTAGGCACACTAATGAGGTCTCACAAGGTATCAACCGTGCCAAATTCAAATTTTACATGTGCCTACAAAGCCTAATACGGATCGTTAACTAGAGTTTAGGCGAAACAAATGCGAATAAACGACTTTACTCTAAAAGTGAACGGAAATACAACCTTTGTAGATCCGGTCCTCCACCTCCATAGCTCCATGATGAAGTCCCCTCGCTGCGATCATCGGATCCCGGGCTCTAGCATCGGCTTCATCGGAGAAATGGGCAGGCTAGGTCGTCGACTTCGATGCCGAAGATGATCTACGTCGAGGCAACATAAGATCAAGCTCCAACTTCACCAAGCCATGAAACTTGTGAAGAAAACACCCTATACTACTTGGTAAGTGGTAGAGGATGAATAAATAGGAAGTGGGTTCACTTTAGAATTGGATTTCTCACTCTTTTTCTCAAGACACCATTGAAGCTAGCAAGCTTCTTTCTTCTTGAAGAAGAAGAAAAAGAAGAAGATAATATGATAAGTATTAATCAATAATAGAAAAACAAGTGATTCTTATCATATTAGCAACCATGGTTATGTGTAGAGAGTAAACTAATGTTTGGTGAATGGTTAGGTTAGGCATGAAACAAAAATGGTAGACTTTTTCAAAGCTTCATGAAGCTTCAATGTAAAACAAAGCAAGCCACCATTTCTCTTTTTGCCAAAATAAATAAATAAATAAATGAATAAATAAATTAAAACCCTAACCATTTACTTAACCAAGGTTTAAACTAAACATACACCCAAACATGCATGTATCATCAAACATGATACAATCAAGTGCACAAAAATATATCATATATACAATGTGCACATCAAGTGAGAAAATCCATTTTAAGTGAACCAATACTAGTTAATGCAAAGTAATATATCAAATATATAATTATACATTAAATCATTAAATCAACACTTGATTTAACGATCCGGTCATATCGCATATGACCGACCAGTATCCAATGTATCGACTTATCGAATCAATCCTCGATTCGATAACTAGGTTATATCGCATACAACCAATCGATACATTCATCGTGAGAATAGAATACGGTATCACATACACGCATTATTCTCGGTCCCGCACATATCTTATATGCGCTCCTATTTCGTTTCGCTTGAGCCAGGAAACCTCTGTGTAGGACTCTAAAGACTCGTCAATATGCCGGTAGCAGGTGATGATCATATCAAACACCCACAAGTCGCAAGCGGTCTGCTAAATGTAACGGCCATCCGGGTATTGAGCGATCAGAAGATCGACGAGCAAGCCCGCTCACGCTCCTGTGAATCCAACCAGTAACACTTACCGTACAGTCCGTTCTGATCGTCTGATATGTCGCATATCTCGCCTAGGGGTGGTAAACGTCAGACCCCAATAACTCGATAAGTCGTGTCGATATGAGGCCTATAACAGTTCGAGAAACTACTGGTAACACTTACCAGTAAATCTCAGCAACCCTGGCCAGGGATTTCCGGTTATAGCCAATCGAACACAGCGCAACATCAACTCCCTATACCGGGAGAGACGAATCCCCTCCTATCGCTCATTGCCTCCTTGTGATTCGGGACTGTACCCAAAAACCACCGTTTTGCATGCCCTCTTGGACGTGGTAAGGTGGAAATCAAAGCACAGTGGGAATCACACAAGACTCTATGACGATCTCGGGTCAACAGACTACTCTGTACCAGTGTCACCAGAGAACTGCCATCTGACGTAAGGTATAATACCATCTGGGAGTTCTCGGCGAGTCCGTCCAGTGTACCCAGTCTCCACTGAGCACCCGTATATCATCTCTGATGTCAAACACCAATGGATATAGGATCATCCATCGCCCATCTGTATGGGTCGAGAAGGTACACGCTAGTTTACTCTGGTATATCGATGCCCCATCTCGATACACCCACGACTAGGGACCTTGAAGGATGTACTTATGGACTACCATGTCCCCACTAGTATGATCCGTATCATAGTCCAGGTAGTCAAGTACACATCCTAAGGGCTTTACCAACATGTAACAGAGAGACAATCAGTGTACACGTTAAGGTAAAGAGCAACCAGATAGCATACTATCATGTCGAGCAAGAAAGTCCTCCCTATATATGTCCAAGCATCCACTACAATATACATCCTATGTATAGTAATGGCCTCTAGGGCATACATATAACTAACAAGTGGGAGATTGTTAGTTATATGTATGCCCTAGAGGCTATTACTGTACATGAGATGTACACTGTAGTGGATGCTGGGACATATATAGGGAGGAATTTCTTGCTCGACATGATAGTATGCTATCTGGTTACTCTTTATCTTAATATGTACACTGATTGTCTCTCTGTTACATGTTGGTAAAGCCCTTAGGATGTGTACTTGACTACCTAGATTATGATGCGGATCATACTGGTGGGACAGAGGTAGTCAGTAAGTACATCCTTTGAAGTCCCTAGTCATGGGTGTATCGAGACGGGGCATCGATATACCAGAGTAGACTAGCGTATATCTTCTCGACCCTTATAGATGGGCGATGGATGATCCTATATCCATTGGTGTTTGACATCAGAGATGATATACGGGTGCTCAGTGGAGACTGGGTACACTGGACAGACTCGCCGAGAACTCCCAGATGGTATTATACCCCACGTCAGATGGCAGTTCCCAGGTGACACTGGTACAGGTTAGTCTATAGACACGAGATCGTCATAGAGTCTTGTGTGATTCCTACTGTGCTTTGATTTCCACCTTACCACGTTCAAGAGGACGAGCAAAACGGTGGTTTCTGGGTACAGTCCCAAGTCACATGGAGGCAATGAGCGATAGGAGGGGTTTCATCTTTCCCGGTATTGGGGGTTGATGTTGCGCTGTACTCGATTGGCCATAACAGGGAATTCCCTAGCCAAGGCTGATTCAGAGATTTACTGGTAAGTGTTATCAGTAGTTTCTCGACCCGTTATGAGCCTCATATCGGCATGACTTATCGACTATTAGGGTCTGACATTTACCACCCTAGACTTGATATGCGACATATCAGACGAGGAGACCGGACTGTATGGTAGTGTTACTGTCAGGCTTTACAGGAGCTAGAGCGGGCTTGCTTGCTGATCTTCTGATCGTTCAATACCTGGGTAGCCGTTACGTCCAGCTTGTACCGCTGACGGCTTGTGGGTGCTTCATGTCATCATCACCTACTTCCGGCGTATTGACGAGTCTTTAGAGTCCTACATAGAGCTTTTACTGGCTCAGGAAATACGAAGTAGGAGCACATATGTGATATGTGCGGGACCGAGAATAATACGAGTATGTGATATTGTATTCTATTCTCGCGATATATGTATCGGTCGGTTATATGTGATATAGCTGGGTTATCGAATCAAGTGTTGATTCGATAAGTTGGTACATATAATATTAGTCGGTTATATATGATATAGCCGGATTATTAAATCAAGTGTTGATTTGATAATTTAGTGTATAATGATATACTAGTTTATATTAACTAATATTAGCTCACTTAAGCATTTATTTATTCTCGCATATGCACTCTTATTATATATTTGATATATACTAATTGTGTTCATTTTGTACCATGGTTGTTGATACACACTACATGGGTGTATGAGACTTACACCATACTAATTATAATGTTGGGTATTAGTATTTAAAGTAATTCCAAATTAGTGGATAATAGCTCACATGCATGAAGCTTCATGAAGCTTGTGGATGTATTGACTTAGTCCACTAATTTTGTTTTACTTAAGATATTTATTAACCTAACCATTATAATTTAGTCATGGTTATATCTCTACATGAGTTAGTATATGATACAATCTCACCCATGGTTCATTCTGTCACTTGATTAGTTCATTCTCATTTCTTTTTCTCATCTTCTTCTTCCTTGAGCAAAAAGCTTGCTAGGGTTTTCTAAAGAGAGAAAATATTGTGAGAAAAAATAAAACTAAAGTAAGCCCACTTTCTACTTCATCATCCTCTACTAGATTAGCACTTTTGTATAGGGTGTTAGGTTCACTAATCTCTCATTAGTGAAGTAGTAGCTTGAGTTAGTGTCTTCTTGACGTAGATCATCTTCGGCCTCGAAGACTTCAAGCAAGATCGTTCATTTCACGTTGAGAAGCCATGCTAGAGTCCGGGAGTTCCGTGATAGCAGCGAAGGGACCACTATAAGGAGCTATTGAAGTGAAGGACCGGTCTACAAAGGTTGTATTCCTAGTTCACTTAGATGTGAAGTAGTTTACATGTTGTTTCGTATGATTCTCTAGTTATCGATTCTAGTTTAAGGTTCTTTAAAACGGTAATGTTTTGAAAATGGCATGGACGATGCCTCTTGAAACTTGCACCGTTTCCAAATCTTGAAACTTATCACCCTTTCTCAGTTCTCTACCTATCTGTAGTCCATGTAACATATTATATTTGTGGGATCCTGATCCGATATCTCATACCCATGACGTAAAGGATACTGAGAAACAGTTCTTTGTAATGAACACACTCGAAGAAGATGTATCAACATACACTTTCTTCGTTTGGGCGGCACGGAAATTCTGGTAATTCTCTATTTCCTGCTCGGTCTTATAACAATTATAAGTTGGAGCAGGACCAACTTTCCCCTAGCTCAGTATAACAAGCGGATTCGGTCAATACATCCATATTATTATCTTGATTAAGGTGTGACATGGTCGCTACTTGGAGAAAGAGAGAAGAAAACACTCTGCGTATGCTCTTGCAAGATTAGATTGGTTAATAATTTATCTAATCAGGATGACTCCCATTGTTTTAGTCAAATCTACCTTCAAACCATAAAAGGAAAGACTAGCCGGGATTAATTACACCCTACAAGTTCACCAATCTTTCGGCCAGGCCAGTGCCGGTACTTTGAGGGAGGTTCCCCGTGCTTTCGCACGGACCTAATTAAAATAAACCTCGTTTTCCTATGGGCGTAACCCCGTTAACACCTTTCTAGACACCTACTTAATCGGCTAATTGTGATGTGTACAAACTCTCCTAGGAGTAACTCTTACTCGCAGTGGGTATCGGGATCCAACTATCTCATAGAAGGTATGCAATCTCATTGCAAATTTCAACACTTGAAATTCCCGATAATGTTTTACCCCTAGTGGCTTATGACCTTAACTATGGTCAACAAATCACAAGCACCAGTGAAGTTCTACCCATTTATTTCCTGATTAATTAGACCCACCCACATAACCCTTAACTATGGTCAACAAAGTCACATGACTGTCCTAATTAATCGCATCATATGCTGTTTAGGAAGACATCATTTAGCTACCGCACACTGCGCCTTAACTATGGTCAACAAACGCAGCACGAATACTAAGTACTCTACTTCCTAAAATGAAGGAGGGCTGCGACAGGTTTTTAAGAAAACCTTTTGCGTAATGAACTTGATATCGTCGTAGAATCGAGTGATTTTGAAAGAAGTGTTTTTGAGGCTTTTACTAGATTTTTCTAAAGAGGTCACTCCCGGTGAAAGGATCTTGACTCTTTCCTTATTGAAAAAGGTGCAGGATATTTCACAAATAGCACTATGCAAAGAAAAAACTATAAAAGCAATCAAAAGACAAACCGAGTTTGTAGCATCTGCTAGTTTTGCTAAAGAGGTCACTCCCGGTGAAGGGATCTCGGTTCTTTCTTTATCGAATAAGGTGTTGGATATTCTACAAAGAATACCGCTATGCAAAGCAAGAACCAGAGCTACTAGTTTTTAAAACAAGTTTCTACAACATCTTTAGGTTTCTTTTATTTCATTAATCTCATTAATGAAGTCCCATTTATTATGCTTCCCAAGCATCACATATGAAACAAAAGCAGCAATATTAATTATATCTTATATATATAATATAGTCATTCGTCTGAACATATCACAGTGATCACATCACAGAGCAGCAGAAGATAACATATGAAATATTGGATATACTAGGATTTCCGTGTTTTAAATTAAGCTTGTATAAAACACAGATTCCACGGTTGTGATGAATAGCCAAACCCACATCCTAGACCCCTACGAGAGCGGCAAGCAACCCTACCAATTCTGGAGTTAGGTGACCCGGTCTCAACTCCTTGAGATGGTCACCCACTGGACCCTAGAATCCGGTAACTTGTGCTCCCCGCCTTGGGTCTATCCTAATGCGGAAAAGTAAATAATATACAATGGTAACATCATCCTCAACCCGGAAGTGCCCCAATAAAAGAATATTACATATAAGTTTTTACATGAATGAAAATGAATAACTCCCATCTCGCATAAAACCTTTGGCTATTCAAAATACAACGATCCAATATAACATATCACAGCAACACATAACATCACATGTCATCCACGTAAGTAAATATACGTGTCCCAATTGTCGTTGACATATAGCAGCGAAACCGGCAATACACCACATATTACACTTACGGTCGCAGAAAAGAAAGTGAAAAACTACAACAGTTAGAATCCGTAACCACCTTATACATCATAAACCTAATGTATCACATACTTTGGATTTCATGCCCAACCAAATGAATTCCTTAGACATCACATGCCTGACAATTAGAAACCCCGCATTTTAGTCTCGATATTCAAAACACCTTTTAATATCAAGTTGGGAAATTCAACAAGATTCCCGACATCCCGATCGAATGCTCGTCGGAAACTTTAGTAGACGGCCGCACCCCCCGATGCCATCGACGAAGTGCACTAAGGCGGAACACCGCTGTCGTGAGCACCCGAACGGATGCTTTTGGCGACGGGGTTCTCCTATAGTCACTTGGTCGGGGCTATTGGGCGTGGCTATCTAATAAGGTTACTCGGCGAGTATCCGCATACACTACGTGATTGCGACGGACTTTGGATCACATCAAAATCCCGTGGCAACCGATCAAATGAGACAAAATTGCTAGATTTATAATATTCAAATTAGTTATCTCATAACTACTTTTGTGGATTCCAAATATTGTATCCCATCACATGATACCCGGACGACGTTAATCTTTTCGATCAATTCATCTAAGTCCCACAATTTCTCGATAGCTCAACACTTGAGCATAGTTCAATAATACCCAGAATATGCCACAGTACCTATGCACCAGCCGTAGAAGGGCAAACCCAAGCCTCACTCATGTCGCCACGGAACATCGGCAAACCCTAGGGTATGACCACGGTTCCGCGTTCCAAAAAAGTTGAGTTAGGGTTTCATTCTTCTAGAGGGTTCACAGAATTACTTGCATGTTTTTCCAAATATGTTAAACTTGGAAAAATGGGTTTTAAACATTCGATCGAACTTATAACTTCGCCTACACAACACGAAACTAACCCGAAACAATGTTAAATCTACGAATACGAAACATTCGAATTTCTTATAGTGTAAGATCACATCACATGCAAAATTAGCAAAAACAAACAACACCTGAAACACTAAAACCCAGTCTCTTGAACACCATGTAAATTTCAAGGCAAAATCGCACCAATGGGCCGACCACCACCTCATTGTGCTCGGCCAAAATCCGAGCATACCCCCTAAAATTTTCATGGTGTTCATTATATATCCCATATAACATTCTGCAGTTGTTTAAAATTTTTTTTGAAAACTATAAAAAATCGACAGAAACTAATTTTTGGATTTTCAAGTTTCGGAGTATTTCGGTTTCGTAATCTTAACAAAATCTGTCTAATTTTCTAGCATAGCTATGATACTACTGAAGGGTTCCCTAGCACGGCAGCAAGGTTTCGGGAGGTATCATCCATGCCAATTTCAAGAATTTGCCGTTCTAGCTAATCCTAATATAGAATCGTATACTAGAAATCCGACGAAATAAAAATGCCAACAACTTTGCAAGTAAAGTGAACAAAGAATACAACCTTTGTAGACCGGTCCTTCACTTCATTAGCTCCGTGTAGTAGTCCTTTCACTGCGATCATAAACTCCGGACTCTTGAGAGGCTCCCATGAAGAAATGAACATGCTTGCATCGAAGTCTTTGAGGCCGAAAATGATCTACGTCAAGCAGACACTAACCTAAGCTATCTCTTCACTAATTATGGAATTAGTGAAGCAAACAGCCTATACTAAATGGCAAGTAGTAGAGGATGATGAAGTAGGAAGTGGGATCACTTTAGATTTAATTTTCTCACAAGTTTTCATCATTTTCCATTAAAGCTAGAAAGCTTGAGAGGAAGAAGAAGAAGAAAACTCTCATGGAATTAACCAAGTGAAGAATAATCAAGTGAGGTTAGAAATGTAACCATGGTTAGTGTATCACATACACTAACCCTTGTAGAGACTAAACTATGGCTAAGGGTTAAAGTTAAGGTTAACAAATATCTTTAAGTAAAACAAAAGAGGTAGAGAAAGTCAATGGCTCTACAAGTTTCTACAAACTGTTAGTGTATATGACCTAGAGGCCATTACTGTATCATACTAGTTTGTATATTACTTGATGGAAGCTTGGGATATTCACAGTTGTATAGAAAATCTTGCTCAAAATGGTAGTATGCTACTTGGTTTGTTTCTACTTCAATATGTGCATGTGTTTCTTTTAGCATATCGCTTATACATATTAGTAGAGCCCTTAGGATCTTTTCTTGATTACCAGCGTTGTGATGGCAGTCACACTTGTGGGGGCTGGGTAATCTATAAGCACATCCTTATACAGGTCCCTAGTCGTAGGACTATCGAGACAGGGGATCGATACTCCGGAGTAGACTGGCGTATACGCTTCTCATCCCAGCACGGGAGACGGTCTGCCCATAGTCGTCAGTACGTCGTACTTGAGATAGTATGCGGGTGCTCGTTAGGTTACGAGTACACTAGACAGGACTCGTCGAGAATTGATGGTTGGTATTATACCTATCGTCAGTTATCAGTTCCCAGGTGACATGAGTACAGCTTAGTCCGCTGACTTGACACTGTCACTTCTCCTCGAGTGTGTTCCCACTGTACTTAGATTACTACCCTACCACGGCTCAAAAGAGTCATGCAAACAGGTAGTAGTTGGGTGCAGTCCCGAAGCACTTGGAGGCAGTGACGGTTAAACAGGATTCGTCTCTCCCGGTATTGGGGGTTGATATCGCGCTGTGTCTAGGAGAGCCATTACACATGTAGTCCCTGGCCATGGCAAGCGAGATATACTGGTAGGTTTCCAGTGTTATTTCAGGGTGTTCTGGGCTACACTCTGACACGACTTGTACCGCTATTAGGGGACTGACATTTAGCACCCCCTAGGCCCGCCATGCGATATTCTCAGACGAACGGACCGGACTGTACGGAGATTGTCACATACAGGCTCAGTAGGAGTTCGCATGGGTTTACCTCTTCGGCCTTCTTATCGACATCTACCTGGGGACCGTTACGTACAGCTAGTGCCGCTTGCGGTCTGTGGTTAAACCCACTGCCAGCGTAGTGTCGAGTCTTTAGAGTCCCTCACAGAGAGTTTCCCTGCACTGAGCGAAACGTGTAGAGGCCGTATGGTTTTACGACAGGGCTACGATCACTTACGTGCACTTGTGTGCGTATGCTGTTCGGGCAAGCAATACTAGTGGGCTTTGGTTTGAGCTGGATCCTAGTATTGCACGGATAGATTTGTTTTGTCTTCTGTGCATTCGCATTCTAAGGAATGCGGATGCGGGTGTGTATGCACAGTTTTGAGGAGCGAAGAAGAAGGAGGTGCCTCATTAGGGTTTTGACAGTTGATTCGGTCAAAACCATTTTGAGGCGGACTCATTAGGGTTTTGGCAGTTGGTTCGGTCAAAACCATAATGACCCGGGGACATTATTTACTAATCTTTTTAGTGATTATTGTGTGATGGCTAATTGCTTTGACCATTTGACCATACTTGACTTTGTTGACCGTTTGACCAAAGTTGACTTGGACCTTCATGAGAGGTCTAGAGTTTTCTTTGGATTTCTTTTTATTTTTGGATTATGAAAATGGTCAATTCAATTAGTAGCCATCAACTTTATCATGAAAGGATTGGTAATGATGATGTTTATGTATTATTGCAACCATGGTTCATTTTCTTTACTTGATAATTTCATTTCTCTTTTTCTCATTCTCTCTCTTTTGAGAAGAAAAGAAAAGAGCTCCATAGTTGCTAGTTCTTCTTCCTCCTCTTGAAAAATCCTTTGATCTCATGTGTTGAGAGAAAAAGGATCCAAATAGACTAATACTTCCATCTACCTCTTCTACACATCCTAGGACATCCAGACTAGCGATCTTGTTGCCCTAGTTACCTCGGCTCGAGGTGGAGCTCGGAGCACATCTCTCGGGTGGATCGTCTTCGACTCAAGAAGGTCGCGGAGGTGATCAAGATCCGGATCGATCCTCGGAGCTTGGATGGACGAGCAGGATAGCGGAGAGAAGACCCGAAGGACCGGTATCGTGAGGTATAATCTCTATGGCATAGTAGATGGCACCTCTTGTAGTTTGCTAGTTTGTAGTTTAGCAAAGATCCTTCTTTTAGTCCATGTTGCCTTTGAGCCAAAAATTGTTTTTCGCCGTTTCCGCCTCCCCGTAAGAACCGGGGTGAGCAACGTGGACTTACAGTGGTATCAGAGCCTAGCTAAACATAAACTAGCAAGTTAGCAAAGTGTTAAGAATTTCGATCGGAAAAAAATCGCAAAACACGTCCGGAAAAACCATGTTTCTGCCGATTTTTTATACTGCTCTAAAAATGATTTAACATACATGAAAAATCGGCTCAGGGTTTTGTAAAAACACAGAACAAAAACGATCCAGTGACTTGGTCAAAGCGCCGCGGATCCGCGGCCGAGTTGACTCGGCCGTGGACCGGGTTTTGTGCAGTGTTCTTATATGGATGTTTTGGGATTTTTAATATAGTTTGTTTCTGCCCAGTTTTTCCAGAGAACAAATTTGTTTTTAGGGTGGTTACAAATCCGTATTTTGATCAAAATTCTGTAGACTTTGGCTAATGGATATTATCTGTGATGTGATATATGTATTGAACGTCTGCTAATCGCTGTACGTCGATTAGTGGGGGTTATACATATCTGTGATCTGTAATGTTGATGGTTTGTGTATATGAACTCGTTGGATTGTCGCGGATGAATAGCCGGGTGGATGTGAGATGAGAGTTTCTTTTTCTTTCATTCATGTAAAATTTGTAATTGAAGTAATATTATTTTATGGCCGCACATCCAGGATGAGGTTGTAGCCGCCATTGTATAATGTCTTTTTACTGCTTTTGCTCCTAGGATAGACCCAAGGTGGGGTGCACAAACTACCGGGTATCTCGAAGTGCCAAATAGCCTACTCACGTTGTTGAGGGAGGTTGCTTCGCTTCAGGTACTTGGCGGGTAGTTTGCCGCACCTGTAGGGGTCTAGGGTGGGGTTTGGCTATTCATCGCGACCGTGTAATCCGCTTTTCGTTGCAGGCTCGAACGAATCGCAGATTCCTAGTATATCCGAAGTGTTCATCTGTGATCTGGAATGGCTATCATTGCATCTGACGAATATATATATCTATATATGATATCTATTTAGGCGTTGCTTATGTTTTGCATCCGCGCTAGTCCAGCCCCCGCTCTGTCGTTAGTTAAGTAACCTAACGGGTGATGACGGGACCCCGTGGCGAATGCGGATGGCATAAGCGTACGTCATATTTTCGTTGTTTTCTGCAATGGTAGGATTAAATGATGGGACGCATTAAAATTAATGCAAGAAAATAAACCAAGTAAGAGTCGTTGGAACACTTTCAAAACCACTCGGTTCTTTTCAAAACCAACTTTTAAATGCGGAACTTGAACCACTCCTTTTAAAAGCTATCTCGTTCCATCGATTATATCAAGTTCACTACGTTCATGGTTTCGCCAAAACCATTCGTAGCCCTCCGTCGTTTCATATGAATATCCAACAGTATTCAAGCAGTGTTTGTTGGCCCTAGTCAAGGCACATTGTTTGGTAGCTGGTGGGTATTCATATGTTGCATAGATAGATGCGTTGGTTTGGGACAGTCGTATTACTTTGTTGGCCATAGTCAAGAGTATATACGGGTGGGTTCAAATCAACCTGGACAACGACGGGTAGAACTTGACATGTGACTTATGATTTGTTGGCCTTAGTCAAGGTCATAAGAGCATGGGGCAAAAATCCACATCGGGAGTTTCTAAAGAAACTGAAACTTTCTAGTGCTGCATACCATTTGGAGTGTGATGATTCTGGTAGGATTCCTTCGGTTTTATCACACGATGATATTTGGATCCCGATCCTACTGTGAGTATATACTACTCCTCGGGAACTTTATCACTTAACGATCAATGCTATAAACCAAGTAGGTGTCTAAAAAGGTGTTAGCGGGGCTACGCCCACAGGGAAAAGAGGTTACTTAATTAAGGAACTTCGCGAAAGCGTTGGAAAACCTCCCTCGAAGTACCGACACTGGTCTGGCTGAACGGTTAAGCAAGTATTGTACGGTGAGATTGATCCTGACTAATTCTTCCTTTATGGTTTGACGAGGGATTCGAGAGACAGTGGGGTATATACGGGTGGGTTCAAATCAACCTGGACAACGACGGGTAGAACTTGACATGTGACTTATGATTTGTTGGCCTTAGTCAAGGTCATAAGAGCATGGGGCAAAAATCCACATCGGGAGTTTCTAAAGAAACTGAAACTTGCTAGTGCTGCATACCATTTGGAGTGTGATGATTCTGGTAGGATTCCTTCGGTTTTATCACACGATGATATTTGGATCCCGATCCTACTGTGAGTATATGTTACTCCTCGGGAACTTTCTTACTTAACGATCAATGCTATAAACCAAGTAGGTGTCTAGAAAGGTGTTAGCGGGGCTACGCCCACAGGGAAAAGATGTTACTTAATTAAGGAATTTCGCGAAAGCGTTGGAAAACCACCCTCGAAGTACCGACACTGGCCTGGCTGAACGGTTAAGCAAGTATTGTACGGTGAGATTGATCCCGACTAATTCTTCCTTTATGGTTTGAGGAGGGATTCGAGAGACAGTGGGAGCCATCCTGTTTAGACAAATTAAAAACCAATCTAAACTTGCAAGAGTATCATGCTGAGTGTTTTCTTCTCTCTCTCTTAATTGCAGCGACCCAGTGACCACACCTAGGTTACATCTAGATAATAAAATGATTGAATCTGACTGTTATGACTGGCAAAGGTCTGTCCAGATGTCCATTACCCATGATAAGCTGGGACACCTCTTAACTAATCCAACCCCTGCCGTCTCAGGACCAGTTTCCCCTGTCACGGATATTAATATCCGAAGGACATCGGGAAAATACTGTGCGAAAGCCAAGTGCCTTGTGTTAGCCTCAGTTGATGGTACATACCAGAGGCAGCACGAAAAGATGGAATTAGTTTCTACCTTCCTCCATAACAAAGATTTATATGGAGAGCAATCTCGTATCGCAAGATATAAGACCTCGAACGAATTGCTTCCAGCGAGGTTGGCTAACGGGTCATCTGTAGGGGGCAACTTCCTTACAAAGACCATCTATTTTAAGCTCACGGACCTGAAGACCACGTTGAAGAATGGGTCAGATGCTGACTTGATTCTACAGTCTCTACCTTCTACCCTGAAGGAAACCAGGGAAGTAGAAGGAAAGGGAATGGCAGAAGTTTCGGGACTGGATGTAGTAAAAGAGGGACGTTCCTATTGTTATGGGAATGAACATTGGCAGAAGGATTGCAGGGCTAGGAAAGCCAGTAGCCAGAATTCGAAGCATGTTGTGGCTTCGGCTTCGGGTGTGTTTGTAATAGAGAACTGTATGTCAGTTTACCCTACTTCCTGGGTATTGGATACCGGATCAGGATCTCACATCTGTAATTCGTTACAGGCTCTGAGAAACCGTAGGGTTATCAAGATAGGTGATATGACTCTCAGGGTTGCTAACGGAATGAGCATGTACGCTGAATCCGTAGGGGAATATCATCTTGGACTGACAACTGGGCAGATATTGATTCTGCGTGACTGTTTTTATGTACCAGGTGCGACTTGTAATATCATATCTGTATCCTTACTTTCTAAGAAAGGATATGATTTTACTTTTGTAAGCGATATAGTCAACATCCACCTAAATCAAGTTCTGATTGGGTCAGGTACATTGAAAAACGGGATATACGTATTGAATCAAGCTCAAATTTTCAGTGTCCAGAACACACTTAAAAGAAAGTCTCCGGAATTAAATCAGGCCTTCTTATGGCATTGTAGACTGGGTCATATTAATGAGACACGGTTAACAAAGTTACATAAAAAAGGATACTTGGATCCGTTCGAGTACCAGTCTTATGCCACTTGTGAATCTTGTCTCATGGGAAAGATGACAAAGACTCCGTTCACTGGACACGGAGAAAGAGCGAGTGAGATCTTGGGACTCATACACAGTGATGTGTGTGGTCCAATGTCTACACATGCGCGAAGTGGTTATTCATACTTCATTACTTTCACAGATGATTTATCTAGGTATGGACATGTCTTCCTGATGAAGCATAAATCCGAGGCCTTTGAGAAATTTTGGGAATACAAGAATGAAGTTGAAAAACAAACAGGCAAAAGTATCAAGACACTGAGATCTGATCGAGGTGGTGAATACTTGAGTGCCGAGTTTCTGGGCTACTTAAAAGAGAATGGAATTCTCTTTCAGCTTACTCCTCCATACACACCACAACACAACGGTGTATCGGAAAGGCAGAATCGAACCCTATTGGATATGGTTCGTTCCATGATGAGTAAGGCTGAGTTACTGCGATCCTTCTGGAGTTATGCACTAGAAACAGCTGCATATCTTTTGAACCAAGTTCCTACTAAGTCAGTGCCTACCACACCATATCAGATGTGGACTGGGAAGAAACCCTGCCTTAAACACTTTAAGACATGGGGGTGTCCAGCTTTTGTTAAAAAGCAGCATGCGGACAAGCTCAAGGCACGTTCAGTACAGTGTAAGTTTGTGGGATACCCAAAGAACTCCAAGGGGTATCTTTTCTATTACACAGAGGAACAAAAAGTTTTTGTTTCTCGTCATGCCCTCTTCTTGGAAACTGAGTTTTTGGAAAATCAGATAAGTGGGAGCGCAATAGAACTGGAAGAAATTCCAGAACCATGAGCTATTACTGAAAGCTTAGTAGAACCAAAGGGTTCGAAAGAACAGGACATTCCTACGCCGCTCCGTAGGAGTAGTAGGCAGTCTCATCCGCCCGAGAGATACTACGGTTTTCTTATAAACGGGGATAGAGAGGATTGCACTATTGATTATGGTGAGCCTACTAGCTTCCAGCAAGCCATTCAGAGCGGTGACTCGGTAAAATGGCTGGATGCAATGCGGACCGAGATGGAGTCCATGCACACCAACAAAGTTTTGATTTTGGACTTTGCTCCAGAAGGGATAAAACCCGTAGGCTGCAAATGGATCTTCAGAAAGAAGATTGGTGTAGATGGGCAGGTTGAAACCTATAAAGCTAGACTTGTTGCAAAGGGTTTTCGTCAAAGATCTGGTTTGGACTATGACGAGACCTTTTCTCCAGTGGCTATGTTCAAATCCATTCGGATCCTTCTTTCCATTGCTGCCTTCCACGATTATGAGATCTGGCAGATGGACGTAAAGACGGCTTTCCTAAATGGAAATTTAGAAGAGTGCGTCTATATGGATCAGCCGGAGGGATTCATTCAGAGTGGGAGCAGCGGTAAAGTGTGCAAGTTGCTCAAGTCCATCTATGGACTGAAGCAGGCATCGCGGAGTTGGATTTGATGAAACTGTCAAGGAATTCGACTTTATCAAAAACCCAGATGAACCATGCATTTACAGTAAGATTGTAGGGAGAACTGTGGTATTCCTCGTCTTGTACGTGGATGACATTCTCCTAATAGGAAATGATATTCCTATGCTACAGTCAGTCAAAGGATTCTTGTCACAGAGGTTCTCCATGAAGGACCTGGGCGATGCCAACTACATTCTGGGGATCCAGATCTATCGTGATAGATCTAAGAGGATGTTGGGACTCTCACAGTCAAGGTACATCGACACCATACTGAAAAGATTCAGTATGGAAGATTCCAAGCGCGGTAATTTACCGGCTTGTCACGGGATCACCCTCTCCAAAGAGATGTCTCCCAAGACTGATTTGGAAAGGGATCGTATGTCTATTATACCCTACGCTTCTGCGGTAGGCTCTATAATGTATGCGATGTTATGTACCAGACCAGATGTAGCATACGCATTGAGCGTTGTAAGCTGGTATCAGTCGGGCCCAGGGGAGAAACACTGGATAGCGGTAAAGAACATTCTTAAGTACCTGAGAAGGACTAAGGAGATGTTCTTGGTGTATGGCGGAAAAGACCTCCAGATCGAGGCCTTTGCTGACTCCAGCTTCCAGAGTGACAAGGATGACTCCAAGTCTATGTCGGGTTATGTCTTTACCCTCAATGGAGGGGCGGTTTGCTGGAAGAGTTCCAAGCAGGAAACCGTTGCTGACTCAACTATGGAAGCGGAGTACATAGCTGCTTGCGATGCCGCAAAGGAAGCTGTCTGGATGAAGAAGTTCCTCACGGAGCTTCAGGTGGTTCCTACCATTGTAGATCCAATACCGCTGTATTGCGACAACAACGGCGCTATAGCTTTAGCGAAGGAACCCAGGTCCCATTAGAAGTCCAGGCACATTTTGAGGCGGTACCACCTGATCAGGGAGATCGTAGATCGCCGGGAGATCGAGGTGAAGAGAGTACATTCGGAGAATAACACTGCAGATCCACTCACAAAGGCCCTACCCCAGACTCAGTTCGAGCGACTGATCGAGATGATAGGTCTTCGATACGCCAGTACATGGCCTTAGTGCAAGCGGGAGATTGTTAGTGTATATTCCCTAGAGGCCATTACAGTATCATACTAGTTTGTATATTACTTGATGGAAGCTTGGGATATTCACAGTTGTATAGACAATCTTGCTCAAAATGGTAGTATGCTACTTGGTTTGTTTCTACTTCAATATGTGCATGTGTTTCTTTTAGCATATCGCTTATACAAATTAGTAGAGCCCTTAGGATCTTTGCTTGATTACCAGCGTTGTGATGGCAGTCACACTTGTGGGGCTGGGTAATCTATAAGCACATCCTTATACAGGTCCCTAGTCGTAGGACTATCGAGACAAGGCATCGATACTCCAGAGTAGACTGGCGTATACGCTTCTCATCCAAGCACAGGAGACGGTCTGTCCCACAGCCGTCAGTACATCGTACTTGAGATAGTATGCGGGTGCTCATTAGGTTGCGAGTACACTGGACAAGACTCGTCGGGAACTGATGGTTGGTATTATACCTATCGTCAGTTATCAGTTCCTAGGTGACATGAGTACAGCTTAGTCCGCTGACTTGATACTGTCACTTCGCCTCGAGTGTGTTACCACTGTACTTAGATTACTACCCTACCACGGCACAAAGGAGTCATGCAAACAGGTAGTAGTTGGGTGCAGTCCCGAAGCACTTGGAGGCAATGACGGTTAGACAGGATTCGTCTCTCCCGGTATTGGGGGTTGATATCTCGTTGTGTCTAGGAGAGCCATTACACATGTAGTCCCTGACCAGGGCAAGCGAGATATACTGGTAGGTTTCCAGTGTTATCTCAGGGTGTTCTGGGCTACACTCCGACACGACTTGTACGGCTACTAAGGGACTGACGTTTACCACCCCCTAGGCCTGCCATGCGATATTCTCAGACGAACGGACCGGACTGTACGGAGATTGTCACATACAGGCTCAGTAGGAGTTCGGATGGGTTTACCTCATCGGCCTTCTTATCGACATCTACCTGGGGACCATTACGTACAACTAGTGCCGCTTGTGGTCTGTGGTTAAACCCACTGCCAGCATAGTGTCGAGTCTTTAGAGTCCCACACAGAGAGTTTCCCTGCACTGAGCGAAACGTGTAGAGGCTGTATGGTTTTACGGCAGGGCTACGATCACTTGCGTATGCTGTTCAGGCAGGCAATACTAGTGGGCTTTGGTTTGAGCCGGATCCTAGTATTGCACGGATGGATTTGTTTTGTCTTCTGTGCATTCGCATTCTACGGAATGCGGATGCGGGTTTGTATGCACAGTTTTGAGGAGCGAAGAAGAAGGAGGTGCCTCATTAGGGTTTTGACAGTTAATTCGGTCAAAACCATTTTGAGGCGGACTCATTAGGGTTTTGGCAGTTGGTTCGGTCAAAACCATAATGAGCTGGGGACATTATTTACTAATCTTTTTAGTGATTATTGTGTGATGGCTAATTGCTTTGACCATTTGACCATACTTGACTTTGTTGACCGTTTGACCAAAGTTGACCTGGACCTTCATGAGAGGTCTAGAGTTTTCTTTGGATTTCTTTTTATTTTTGGATTATGAAAATGGTCAATTCAATTAGTAGCCATCAACTTTATCATGAAAGGATTGGTAATGATGATGTTTATGTATTATTGCAACCATGGTTCATTTTCTTTACTTGATAATTTCATTTCTCTTTTTCTCATTCTCTCTCTTGTGAGAAGAAAAGAAAAGAGCTCCATGGTTGCTAGTTCTTCTTCCTCCTCTTGAAAAATCCTTTGATCTCATGTGTTGAGAGAAAAAGGATCCAAATCGACAAACACTTCCGTCTACCTCTTCTACACATCCTAGGACATCCAGACTAGCGATCTTGTTGCCCTAGTTACCTCGGCTAGAGGTGGAGCTCGGAGCACATCTCTCGGGTGGATCGTCTTTGACTCAAGAAGGCCGCGGAGGTTATCAAGATCCGGATCGATTCTCGGAGCTTGGATGGACGAGCAGGACAGCGGAGAGAAGACCCGAAGGACCGATATCGTGAGGTATAATCTCTATGGCATAGTAGATAGCACCTCTTGTAGTTTGCTAGTTTGTAGTTTAGAAAAGATCCTTCTTTTAGTCTATGTTGCCTTTGCGCCAAAAATTGTTTTTCGCCGTTTCCGCCTCCCCGTAAGAACCGGGGTGAGCAACGTGGACTTACACAAACCATAACCATGTCTAATTCCACCATTTTTGAATTTACTTAATAATAAATAAAACCTTAACCTAACCCTAGCATGGTGTAAGTCTTACACAACTATGTTGCATGTGTAATCTAGCATGACAAATACATGTACAGAAATATATATCACATATATACAATGTGCATATCAAGTGAGAAAAGAAATATTAAGTGAGCTAATTTTAGTTAATGTAATGTACTATATCAAATATATAATTATACATTAAATTATTAAATCAACACTTGATTTAATAATCCGGCTATATCATATACAACCGGCTAATATCAATAATATCAATTTACCGAATCAACACTTGATTCGATAACCCGGCTATATCACATATACCCGTCCGGTATCGCATATCGCGAGAATACAATACGGTATCACATACTCGTATCAATCTCGGTCCCGCACATATCACATATGTGCTCCTACTATGTTTCGCTTGAGCCAGGAAACCCCTATGTAGGACTCTAAAGACTCGTCAATACGCCGGCAGTAGGTGATGATCATATCAAACACCCACAAGCCGCAAGCGGTCTGCTAAACGTAACGGCCACCCGGGTATTGAACGATCAGAAGATCAATAAGTAAGCCTGCTCATACTCCTGCGAATCCAATCAGTAACACTACCGTACAGTCCGGTCTCTTCGTCTGATATGTCGCATATCTCGTCTAAGGGTGGTAAACGTCAGACCCCAGTAACTCGATAAGTCATGTCGATATGAGGCTCATAACGGGTCGAGAAAATTCTGATAACACTTACCAGTATATCTCTGAAGCAGCTCTGGCCAGGGACTTCCTGTTATAGCCAATCGAGCACTGCGCAACATCAACTCCCAATACCGGAAGAGACGAAACCCCTCCTATCGCTCATTGCCTCCATGTGATTCGGGACTGTACCCAAAATCCACCATTTTGCACGTTCTCTTAAACGTGGTAAGGTGGAAATCAAAGCACGGTAGGAATCACACAATACTCTATGACTATCTCGGGTCTACAGACTAACCTGTACTAGTGTCACCAGAGAACTGCTATCTGACGATAGGTATAATACCATCTAGGAGTTCTCGGCGATTCCATTCAGTGTACCTAGTCTCCACTGAGCACCCGTATACTGTCTCTGATGTCAAACACCAATGGATATGGGATCATCCATCGCCCATCTACATGGGTCGAGAAGCTATACGCTAGTCTACTCTTGTATATCGATGCTCTGTCTCGATACACCTACGACTAAGAACATTTGAAGGATGTACTTATCGACTACTTTGTCCCTACTAGTATGATATGAATCATAATCCTGGTAGTCAAGTTCTCATCCTAAGGGCTTTATCAACATGTAACATAGAGACAATCAGTGTACATATTAAGATAAAGAGCAACCAGATAGTATACTATAATGTCGAGCAAGAAAGTCCTCCCTATATATCCAAGCATCCACTACAATATACATCGTATGTATAGTAATGGCCTCTAGGGCATACATATAACTAATAATCCTCGCTCCCTCTGTCACCGAGAAGACAGTAGTATCTCTCAAGTGGATAAGGAACCTTACCAGATTCGCGGAGAGGCTGAGGTTCGTGGAGACTATTGAATCCTTTGGTTCTACCAAATCATCAGCTGTTAGTTTGTCTAGCTGGAACTCCTTCCAGTTTTACCTCATAACCACTAATTTCTTCATAAGAAATTCCTTTTCTAAAAAGGTGGCATGCTATGAAACAAAACACTTTTTGCTCCTCAGAGTGGTAGAAGATATTCCCTCACAGATATTTGGGATATCCTAACAAACTTACACAGAACTGACCTTGCTTCGAGCTTGTCCGGATTCTGCCTTTCAACATTGGCCGGACAACCGCATATCTTAACTCGTTTAGGACATGGTCTCTTCCCACACCATATCTCATATGTATTGGTAGACTCTGATTTGGACGGAACCCCATTCAATAGGTATGCAGCTTCTCAAGTGCATAACTCCTAAAAGAAAACAGGTAACTAAGCAGTACTCATCATAGAGCGCGCCATATCTCATAGGGTGCGACACCTCTGCCCCGATACACCGTTGTGCTGTGGTGTACTCAAAGGAGTAAGCTAAGAGAAAATCACATTCTCCTTTAAATAATCCAGGAACTCCATGCCCAAGTATTCCCTTCTTCGATCACATCAAAGGACTTTAATACTTCCGCCCGTCTGGTTCAACTTCAAGCTTATATTCCTTGAATTTCTCAAAAGTTTCAGACTCATGTTTCAATAGGAACATATGTCCGAATCTTGAGAGATAGTCGATGAATGTAATGAAGTACCAAGAACCAATCTTAGCATTTGTAGACATAGGACCGCATACATCATCATGTATGCGTCCCAAGAGTTCACTAATTCTTTCTCTGTTTCCAGTAAACAGAGTATATGTCATTTTACCTTTGAGACAAGACTGGCAAGTATCATAAGATGAAAATTCAAACAGATTCTTATATTCATCTTTATGTAACTTAGCTGGTTGTGTCGCATTGATATGACCTAGTCTACAATACCACAAGAAGGATTCGTTCATTTCTGAATCACTCCTCTTGTGTGTGTTCTAGATACTTTGAACTGTGGTTTGATTTAGAACGTATATGCTATTATATAACGTGCCTGATCGAATCAACTCTTGATTCAGGAAAATTTTCATAACATTATCCTCCAATACAGAATTATATCCTTCTTTAACTAAATAAAGAAACCGATGTAATGTTGTATATCAGGTTCGGTATGTAATAACATTCGTTCAGAATCAATGTATTAATACAAGGTGATATTTGCCAACTAATTTGGCTGCAACACTTGCACCATTCTCTACACTAGAGAACAATCACCTATTCTCAGTTCTCTACCTGTCTGTAGCCCATGTAACAGATTACATATATAGGATCCTAATCTGGTATCTCATACCTAAGACGTGGAGAATACTGAGAAACAGTTCTTAGTAATGAACACACCCGAAGAAGATGCATCCACATGCACTTTCTTCGATTGGGTGGCATGGGAATCCGGGTATTCCTTATTTCCTGCTTGGACTTATAACAGTTATAAGAAAGAGCGAAACCAACGTTCCCTAGCTCAGTATAATAAGGAGGTTCGGTCAATGCATCCATATTATTATCTTGATTAAGGCGTGACATGGTCGCTACCTGGAGAGAGAGAGAAGAAAACACTCTGCGTGTGCTCTTGCAAGATTTGATTGGTTATTATTTTATCTAATCAGGATGGCTCCCACTGTTTTAGTCAAATCTTCCTTCAAACCCTAAAAGGTAAGAGTAGCCGGGATTAATTACACCCTACAAGTTCGCTAATCTTTCAGCCAGGCCAGTGCCGGTACTTTGAGGGAGGTTCCCCGTGCTTTCGCACGGACCTAATTAAAATAAACCTCATTTTCCCAGGGGCGTAGCCCCGTTAACACCTTTCTAGACACCTACTTGATCGGCTAATTGTAATGTGCAAAACTCTCCCAGAAGTAACTCTTACTCGCAGTGGGTATCGGGATCCAACTATCTCATAGAAGGTATGCAATCTCGTTGCAAATTTCAACACTTGAAATTCCCGATAATATTTTGCCCCTAACCTCCTATGACCTTGACAAAGGCCAACAAACCATAGGATGCTAGTCAAGTTCAACCCGTTATTTCCTGATTAAATTAAACCCACCCGCACAACCCTTGACAAAGGCCAACAAAGTCGTACGACTACCCTAATCCAATCGCATCATATGCTTAATCAGATAAGTACTAGTCAGCTACCACACACTATGCCTTGACAAAGGCCAACAAACTCAGCACGAATACTAAATTCTACTTATCTGAAATGACGGAGGGCTACGATAGGTTTTTAAGAAAACCTTTTGCGTAATGAACTTGATCTCGTTGTAGAATCGAGTGATTTTAAAAGGAGTGTTTTTTAGGCTTTTACTAGTTTTGCTAAAAGGTCACTCCCGGTGAAGGGATCTCAGCTCTTTCCTTATCGAATAAGGTGCAGGATACTTCACAAATACCACTATGCAAAGCAGAAACTATAGAAGCAATCAAAAGACAAACCGAGTGGGTTGTAGCATTTGCCAGTTTTTCTAAAGAGATCACTCCCGGTGAAGGGATTATTAGTTATATGTATGCCCTAGAGGCCATTACTGTACATGTGATGTATATTGTAGTGAATGCTTGGACATATATAGGGAGGAATTTCATGCTCGATATGATAGTATGCTATTGTCATGACCCGAAAGTACGGAACGTGACTGGCACTTAGATTACGAGACGTCTAAAGGAGTAACGTAACCTAAGTCAGCCAAAGCCCAAAAAATCTAAACCATAGACAATAAGAGTGAAGGAAATTTTTCATGAAAACGACTTTAAAATCAATTAAGTTGCATTAAACCCTTTTTAAAAACATCGATAAAATTTCCGAAAATTTCGGCAGTCTCCTTTGTAAATACTGGCCCCCAAAAATGGGTACAATAAGATATATAACCTGTAATAACAAAATGGCATCCCCAAGCGGGAGCTAGCTCTTCGCTCAAGGCGGATCACAACCACACGCAATATATACGCAATATATATGCAATATCAAGCAAATATGCATAAAGAAGCACAAAAATAAAGAAAACACAACGTCGGCTCAAGTGAGCTCGACCCCAGAGAAACCACGTATACACAAATCTCTCAGTCTCAACACTAGGTCGCATATACAAATAAGAAGTGGTAGATGGAGAATACTAGATACAAAGATAGTACAAAAAGATAAAAGTGTCATCGCAACCCACCTAAGAGCAATGTCACGAGTCCGAGCAAAAGAAGCCAATGATAAGATAAGCCCGCCGCTACAAGGCTGACGGGTCTTACCTGCAAGACACTGTGGCACAACGGGGGTGAGTTGCCAGCTCGTGAGTAAAATATAACATCTAATAAGGCTATCGTAAGAATGTACGTAAATGCGTCACAACATGTATGTCTAGATGTGATGTAATGCCACTAGTATGTATGCATATGTATGCAACATCAATACGAAATCTTTAAATGTTTAAAATACTGTAAGCTCTGCATTCTTAACTTAGAAAAAGAATATCTGTGCAATAGCTAAAGTACCATCAATGAAATCATCTGAAAACCGTGTCAAGCATTGACACCAAATGTGGAATATATCTGTATCAATATCTCACTTTATCAATGTCTCAATACATCGGGCTCCGTCGGTCCGGATCGGCCCATATCATCAAATCTCATGATAACGGTCGGTATCCTCCGGATATCCGCCGCGCCAGATATCACCGGTAGGTAGTCTTTCCCTGCCAGGCTCATTGTCTACAACTCGATCTTCTTGCCTCGGGGTACCATACCGGGCCCACCATGTACCCGAGACGTTCATCCACTCCTCGAATCGGGTCTCGAAATACAATAGAAAACATGAAAACTCATGGTGGACGACACATACATCACGAGAAAATCGCAACTTTATTTTAAAAATGATAATAATAAGCTTTTGTTAAATTCCTGCGGTTTTCCCCAAAATCCAGAAATCTCATGAATACTGAAATCCTCAAGAAAATAATAATACCCAACATGTTGTATATGATAAATGTTTATGATATCAAAGGTATGCAATTTATTTATGACTAGGAATCTATATAAGCATGATGATGATGTAAGATATATACATGCTATGCAATTCAATCTCTCATGTAGGATGCAAGTGGTGATACTAAACTAAGCAGGTTCTAAAGTGCTCGTGATATGTCAATTACCAAGGCGTGTGTGTTCACATGAATAGAGCGCGTGCGACATGAGCCAATGGTAATGGTGTAAGTGTCCTAAAGGGTGATATAATACATAGGTATATAGATGTCTATGCAATGCCAGCAGACGAATAACTAGACGGGTATGTATATGAATGAGATAGTTAACTAACTAACTATGAATATATTTTGCAAGTAATAAAGTGATCCTAACTATGGGGCGCCTCGCGCAATCCAGACGATTTCCCCTTAGATGCATACATCTACTCACCCGGACGCCTCGCTAATCTGATCCTACCACCGCTTTGCCTTTGCGCGCCGCGTTCGATATTTCCGCAACCGATCCTAAAATTGCGCAACACACAACATAAGATTAATCATCATGGAACAACGCAAGTCACAATATGAAAAGATCAATGCCCAAAAGTTAGGCACAACGTTCACTCGGTGCGCGGAAAACACACGAAAATCACTAAAAGCTTAACTAAATCGACGTTTCGGGGCAACCGTCAAAACTAAAACCCGACTAACCCAAACTCCGCATTCGCACACCCTACAAGTCGTAGTTGTTGCTAATAGTATCGACAATATATCGCAATTAATTCACCTCCTATGAACTTAGAAAACCTAGTAAGCATTGACAAAGCAATTTCGATGCAAAAAAAATATCGCGATTTAACGATTTAGCGATCGCAACATCGCACAAACATCCAATTCAAGCTACTGAATGGCCATAACACAATTTACAAACCACTTACAAAACTTCAAACCCTAATTAAAATTCCAAACCTTTACTAGAATTTTTAAAAACAACCCATTACATTTAAATTAACACATTAAAATTCTAAATTAGCTTATTTAAACTACAATTAAAAAACTTGATTAGAACTTATACCTCCCAAGTGTTGATCGCTGTGTACTTAGCCTCCAAAGATGCCTCTTTTCTCCTTGTTTTAAACCAATTAGGGTTTGGGAAGATATGGAATAGGGTTTAGGTTTGAATTAGTGAAGAAATTTGTGTATTTTTATGGATTTTTGTGGATTTTAACATGAATTTTGAAGCAAGAAATGGGGAAAATGAGGGGTTTCCTGCAGGTGAGCTTGGCCTGAGGTGGGGAGGGGTGAGTGTGAGTGAATTGTATAGAAAATTCTACACAAAAAGTATCTTTTAAACTCATTTAATGCATATCACATAAATTTTTATAAAAAAAACCCCATTTTAATTAATTTTTGCTTTAAATTTTAAACCATAGAACTAAAATCTTGAAAAGTCTTGATACAATTTTTGTTACAATAAATTTTAGTTTATAATGGTTCCTAAGTGTGCAATTTACCCATTTAAATTTGTATTTATCACTAATTTAATGTATTTTTAAAAGCTTAAAATAATATTAAAAATAATTAAATAAGGAATTTTTTTTAAAAGACTAGGAATTTTTAAGTGACAATTTAGTGACTAATTTCTAGCAATATCTTATCTTAATTTTGTTTAATTAGGCCTATATGAAAAAAATACTTATTTTGACTTTTTACGGAAAAAACTGTTTATTTTACCGATTATCGAAAAACTGCCTAAACGATTTTCGAAGCGTTACAACCTTCCCCCCTTAAAGAAATTCGGTCTCCGAATTTAAAATTTAACTACGCATACCTTCAAAAAGATGGGGATATTTCTTCCTCATCTTGTCCTCGGTCTCCCAGGTGACCTCCTCGCTGTTCGGGCTACGCCAAAGAACCTTGACGGACGGTATAACCTTCGACCTCAATTTCTTCACCTGCCGATCCAAAATGACCACCGGCTGCTCGGTGAATGAAAGATCGTACTCTAACTGGATCGTCTGGTGCTGAATCGCATGGGAAGGGTCATGAAGGTACTTGCGGAGCATCGAAACATGGAACACGGGGTGAACATCGGGGAAGCAGGGCGGAAGAGCTAACCGATAAGCCACTTAACCGACACGCTCTAGGATCTCGAAGGGACCAATATATCTAGGACTAAGCTTTCCTTTCCACCAAAATCTCATCACGCCCTTCATCGGAGAGACCCTCAGGAAAACATGATCGCCAACAGCGAACTCGAGTCGGCGACGGCGCCTGTCAGCATTTGATTTCTGCCTACTCTGGGCTGCTCTCATCCTGTCCCGAATCAGCTGTATCTTTTCGGTCGTCTCCTGTACGATCTGTGGCCCCAAAATACTGCTTTCCCTGAGCTCTATCCAACATACAGGCGATCGACAACTCCTCCCATATAAGGCCTCGAAAGGTGCCATCTGAATCGTCTCCTGGAAACTATTATTGTAGGAGAACTCGATCAAGGGCAAATGACAATCCCAGCTACCACCGAAATCTAAAACACAAGCTCTGAGCAAGTCCTTAAGAGTCTGAATAGTATGCTCTGACTGACCGTCAGTCTGCAGATGAAAAGTTGTGCTAAAACTCAATTGGGTGCCTAAAGCCTCCTGAAGTTTCTTCCATAATCGGCTGGTAAACTGGGTGCCCCGGTCGGACACAATGCAAGTTGGGACGCCATGCAGTCGCACGATCTCATCAATATAAACCTGGGCGTACTGAGCAAATCCAAAAGTGGGCTTCACTGGTAGGAAGTAAGCCGCTTTCGTCAATCGATCCACAATCACCCAAATAGAGTCATACCCTCGACTGGTCCTGGGTAGACCCACAATGAAGTCCATGGAGACCTCTTTCCACTTCCACTCAGGAATGGGCAAAGGCTGTAACTCGCTGGCTGGCCTCTGGTGCTCGGCCTTGACTTGCTGACAAGTCAGGCATCTCGATACGAAGTCTGTAATATCCTTCTTCATCCCGTCCCACCAGTAAACCTCTCTTAAATCATGGTACATCTTGGTGAAACCTGGATGAACACTGTATACTGACCTATGTGCCTCCTCAAGAATATCATGCCTCAGTCCCTCAGAATCTGGTACGCACAGTTGAGTCCCAAATCGAAGTATCCCCTGATCATCAATCATGAACTTGGAAACTCTGCCCTGCCGAATCTGCTCGATAATCTCTAAAATACGGGCATCGCCGGACTGTGCCTCACGGATACGGTCAAGCAACTGTGGGCGTGCTCTGAAATGGGCCAGCTGTCCCCCTGTAGGAGTAAACTCGAACTGCACTCCGCTGTCACATAAAACCTGTCAATCCACCGTCGACTGCATCTGTACTGCGCTCAAACAAGATAGGCTACCTCCGGGCCCCCTACTCAAAGCATCTGCCACCACATTCGCCTTGCCCGGATGGTATAGAATCTCGCAGTCATAATCTTTCACCAAATCCATCCAACGGCGCTGTCTCAGATTTAGATCTCGCTGCTGAAAAATATACTTCAAGCTCTTGTGGTCAGTGAATATCTGGCACGACTCGCTGTATAGGTAATGTCTCCATATCTTAAGTGCAAACACCACTGCAGCCATCTCTAAATCATGAGTGGGGTAGTTCTATTCGTGTTTCCACAACTGCCGAGAAGCATACGCGATAACTCCGTCATGCTGCATCAGTACACAACCCAGCCCCACTCGAGAAGCATCATAAAAAACCACGAAACCGCTTGATCCTGAAGGCAAAGATAACACAGGTGTAGTAGTCAGACGAGTCTTCAACTGTTGGAAGCTAGCCTCACATACCTCGGTCCAATCAAAAGGAACCCCCTTACGGGTCAACCCGGTCAACGGTGCAAAAATACGGGAGAAATCCTGAACAAAACGTCGATAATAGCCGGCCAGACCTAGAAAGCTGCGAACCTCTGTAACTGATACCGGTCTGGGCCAACGCCGCACTGCCTCGATCTTCTTCGGGTCCACACAAATACCATCTCTCGTCACCACATCACCCAAGAAGTCGACACTGTCTAGCCAGAATGCACACTTGAAAAATTTGGCGAACAGCTGATGCTCCCTCAAAGTCTGCAATGTGATACGCAAGTGCTGCTCGTGCTGCTCCCGGCTCCGAGAATAAACCAAGACGTCGTCAATGAACACAATGATGAACTGATCAAGATAAGACCTGAATACACGGTTTATCAAGTCCATAAATGCAGCCGAGGCGTTGGTGAGCCCGAACGACATCACCAAGAACTCATAATGACCATAACGTGTACGGAAAGCGGTCTTCGGAATATCCTCCTTCCGAACCCGCAACTGGTGATAACCTAACCGTAAATCAACCTTCGAGAAATACCCTGCACCCTGGAGCTGATCGAATAAGTCATCAATGCGGGGTAGGGGATATCTGTTCCGCACAGTAACCCGGTTCAGCTGACGATAATCAATGCATAAGCGCATACTGCCATCCTTCTTTTTAACAAACAGGACGGGAGCACCCCAAAGTGACACACTCGGTCGGATAAGCCCCTTATCCAGCAAGTCCTGTAACTGATCCTTCAGCTCTCTAAGCTCCGCTGGGGCCATCCGATAAGGTGGTATAGAAATAGTCCCCGTACCGGGGATCAAGTCAATGCAGAACTCAATCTCGCGCTCTGGTGGCAGACCAGGCAGCTCATCAGGGAATGTAGGGTTCCTAGGCACACTAATGAAGTCTCACAAGTGATCAAACATGCTCAATTCAAATTTTACGGGTGCCTACAAACCCTAATACGGATCGTTAACTAGATAATGAGGCGATGCAAGCATGTAAACGAATTAAATGCTAAAGGAAAGTGGCTACAACCTTTGTAGATCCTGTTCTCCACCTCCATGTCTCCGCGATGAAGTCTCCTCGCCGTACAAATCGGATCTTAGGCTCTAGCGTCGGCTTCATCGGAGAAAAAGCGGGCTAGGTCATCGACGACGATGCCGAAGATGATCTACGTCGAGGCATCGCTAGATCAAGCTCCAACTTCACCAAGTCAAGAAAACTTGTGAAGGAAACACCCTATACTACTTGGCAAGAGGTAGAGGATGAAGAAATAGGAAGTGGGTAGACTTTAGATTTGGATTTCTCACTCTTTTTCATCAATCACCATTGATGTAGCAAGCTTCTTATCATGAAAGAAGAAGATGAAGAAGAAGAAGAATATATGATAAGTTAATTAGAAAATAGAAAATAAATCATACTTATCATAATGTCAACTATGGTTAGATATAGAGAATAAACTAAGGTTAAAGTGAATGGTTAGGGTTAAGGAAAGAAACAAAATAGTCAATCATTCAAAGCTTCATGAAGCTTCAAAGATAAACCAAACTTAGCCACCATTTTATTTCTTTCAATAAAGAATAAATGAATAAAGAAATAAGCAAATAAAAATGAAACGCTAACCATTCATATAACCATGGTCAATTCTTTACACAAACCCTAGCTTGCATGTATCATCAAACATGATACAATCTTGTGCACAAAAGTATATCACATATACAACTTGTGCATTTCAAGTGAGAAAATCCATTTTAAAGTGAACCAATACTAGTTAATGCAAAGTGATATATCAAATATAAAATTATACATTAAATCATTAAATCAACACTTGATTTAACGATCCGGTCATATCGCATATAACCGACTAGTATCCTATGTATCGGCTTACCGAATCAATCTTTGATTCGATAACTAGGTTATATCGCATATAACCAATCGATACATTCATCGCGAGAATGGAATACGGTATCACATACACGAATTATTCTCGATCCCGCACATATCTCATATGTGCTCCTATTTCGTTTCGCTTGAGCTAGGAAACTTCTGTGTAGGACTCTAAAGACTCGTCAATACGCCGGCAGCAGATGATGATCATATCAAACACCCACAAGCCGCAAGCGGTCTGCTAAACGTAACGGCCACCCGGGTATTGAGCGATCAGAAGATCGACGAGCAAGCCCGCTCACACTCCTGTGAATCCAACCAGTAACACTTAACGTACAGTCCGGTCTGTTCGTCTGATATGTCGCATATCTCGCCTAAGGGTGGTAAACGTCAGACCCCAGTAGCTCGATAAGTCATGCCGACGTGAAGTCCATGACATGTGTGAAACTACTGATAACACTTACCAGTAGGTCACTGCAACCCTGGCCAGGGATTTCCTGTTATGGCCAGTCGAGCATAGCGCAACATCAACCCCCAATACCGGGAGAGACGAATCCCCTCCTACCGCTCATTGCCTCCATGTGAATCGGAACTGTACCTAAAAACCACCTGTTTGCACGACTCAGTAGAGCCGTGGTAGGGTGGAAATCAAAGCACAGTAGGAGACACACAAGACTCTATGACGATCTCGGGTCAACAGACTAAGCTGTACCAGTGTCACCAGAGAACTGCCATCTGACGTGAGGTATAATACCATCTAGGAGTTCTCGGCGAGTCCGTTCAGTGTACCCAGTCTCCACTGAACACCCGTATACCATCTCTGATGTCAAACACCAATGGATATGGGATCATCCATCGCCCATCACATGGGTCGAGAAGATATACGCCAGTCTACTCTGGAATATCGATGCCCCGTCTCGATATTCCCACGACTAGGAACAATGAAGGATGTACTCATTGACTACCCAGGCCCCACTAGTATGATCTACATCATAGTCCTGGAAGTCGGGAACACATCCTAAGGGCTTTATCAACATGTAATCAGAGAGACAGAAAGTATACATGTTAAGATAAAGAGCAACCAGATAGCATACTATCATGTCGAGCAAGAAAGTCCTACCTATATATGTCCCAGCATCCACTACAATATACATCCAATGTACAGTAATGGCCTCTAGGGCATACATATACCTAACAATCTCCCACTTGCACTAGGGCCATCTGTAACAGTAGTTGTAGTATCTAATACTCAACCATCCCCTAAAAGTCTCTCTTTAGGAAAAAGGCCTTCGTGAGTGGATCCGCCGTGTTCTCCTCTGAGTCTACTCTCCTAAACTCGATCACCCTGGAGATCAACTATCTCCATGATCAGGTGATGCTGCCTCAGAATATGTCTGGGTCACTGATGGGACCAGGGTTCCAGGGCCGAAGCCACACTTCCATTGTCATACAATGGCAGGAACCTAGTCAATCTTATGAACCAATATACACCCAAACTTCCTCTTTGGTAGTATCTTTAATAGCGATGTTACCAGCCTTATCGTCTAGTTTGTCACGGTATCTAGCTTGGATATCTTCCAACATACCGTCCCTTCTAAGGGTAAAGACAATGCCTGTGACTGACATTCAGTCGTCTTTATCACTCTGGAACCCTTCCAGTGATTCTCCCCAGGATCGATTGATACCATCTCACTACAACTTGTGAGTATCCTAACATCCAATTAGATCTATCTCATAGATCCAAAGCTTAGGATTTAGTAGGTATCATTTTGATCCTATATGGAAAATCATTATGATAAGCGGAGATTGATCGAGCGTAGCATAGGAAACTCCTTCCCTAACAAGAGTATGTCATCCACGTACTCTACGAGGATCATCACCATAGTCCCTACTACCTTTTTGTTTATACAAGGTTCATCTACCATTTTGATGATGTCAACTTCTTTGACTAATCCATCAAAACAGATGTTCCAACTCCGCGATGCCTGCTTTATCCTATAAAGCATCTTGCACACGTTTCCGCTGCTCCCACTGTCTATGAGGCCCTCTGGCTGTGTTCTTATAGACGTTCTCTTCTAAATCAATATTTAGAAAAGTAGTCATGGCACCCAACCACCAGATATCGTAGCCATGGTATGTAGCAATGACAAGTAGGATCTGGATGGACTTAAGCATAGTCCCCTGAAAAGATTTCATCATTATCCACACCTGGTTGATGACTAAAACCTTTAACAAGTCTAGCTTTGAAAGTCTCAACTTTTCCATCTACACCAAGTAATCTTCTCAAGATATACTTGCTCCTGATGGGGATTTAACCCTTCAGATATAGCAACCAAAGTCCATACTTTGTTGGTGTATATGGATTCCATCTCAGACCGCTAAGCATCCAGCCATTCTTACAGAGTCCCTACTCTTGATGGCCTGCTCGAATCTAGTTGGGTCATCATCTCATGATGCATTCCATGCTCCCACTGTCATCGAGAAACCAAGGTATCTCTCAGGTGGGTGAGGAACCCTACTAGATCGGCGGAGAGGCTGAGGTTCGTTGGAATCTACTGAATCCTTTGGTTCTACCAAATTATCTGCTGTAGTTTGTATAGCTGGAACCTTTCCAGTTCTACATTACAGACCTTGCCTCGAGCTTGTCCGGATTTTGCTTTTAGACATAGGCCGGACAATCCCAAATCTTAACTAACTTAAGATATGGGCTATTCCCTTTCCATATCACATATGAAGTGGTAGGCAGTGATTTGATTCGAACCTAATTCAATAGGTATGCAGCTTCTCAAGCGCATAACATCCAAAAGGAAATAGGTAACTCAGTAATACTCATCAAAGAGCACACGATATCTAATATTGTGTGATTGCTCCGCCCAGATACACCGTTGTGCTGTGGTGTATTCAGAGGAGTAATACTGAGAGAGAATCTCATTTTCCTTTAGAATGGTCCAGGAATGCCATGCACAAGTATTCTCCTCCCTGATCTTATCATAGGACATAATACTTATACCCGTATTTTGGTTCTCTACTTCCTACTTATATTCTGTGAATACCTCAAAAGGTTCGGACTTATATTTCAACAGGAATATATGACTGAATCTTGAGAGATTATCAGAGAATATAATGAAGTATAAAGAACCAGTCCTGGCATGTGTAGACAGGAGACCTTAAATACATCATTATGTATCAGTCCCAAGAGTTCATTAACTCTTTCTCTGCTTCCAGTAAACAGAGCTGCTGTCATTATATCTTTGTGACATGACTGGCAAGTTTCACAAGATGTAAATTCAAACTAATTTAAATATGCATCTAAATGTAACTTCAGCTAGTCGGGTCGCATTGATATGACCTAGTCTACAATACCTCAAGAAGAATTTGTTCATTTCTGAACTCTTCCTCTTGTGTGTGTTCAGTATACAAGGAACTGTAGTTTGATTTAGAACGTCAATACTTTTAGATAACGTGCCTGAACCGATCAACTTTTGATATAGGAAATGTTCAAAACATTATCCAACAATACAAAATTATATCATTTCTTTACTAATAAAGAGACTGATATGATTTTGTATATCAGGTTCGGTATCTAATAGCATTTGTTCAGAATCAATGTATTGGTAATACAGGGTGACAGTGACCAACAGACTTGGCTGCAACACTTGCCCCGTTTTCTGTCTCATGAAACTTATCACCCGTTCTCAGTTTTTCTACCTTTTTGTAGCCCTATGTAACAGATTACATATCTGGGATCCTGACCCGGTATCAAATACCCAGGATTCAGAGGATACTGAGAAACAGTTCTTTGTAATGAACACACCCGAAGGAGATGCATCATATGCACTTTCTTCGTTTGGGCAGCATAGGAATTCCGGTATTCCCTATTTCCTGCTCTGTCTTATAACAATTATAAGTTGGAGCGGGACCAACTTTCCCCAGCAGAGTATAACAAGCGGGTTCGGTCAATACATCCATATTATTATCTTGATTAAGGCGTGATATGGTCGCTACCTGGAGAGAGAGAGAAGAAAACACTCTGCGTGCGCTCTTGCAAGATTAGATTGGTTATGTATTTTATCTAATCAGGATGGCTCCCACTGTTTTTATCAAATCTTCCTTCAAACCTTAAAAGACTAGCCGGGATTAATTACACTCTATAAGTTCGCCAATCATTCAGCCAGGCCAGTGTCGGTACTTTGAGGGAGGTTCCCCGTTCTTTCGCACGGACCTAATTACTGTAAACCTCGCTTTCCCAGAGGCGTAACCCCGTTGACACCTTTCTAGACACCTACTTGATCGGCTAATTGTAAAGTGCAAAACTCTTCCAGGAGTAACAATTACTCGCAGTGGGTATCGGGATCCAACTATCATATAGAAGGTATGCAATCTCATTGCAAATTTCAACACTTGAAACTCCCGATAAAGGTTTTTACCCCTAGCACCTATGACCTTAACTATGGTCAACAAATCATACGTACTAGTCAAGTTCTACCCGTCATTTCGTGATTAATTAGACCCACCCACATGACCCTTAACTAAGGTCAACAAAGTCACGCGACTGTCCTAACTAATCGCATCATATGCGGTGTAGGAAGACATCACTTAGCTACCGTACACTGTGCCTTGACTATGGTCAACAAACACAGCACGAATACTAAGTACTCTACTTCCTAAAATGACGGAGGGTTGCGAATGGTTTTTATGAAAACCTTTAACGCTTTGAACTTGATCTCGTTGCGGAATCAAATGGTTTTTAAATGGAATGTTTTCGAGGCTTTTCTAGTTTAGCTAAAGGGGTCACTCCCGGTGAAGGGATCGTCGGCCCTTTCCTCGTCGAATGAGGTGCGGGATATATCATATATATCACTGTGCAAAGCGGAAACTATAGAAGCGATCAAAGACAAACCGAGGGTTGTAGCATCTGCCAGTTATTGCTAAAGGAGTCACTCCCGGTGAAGGGATCTCGGTCCTTTCCTCATCGAATAAGGTGCAGGATGTTCTATAATGAACACCGCGATGCAAAGCAAGAACTGTAGCTACCTGTTTTTATTTTGAAATTCGATTCCACAACATCAATTAGGTTTATTTTCTTTCATTAATCTCATTAATGAATATCCTATCATTTAAGTCCACCTAAACACCACAGATAAATATAACGTACGCTTATGCCATCCGCATTCGCCTCGATGTCCCGTCTGCACCGTTAGGTTAGGTAACTAACGGTAGAGCGGGGCAGGGCTAGCACGGGTGTAAAACATAAGAAACGTCTATATAATATATCATATGTTAGGTCCACGTTACCTCTCCCGGTACTTTCGGGGTTGCGGAAACGGTAAAACAAAAATTTTCTAAGCTTTGTAACATGGACCGTAAAAGCCGGATCTTTGCTAAACAATAAACTAGCAACCTAACAAGAGATGTATCTACTCGGTTAGGGGTTATACCTCAACTTGAACTCCTTCCCTTCTTGTTGTTCTTCTTCTTGTTGTTCTTCTCTTCTTGTTGTTCTTCTCTTTGCTTGCTCAATGGTTGATCCGGACTTCGGTCACCTCCGCGGCCTCCTTGAGTCGAAGACGATCCACCCGAGAGATGTACACCGAGCTCCAACTCAAGCCGAGGTAACTAGGGCAAGGAGATTGCTAATCTAGAAGCCCTAGGATGTGTAGAGAAGATGTATGGATGTGTTTGTCAAGTGGAATCCTTTTTCTCTCAACACAAGAGATCAAAGGAGAAATCAAGAGGAGGAAGAAGAAGGAGGTTTTCTTGCAACCATGGAGCTTCTCATTTCAAGAGAGAGAATGAGAATAATATTATGATACAAAAGAAAAGAACCATGGTTGCAAATAATGCAAAACAACATCATTACTAATTCCATCAAGATAAAGTTGATGGCTACTTTGAAATGACCATTATCATAATCCAAAAGAAAAAGGAAAAGAAAAGAAGAGTGTGGAAACCTCTTGAAAGTCAATGGTCAACCCGGTCAACCGGTCAACAAAGTCAAGAGGGGTCAACGGGGTCAAATGGTCAATGCAATTAGCCATCATAAGATTATCACTAATAGGATTAGTAAATGATGTTCGCGGCTCATAATGGTTTTGACCAAACGAACTGTCAAAACCCTAATGAGCCTGCCACATAATGGTTTTGGCCGAACCAACTGCCAAAACCCTAATGAGGCTCCTCCTCCTTCATCACTCCGAAAAACTGTGCATACACACCTGCATCCGTATTCCGTAGAATGCGGATACTCAGAAGACAAAACAAATCCATCCGTGCAGTACTAGGATCCAGCTTAAACCAAAGCCTACTAGTACTGCCGGCCCGAACACCATACGCACACAAGTGTACGTAAGTGATCGGAGCCCTGCCGTAAAAACCATACGGCCTCTACACGTTTCGCTCAGTGCAGGGAAACTCTCTGTGTGGGACTCTAAAGACTCGACACTACGCTGGCAGTGGGTTTAACCACAGACCGCAAGCGGCACTAGCTGTACGTAACGGTCCCCAGGTAGATGTCGATAAGAAGGCCGATGAGGTAAACCCATCCGATCTCCTACTGAGCCTGTATGTGACAATCTCCATACAGTCCGGTCTGTTCGTCTGATACATCGCATGGCGGGCCTAGGGGGGCGGTAAACGTCAGTCCCCTAATAGCGGTACAAGTCGTGTCGGAGTGAAGCCCAGAACACCCTGAGATAACACTGGAACCTACCAGTACATCTCGCTTGCCCTGGCTAGGGACTACTTGTGTAATGGCTCTCCTAGACACAGCGCGATGTCAACCCCCAATACCGGGAGAGACGAATCCTGTCTAACCGTCACTGCCTCCAAGTGCTTCGGGACTGCTCCCAACTACTACCTGTTTGCACTACTCAGTAGAGCCGTGGTAGGGTGGCAATCAAAGAACAGTGGGAACACACTCAAGGCGAAGTGACAGTGTCAAGTCAGCGGACTAAGCTGTACTCATGTCACCTGGGAACTGATAACTGACGATAGGTATAATACCAACCATCAGTTCCCGACGAGTCCTGTCCAGTGTACTCGTAACCTAACGAGCACCCGCATACTATCTCAAGTACGACGTACTGACGGCTGTGGGACAGACCGTCTCCCGTGCTGGGATGAGAAGCGTATACGCTAGTCTACTCCGGAGTATCGATGCCCTATCTCGATACTCCCACGACTAGGGACGTGTATAAGGATGTGCTTGTAGATTACCCAGCCCCCACGAGTGTGATCGCCATCACAACGCCGGTAATCAAGCAAAGATCCTAAGGGCTCTACTAATGCGTATAGGTGATACAATAAATAAACACACATGTACACATTAAAGCAGAGACAAACCAAGTAGCATACTACTATATCGAGCAAGATTGTCTGTACAACTGTGAATATCCCAAGCTTCCATCAAGTAATATACATACTAGTATGATACAGTAATGGCCTCTAGGGCATATACACTAACAATCTCCCACTTGCTCTAAGGCCATGTACTGGCGTATCGAAGACCTATCATCTCGATCAGCCGCTCGAACTGAGTCTGGGGTAAAGCCTTCGTGAATGGGTCCGCAGTGTTGTCCTTTGTGTCCACTCTCCGCACCTCGATCTCCTGTCGATCAATGATCTCCCTGATCAGGTGATACCGCCTTAAGATGTGCCTGGATTTCTGATGGGACCTTGGTTCCTTCGCTAAAGCTATAGCCCCATTGTTATCGCAATACAAAGGTATTGGGTCAACAATGGACGGAACCACCTGAAGTTCACTAATGAACTTCTTAATCCAGACCGCTTCTTTTGCGGCATCGCTTGCAGCAATGTATTCAGCCTCCATCGTCGAGTCTGCGACGGTATCCTGCTTGGAACTCCTCCAACATACCGCCCCTCCGTTGAGGGTAAACACAAAACCCGAGACAGACTTGCTGTCATCTTTGTCACTCTGGAAGCTTGAATCGGTAAAGGACTCGACCCTGAGGTCTCCATTACCGTAAACCAGGAACATCTCCTTAGTCCTTCTCAGGTACTTGAGAATGTTCTTCACTGCTGTCCAGTGGTCCTCCCCTGGGTCTGACTGATACCGGCTTACCGCGCTCAGCGCGTAAGCTACATCTGGTCTTGTACATAGCATCACATACATTATAGATCCTACCGCCGAAGCGTAGGGTATAGTGCTCATGCGAACCCTCTCCTCGTCAGTCTTAGGAGACATCTTCTTGGAGAGGGTAATTCCGTGCAATGCGGGTATGTTACCGCGCTTGGAACCCTCCATACTAAATCTCTTTAGTACGGTCTCTATGTACCTGGACTACGAAAGTCCCAATAGTCTCTTGGATCTATCTCTATAGATCTTGATCCCCAGAATGTACGAGGCATCACCCAGGTCCTTCATGGAGAACCTTTGTGACAAAAACAGCTTGACCGATTGTAGCATAGGAACATCATTTCCTATCAAAAGAATGTCGTCCACGTACAAGACTAGGAACACGACAGTTCGTCCTACAATATTCTTATATACACAGGGTTCATCTTCGTTCTTGATAAAATCAAATTCCTTGATTGCCTCATCAAAACAGATGTTCCAGCTCCGCGATGCCTGCTTTAATCCATAAATGGATTTAAGCAACTTGCACACCTTTCCGCTACTCCCACTTTCTACAAAACCTTCTGGTTGATCCATGTAAACGCACTCTTCCAAACAACCGTTTAGGAAAGCCGTTTTAACATCCATCTGCCAGATTTCATAATCATGGAAGGCAGCAATGGCAAGTAGGATCCGAATGGATTTGAGCATAGCCACCGGAGAAAAAGTTTCATCATAGTCCAAACCAGGTCTTTGACGAAAACCTTTTGCAACGAGTCTAGCTTTATAGGTTTCCACCTGCCCATCTACACCAAGTTTCCTTTTGTAGATCCATTTGCATCCAACGGGTTTTACCCCAGCTGGAGCAATATCCAAGGTCCACACTTTATTGGCGTACATGGACTCCATTTCGGATTGCATTGCTTCCTGCCACTTATCAGAGTCCCTACTGATAATGGCCTGCCTGAAACTGGTAGGGTCATCTTCTTCCAAGATGCAATCCTCTCGATCCCCGTCTATGAGAAAACCGTAGTATCTCTCGGGCGGATGAGAAATCCTACCAGATCTGCGGAGTGGCTGAGGTTCGTTTGGGGTTATTGAATTTAGCGGTTCCTCCAAATTTTCAGTTACATTTTGTGGTCGCTGAATTTCTTCCAGTTCTACCGAACTCCCACTAGTTTCTTTTGCAAGAAACTCCCTTTCTAAGAAGGTAGCGTGGCGAGATACAAACACCTTCTGTTCCTCAGTGTGGTAGAACAGATATCCTAGTGAGTCTTTAGGATATCCCACAAATTTACAGAGAACTGACCGTGCCTCTAACTTGTCCGGTTTCTGTGTTTTCACATAGGCCGGACAACCCCATATCTTAAATCGCTTAAGATACGGATTTCTTCCACTCCATATTTCATATGGAGTCTTAGGCACTGATTTGGATGGAACATAGTTCAATAGGTACGCCGCTGTCTGAAGCGCATGTCCCCAAAATGAAAGAGGCAACTCAGCACTACTCATCATGGAGCAAACCATATCCAATAGGGTACGATTCCTCCGCTCCGAAACACCGTTGTGCTGTGGTGTATAAGGAGGAGTAAGCTGAGAGAGAATACCATTCTCTTTTAAGTAATCTAGGAATTCCGTGCTTAAGTACTCCCCTCCCCTGTCAGACCGGAGGATCTTGATACTTTTGCCAATCTGGTTCTCTACTTCTTTTCTGAATTCCTTGAATTTCTCAAAAGCTTCAGATTTGTGTTTCATCAGATACACATATCCGAACCTAGAGAGATCTTCAGTGAATGTGATGAAGTATGAGAACCCACCCCTTGCATGTATAGACATCGGACCACACACATCACTGTGTATGAGTCCCAAGAGCTCTCTTGCTCTTTCTCCATGTCCGGTGAACGGAGATTTGGTCATCTTTCCTTTGAGACAAGACTGACAAGTTTCATAAGATGAAAACTCGAACGTATTCAAGAGTCCATCTTTATGCAACTTACTCAGTCTTTTCTCTCCGATATGACCAAGCCTACAATGCCACAAGTAGGATTCATTCGCATCTGAATTCTTCCTCTTGCGTGTGTTTTGTATATTGAGAACTGTATTCTGATTTAGAACGTAGATACCATTACACAGTGTACCCTCTGCAACCAGTACCTTATGAAGGTAAATGTTCATGATATTCTTTTCAAGAACAAAGTTATATCCATCTTTATCGAGTAAAGAAACTGATATGATGTTGCAAACCATGGAGGGTACATAGTAGCAATCGTTCAAAATCATAGTCTTGCCATTTGGCAATACTAGGTGATATTCACCGACGGCTGCCGCATTAACTTGTGCTCCGTTCGCTACTCTGAGCGACATATCACCCGGTGCAACTTTCCTACTTTTTCTCAGTCCCTGCAATAAATTACAGATATGAGATCCTGATCCGGTATCAAGTACCCAGGAGGTAGGGCTGACCGTAAAACAGTTCTTAATTACAAGAACACCTGAAGTAGATGCAAAACCATGCTTCTTCTTCAACTGGGTATCCTGGAAATCCATACTTTCCCCTTTCCCATTCTCATACTCATGACTGTTGTCACAAGTTAGAGCTGAACCAACTTTCCCCAGTCCCGAATAAGAATTCGGATCGGTCAAGCGATACATTTTATTATCTTGATTAGGGCGTGAAAAGGTTGCTGCCTGGAGAGAGAGAAAAGAAACACTCAGCGTATGCTCTTGCAAGATTAGATTGGTTTATTAATTTATCTAACCAGGATGTCTCCCACTGTTTCCTCAAATTCTTCTTAAAACCTTTTTAAAAGAAGAACTAGCCGGGTTTTAATTCACGTCACAATACTTGCTTAACATTTCAGCCAGGCTAGTGTCGGTACTTCGAGGGAGGTTTTCCAACGCTTTCGCGAAGTTCCTTAATTAAAGAACCTCTTTTCCCTGGGGGCGTAACCCCGCTAACACCTTTCTTGACACCTACTAGGTTTATAGCATTGATCGTTAAGTGAAATAACCTCCCGAGAGTAATCCAACGCATCAGTGGGATCGGGATCCAACTGTCATTGTGTGATAACCTAGATGGAATCCACTCTAGTCACCACACTCCAGAAGGTATGCTAAATCTGCAAGTTTCAGTACTTTTGAAACTCCCGATGTGATTTTTGCCCCTAGGACCCAAGTGATCTTGACGGAGTCAACAAATCAAAGAGTCCTAGTCAAGTTCAACATGTCATTATCTGGATTGCATTAAACCCACCCGCATAACCCTTGACGGAGTCAACAAGGTTATACGACTGTCCTAATCAATCCCATATACTGATACAAACAAGCAGCACTTAGCTACCGTACACTACGCCTTGACGGAGTCAACAAACGTAGCACGAATACTAAGTGTTACTTGTAAGAAATGACGGAGGGCTACGGCTGGGTTTTTGGCGAAAAACCCGTTAACGTAATGAACTTGATATCGTTGAAGGAACCTGGTAGTCTTTTTGAAAATATAGTGGCGAAAACTTTTGCTAAAGAGGTCACTCCCTGTGAAGGGATCTCGGCTCTTTCCTCGTCGAATGAGGTGCAGGATATTCCAAACTGAATACCTCGATGCAAAGCAAGAATAATCGACTATAGTGAAGTTATTACCCTGACGCAAACTTTTCTCCAAGGGGTCACTCCCGATGAAGGGATCTCGGCCCTTGCCTCGTCGATTGAGGTGCTGGGCATTCATAACCGAATACCTCGATGCAAAACAAAAAGATGAACGTCCTTGTAATAACAGCTTTTTGAAAAACTTGTTCCAACAACGTCTTTTAGGTTTATTTTCTTGCATTAGTTCTTTTAATGCGTCCCATCATTTAAATCCTACCATTGCAGAAAACAACCAAAATATGACGTACGCTTATGCCATTCGCATTCGCCACGGGGCCCCGTCATCACCCGTTAGGTTACTTAACTAACGACAGAGCGGGGGCTGGGCTAGCGCGGCTGTAAAACATAAGCAACGCCTAAATAGTTATTATATATAGATATACTGCAATGAAAACCAATCCAGATCACAGATGAACACTTTGGATATACTAGGAACCCGCGATTCGTTCGAGCCTGCAACGAAAAACGGATTACACGGTCGCGATGAATAGCCAAAACCCCACCCAAGACCCCTACGGGTGCGGCAAACTACCCGCCAAGTACCCGAAGCGAAGCAACCTCCCTCAATGCCATGAGTAGGCCACTCGGCACTTCGAGAAACCCGGTAGTTTGTGCACCCCCTCCATGGGTCTATCCTAGGAGCAAAAACAGTAAAAAGAATTATACAATGATGGCTACAACCCCGACCCGGTTGTGCGGCCATACAAATAATATTACATCAATTTACAAATTTATTACATGAATGAAAGAAAAAGAAACTCTCATCTCACATCCACCCCGGCTATTCATCCGCGACAATCCAACGAGTTCATATACACAAACCATCAACAACAATCACAGATCACAGCTATGTATAACCCCGACTAATCGACATATAGCGATTAGCCGACGTTCAATACATAAGAACATCACAGATATAACCTTTATAGTCAAAGTATATTGAAGTTCGGAAAAAATACGGATTTATAGGCCCCCAAAAACAAATTTCTATTCTGGAAAATCTGGGCACATATAATATATCTCAAAAATCCTAAAACCAATACAGAGATACACTGCACCAAAATCGAGGCAGAGAGGAGACAAGACGGCCGCGGATCTGCGGCGACATAGCTTGCTGCCGCCGCGGAAACGCGCTCGTTTGGTCAGATCTCTGGCTCGTTTTTGGTGGTTATCTTTAGAAAACCCTGAGATGATTTTAGGTGCATGACAAATTTTGTTTTGACCAGAAAAAATTTTAACAGAAACTCAGGTTTTCGCAACTTGGTTTTATCGATTTTTCCGTTTCGAACTTCGATACACTTCACTACCAAGCTAGTTTATGTTTAGTTAGACTCTGATACCACTGTTAGGTCCACGTTACCTCTCCCGGTACTTTCGGGGTTGCGGAAACGGTAAAACAAAAATTTTCTAAGCTTTGTAACATGGACCGTAAAAGCCGGATCTTTGCTAAACAATAAACTAGCAACCTAACAAGAGATGTATCTACTCGGTTAGGGGTTATACCTCAACTTGAACTCCTTCTCTTCTTGTTGTTCTTCTTCTTGTTGTTCTTCTCTTCTTGTTGTTCTTCTCTTTGCTTGCTCAATGGTTGATCCGGACTTCGGTCACCTCCGCGGCCTCCTTGAGTCGAAGACGATCCACCCGAGAGATATACACCGAGCTCCACCTCAAGCCGAGGTAACTAGGGCAAGGAGATTGCTAATCTAGAAGCCCTAGGATGTGTAGAGAAGATGTATGGATGTGTTTGTCAAGTGGAATCCTTTTTCTCTCAACACATGAGATCAAAGGAGAAATCAAGAGGAGGAAGAAGAAGGAGGTTTTCTTGCAACCATGGAGCTTCTCATTTCAAGAGAGAGAATGAGAATAATATTATGATACAAAAGAAAAGAACCATGGTTGCAAATAATGCAAAACAACATCATTACTAATTCCATCAAGATAAAGTTGATGGCTACTTTGAAATGACCATTATCATAATCCAAAAGAAAAAGGAAAAGAAAAGAAGAGTGTGGAAACCTCTTGAAAGTCAATGGTCAACCCGGTCAACCGGTCAACAAAGTCAAGAGGGGTCAACGGGGTCAAATGGTCAATGCAATTAGCCATCATAAGATTATCACTAATAGGATTAGTAAATGATGTTCGCGGCTCATAATGGTTTTGACCAAACGAACTGTCAAAACCCTAATGAGCCTGCCACATAATGGTTTTGGCCGAACCAACTGCCAAAACCCTAATGAGGCTCCTCCTCCTTCATCACTCCGAAAAACTGTGCATACACACCTGCATCCGTATGCCGTAGAATGCGGATACTCAGAAGACAAAACAAATCCATCCGTGCAGTACTAGGATCCGGCTTAAACCAAAGCCTACTAGTACTGCCTGCCCGAACACTATACGCACACAAGTGTACGTAAGTGATCGGAGCCCTGCCGTAAAAACCATACGGCCTCTACACGTTTCGCTCAGTGCAGGGAAACTCTCTGTGTGGGACTCTAAAGACTCGACACTACGCTGGCAGTGGGTTTAACCACAGACCGCAAGCGGCACTAGCTGTACGTAACGGTCCCCAGGTAGATGTCGATAAGAAGGCCGATGAGGTAAACCCATCCGAACTCCTACTGAGCCTGTATGTGACAATCTCCGTACAGTCCGGTCTGTTCGTCTGATACATCGCATGGCGGGCCTAGGGGGGCGGTAAATGTCAGTCCCCAAATAGCGGTACAAGTCGTGTCGGAGTGAAGCCCAGAACACCCTGAGATAACACTGGAACCTACCAGTACATCTCGCTTGCCCTGGCCAGGGACTACTTGTGTAATGGCTCTCCTAGACACAGCGCGATGTCAACCCCTAATACCGGGAGAGACGAATCCTGTCTAACCGTCACTGCCTCCAAGTGCTTCGGGACTGCTCCCAACTACTACCTGTTTGCACGACTCAGTAGAGCCGTGGTAGGGTGGCAATCAAAGAACAGTGGGAACACACTCGAGGCGAAGTGACAGTGTCAAGTCAGCGGACTAAGCTGTACTCATGTCACTTGGGAACTGATAACTGACGATAGGTATAATACCAACCATCAGTTCCCGACGAGTCATGTCCAGTGTACTCGTAACCTAACGAGCACCCGCATACTATCTCAAGTACGACGTACTGACGGCTGTAGGACAGACCGTCTCCCGTGCTGGGATGAGAAGCGCATACGCTAGTCTACTCCGGAGTATCGATGCCCTATCTCGATACTCCCACGACTAGGGACGTGTATAAGGATGTGCTTGTAGATTACCCAGCCCCCACGAGTGTGATCGCCATCACAACGCCGGTAATCAAGCAAAGATCCTAAGGGCTCTACTAATGCGTATAGGTGATACAATAAATAAACACACATGTACACATTAAAGCAGAGACAAACCAAGTAGCATACTACTATATCGAGCAAGATTGTCTGTACAACTGTGAATATCCCAAGCTTCCATCAAGTAATATACATACTAGTATGATACAGTAATGGCCTCTAGGGCATATACACTAACATCATATATACTATATACTATATCTGTCACAGAACATCACATGATCACATCACAGATAACGCAGCAGAAAATATCATATGAAATATTGGATATACTAGGACGTCCGTGTTTTCAATACGAGCCAGTATAAAACACGGATTCCATGGTCATGATGAATAGCCAATCCCACACCCCTAGACCCCTACGAGAGCGGCAAGGAACCCTACCAATTCTAAGGTTAGGAGACCCGGACTCGACTCCTCGAGTTGGTCTCCCACTGGACCCCAGAACCCGGTTACTTGTGCTCCCCTCCTTGGGTCTATCCTAATGCGGAAAAGTAAATAATATACATCAACGGTGACAACTTCCGCAACCTGGAAGTGCCCCAATAAAAGAATATTACATACAAGTTTTTACATGAATGAAAATGAAAAACACTCATCTCACATAAAAAACCCCCGGCTATTCAAACACGACGATCCAATATAACATATCCAGCAACACATAACATCACATGTCATCAACGTAAGTAAATATGCGCATCCCAATTGTCGTTGACATATAGCAACGAAACCGGCGATATCACATATTACACTTACGGTCACAGAAAAGAAAGTGTAAAACTACAACAATTGGAATCCGCAACCTCTTTAGACATCACATGCCTAATCAAATGAAATACTTAGACATCGCATGCCTAACAATTATAAACCCCGCATTTTAGTCTCATTATCGAAAACACTTTTCAATACCAAGTCGGGTAATTCAACAAGATTCCCGACATCCTGATCGAATACTCGTCGCAAACTTCAGTAGACGGCCGCACCCTCGATACCGTCGACGAAGTGCACCAAGGCGGAACACCGCTACCGCGAGCACCCGAACGGATGCTTTCGGCGACGGGGTTCTCCTACAGTCACTTGGTCGGGGCTATGCAGTGAGGCTGTCTATTAAGTTTACCCGGCGAGTATCCGCGTACGCTACGTGATTGCGACGGACTTTTGATCACATCAAAATTCCGTGGCAACCGATCAAGTGAGACTAAAGTGCTATGTTTATAACATTCATTCAGTTATCACATAACTACTTGTGAATTCCAATTATTGTATCACATTCCGTATAAATAGAAAATGCTAAACTTTTCGATCGAACAATCGAACACCCAAGTTTTCCCGATACAGCTCAACACATGAAATAAGTCTAACAGCATTCAGTTCGTGCCTCAGTACCAACGGTCCAGCCGTAGAAGGGTCAAGCCAACGCCTCACATGTGGCACGCCGTACTGCCCCAAACCCGAAGGTTCAAAGGGCAGTTCAAGACGGTCACATAATCGAGTTATGGTTTGTTGTCTTCTAGAGGGACCATCGCGTTACTTGCACTACTTAGAACGTCGTTAAACTACGGAAAAAACCAACAATTGGAAATTTCCCGGCAGGAGAAAAAGTGGGTATTTATATCCGGTCGAACTTTTTAACATATTCTAAAAATTACCCGGAAAAACACACAGACAAAATTAGACAATCCGATCGATACACCGAGTCCCCAATACAACCCAGAAAATTCAACTCTGAAAAAATATTAAAAATTCCCAGGAAAAGCAGCACAGAAAACTAAGAATTATTTTGCAAAACTAGATGCACAAAACGACAAAATGGCCGCGGAACCGCCGCATGAGCAAGCTCATGCCGCGGATCCGCGGTGCTTTTATGGAATCAGGCCATCGAATTTTACAGTAACCATTAAAATCCCCTGCTGATTTTTCTGCATATTTTTAATTTACAAAAATCCACATTTTACAAAAATGTCCAGAGAGCATGTTTAGGGTTAGGGTTTCGGTCCGATCGGATTTCTAACTCCGTCTACGCATCGCCTAAGGCTCTAGCTAGGCTCTGATACCACTGTAGGGTTCCTAGGCACACTAATGAAGTCTCACAAGTGATCAAACATGCTCAATTCAAATTTTACGGGTGCCTACAAACCCTAATACGGATCGTTAACTAGATAATGAGGCGATGCAAGCATGTAAACGAATTAAATGCTAAAGGAAAGTGGCTACAACCTTTGTAGATCCTGTTCTCCACCTCCATGGCTCCGCGATGAAGTCTCCTCGCTGTACAAATCGGATCTTGGGCTCTAGCGTCGGCTTCATCGGAGAAAAAGCGGGCTAGGTCATCGACGACGATGCCGAAGATGATCTACGTCGAGGCATCGCTAGATCAAGCTCCAACATCACCAAGTCAAGAAAACTTGTGAAGGAAACACCCTATACTACTTGGCAAGAGGTAGAGGATGAAGAAATAGGAAGTGGGTAGACTTTAGATTTGGATTTCTCACTCTTTTTCATCAATCACCATTGATGTAGCAAGCTTCTTTTCATGAAAGAAGAAGATGAAGAAGAAGAAGAAGATATGATAAGTTAATTAGAAAATAGAAAATAAATCATACTTATCATAATGTCAACTATGGTTAGATGTAGAGAATAAACTAAGGTTAAAGTGAATGGTTAGGGTTAAGGAAAGAAACAAAATAGTCAATCATTCAAAGCTTCATGAAGCTTCAAAGATAAACCAAACTTAGCCACCATTTTATTTCTTTCAATAAAGAATAAATGAATAAAGAAATAAGCAAATAAAAATGAAACCCTAACCATTCATATAACCATGGTCAATTCTTTACACAAACCCTAGCTTGCATGTATCATCAAACATGATACAATCTTGTGCACAAAAGTATATCACATATACAACTTGTGCATTTCAAGTGAGAAAATCCATTTTAAAGTGAACCAATACTAGTTAATGCAAAGTGATATATCAAATATAAAATTATACATTAAATCATTAAATCAACACTTGATTTAACGATCCGGTCATATCGCATATAACCGACTAGTATCCTATGTATCGGCTTATCGAATCAATCCTTGATTCGATAACTAGGTTATATCGCATATAACCAATCGATACATTCATCGCGAGAATGGAATACGGTATCACATACACGAATTATTCTCGGTCCCGCACATATCTCATATGCGCTCCTATTTCGTTTCGCTTGAGCTAGGAAACCTCTGTGTAGGACTCTAAAGACTCGTCAATACGCCGGCAGCAGATGATGATCATATCAAACACCCACAAGCCGCAAGCGGTCTGCTAAACGTAACGGCCACCAGGGTATTGAGCGATCAGAAGATCGACGAGCAAGCCCGCTCACACTCCTGTCTGTCCGGTCTGTTCGTCTGATATGTCGCATATCTCGCCTAGGGGTGGTAAACGTCAGACCCCAGTAGCTCGATAAGTCATGCCGACGTGAAGTACATGACATGTGTGAAACTACTGATAACACTTACCAGTAGGTCACTGCAACCCTGGCCAGGAATTTCCTGTTATGTCCAGTCGAGCATAGCGCAACATCAACCCCCAATACGGGGAGAGACGAATCCCCTCCTACCGCTCATTGCCTCCATGTGAATCGGAACTGTACCCAAAAACCACCTGTTTGCACGACTCAGTAGAGCCATGGTAGGGTGGAAATCAAAGCACAGTGGGAGACACACAAGACTCTATGACGATCTCGGGTCAACAGACTAAGCTGTACCAGTGTCACCAGAGAACTGCCATCTGACGTGAGGTATAATACCATCTGGGAGTTCTCGGCGAGTCCGTTCAGTGTACCCAGTCTCCACTGAGCACCCGTATACCATCTCTGATGTCAAACACCAATGGATATGGGATCATCCATCGCCCATCACATAGGTCGAGAAGATATACGCCAGTCTACTCTGGAATATCGATGCCCCGTCTCGATATTCCCACGACTAGGAACAATGAAGGATGTACTCATTGACTACCCAGGCCCCACTAGTATGATCTGCATTATAGTCCTGGAAGTCGGGTACACATCCTAAGGGCTTTATCAACATGTAATCAGAGAGACAGAAAGTATACATGTTAAGATAAAGAGCAACCAGATAGCATACTATCATGTCGAGCAAGAAAGTTCTACCTATATATGTCCCAGCATTCACTACAATATACATCCAATGTACAGTAATGGCCTCTAGGGCATACATATAACTAACAGGGAATACATCAGGAAACTCTCTCACGACAGGGACCTGGTCCAACGGAACCTCTGTGGCGCTAGTATCACAAACATAGGCTAAGAATCCCTGACACCCTTTCTGCAAGAGCTGACCAGCGCGAAGAGAAGAAATCAAGCTGGGAAGGGTAGTGCTACGATCTCCCTGAATAACAAGAACCGGCTCACCAGGAAAACTGAATCTGACTGCCTTCTTACGGCAGTCCGCAGATGCATAACAAGTGGCTAGCCAGTCCATACCAAGAAGAACGTCGAAGTCTAGCATATCGAGGAGAATCAAATCAACTGAAGAATCTCTCTCCCCGATACGAACGGGACACGATCGGTACACAAAACGGGCAACAAACGACTCACCTACCAGAGTAATAATGACAAGCGTCTGATCTAACGAAGAAGACTCTCGGCCCAACCTCGGTGCAAAGTATGTGGATACATAGGAATGTGTGGAGCTTGGATCAAATAATACCCGTGCATCAAAAGAACATACTGACAGAGTACCTGTCACAACGGCATTGGATGCCTGTGCATCCTGAGGAGTCAACGCGAACACTTGGACCTGTCCACCACTAATAGCTGGCTGTCCTCTGCCTCTGCCTCTGCCTCTGCCTCTGCCTCTGTCGCCTCGTCCTCTCTGAACAGGACCTCCACGCCCACGACCTCTAGGAGCATCTGCCTGGCGTGGAGCCTTATCAAGGGTAGGAAGTAGAGCTCTCTGAGGAGGTGGTGAAGGTGGTAAGGTCACATGTGGTACTGTCGCCGTGACCTGGCGCCCCATGGTACAGTTTCTGACACGATGGTACTAACTCCCGCACCGAAAACATCCTGGCAACAACTGCTGGGTCTGCGGATATGAACCAAATAACTGACCTCGTCTCAATCCTCTGCCGCCACCATCTCCCGGAAAGAATCTATCACGGTGTCTACCTATCTGTCGCTGGGCTGGCGTATCAGTACGGATCCTCTTCGGCCCAGAAACGACCGGAGTCTCAGAAATGCACTCCTTCAAAAGCAAGGCTGCATCCATCGCGGCTGCGTATGTGTCAAAGTGCTGGGTGCCGATGGTAAGGAATAGCTGTTTGTCAAGCCCTCGCACAAACCTCTTTATCCTCTTCTCTTCCGTGTCTACCAGGTACGGAGCATATCGGGACAATTGGGTAAACTGTATATCATACTCCGACACTGTCATCCCAGGAGTCTTGCGCAAAGACTCAAAACTACGGGCTCGAACATCTCGGACACTCTCCGGAAGGAAACGGGGAAGAAATGTAGCTGTAAACTCGTCCCAGGTCATAGGAGGTAGACTTGCAGCTCGGCCTCTCTCTACTGAATTGTACCATGTCTGGGCAAGGCCCTCCAGACGAAAACTCGCGAACTCCACCCATCTATCATCAGAACACCTCAATGAACGGCAAATCCTAGCCATCCGATCCAAAAATGCCTGCGGGTCCTCTGTCGCATCCGTGCTGGTAAAAGCTGGAGGTCTTAGCCTCATAAACTCCTGTAGTGACACGGGGATAGTCGCAGTAGCAGCAGAAGTAACCGTCTGGGCAGAAGGTACAATCGTGATCTGTGCGGTGGAAGGAACGTCCTCGGATCTCCGTGCCCGACTGGACTCAACTAAAGATCTCATCATCTATCACAACTCCTGCATACCGGCCTCAAATCTGGCAATACGGTCAGGAGATGGCGGATCAATCTGACCCTGAGAGGTAGGCGTATCATCCCGCTCGATTCGCGCCTCAGACGAGCCCGCTCGAAGCTCATCCCTAGCGGCAGCCCGCCGAGCTCTCGTAGTCTTTGGCGGCATCGAAGCTGGAATAAGAAACAGGAGCGATAAGGACATTGCAATTGAATCAAGGAATGCATGGAATCAAGGAGGAAATACAAGCAATTATGTCCTAAGGTCACTTAGGCGGAGTACCGTATCGTAAGTATGCCGCGGAACATATCCACGCTACGCCACTCTGCTTAAGTCACCTACTCCATCTACCAAGGGTCATCCTACTCTCAGAAAGGTAAAACCTACTCTGATACCAACTTTGTCATGCCCCGAAAGTGCGGAACGTGATTGGCACTTAGATTACAAGACGTCTAAAGGCGAAACGTAACCTAAGTCAGCCAAAGCCCAGAAAATCTAAATCATAGACAATAAGAATAAAGGAAACCTTTCATGAAAACCACTTTAAAATCAATTAAGTTGCATTTAACCCTTTTTAAAAACATCAAAAAAATTTACGAAAATTTCGGCAGAGTCTCCTTTGTAAATACTGGCCCCCAAAAATGGGTACAATAAGATATATAACCTGTAATAACAAAATGGCATCCCCAAGCGGGAGCTAGCTCTTCGCCCAAGGCGGATCACAACCACAAGCAATATATATGCAATATCAAGCAAATAAGCATAAAGAAGCACAAAAATAAAGAAAACACAATGTCAGCTCAAGTGAGCTCGAACCCAGAGAAACCACATATACACAAATCTCACAGTCTCAACACTAGGTCGCATATACAAATAAGAAGTGGTGGATAGAGAATACTAAATACAAAGATAGTACAAAAAGATAAAAGTGTCCTCGCAACCCACCTAAGAGCAATGTCACGAGTCCGAGCAAAAGAAGCCAATGATAAGATGAGCCCGCCGCTACAAGGCTGACGGGTCCGACCTGCAAGACACTGTGGCACAACGGGGGTGAGTTGCCAGCTCGTGAGTAGAATATAACATCTAATAAGGCTATCGTAAGAATGCATCCAAATGCGTCACAACATGTATGTCTAGATGTGATGTAATGCCACTGGTATATATGCACATGTATGCAATATCAATACGAAATCTTTAAGTGTTTAAAATACTATAAGCTCTGCATTCTTAACTTAGAAAAAGAATATCTGTGCAATAGCTAAAGTTCCATCAATGAAATCATCTGAAAACCGTGTCAAGCATCGACACCAAATATGGAAATATCTCTGTCTCAATGTCTCACTATATCAATGTTTCAATACATCGGGCTCCGTCAGTCTGGATCGGCCCATATCGTCAAATCTCATGACAACGGTCGGTATTCTCCGGATATCTGCCGTGCCAGACATCACCGGTAGGTAGTCTTTCCCTGCCAGGCTCATTGTCTATAACTCGATCTTCTTACTCCGGGGTACCATACCGGGCCCACCATGTACCCGAGACGGTTCATCCACTCCTCGAATCGGGTTTCGAAATCCAACAGAAAACATGAAAACTCATGGTGGACGACACATACATCACGAGAAAACCGCAACATTATTTTAAAAATGATAATAATAAGCTTTTGTTAAATTCTTACGGTTTTCCCCAAAATCCAGAAATCTCATCAATACTGAAATCCTCAAGAAAATCATAATACCTAACATGTTGTATATGATAAATGTTTATGATATTAAAGGTATGCAATTGATTTGTGACTAGGAATCTATATAAGCATGATGATGATGTAAGATATATACATGCTATGCAATTCAATGTCCCATGTAGGATGCAAGTGGTGATACTAAACTAAGCAGGTTCTAAAGTGCTCGTGACATGTCAATTACCAAGGTGTGTGTGTTTACATGAATAGTGCGCGTGCGACATGAGCCAATGGTAATGGTGTAAGTGTTCTAAAAGGTGATATCACACATAGGTATATAGATGCCCATGCAATGCCAGCAGACGAATAACTAGACGGGTATGTATATGAATGAGATGGTTAACTAACCAACTATGCATATATTTTGCAAGTAATAAAGTGATCCTAACTATAGGGCACCTCACACCATCCAGACGATTCCCCATAGATGTATACATCTTAGATGTATACAACTACTCACACGGACGCCTCGCTAATCTGATCCAACCACCGCTTTGCCTTTGCGCGCCGCGTCCGATGTTTCCGCAACCGATCCTAAAATTGCACAATGCACAACATAAGATTAAAGATCATGGAACGATGCAAGTCACAGTATGAAAAGATCAACGCCCCCAAATTAGGAACAACGTGCACTTGGTGCGCGGAAAACACACGAAAATCACTAAAAGCTTAACTAAATCATCGTTTCGGGGCAACCGTCAAAACTAAAACCCGACTAAAACAAACTCTGCATTCGCACACCCTTCAAGTTGTAGTAGATGCTAATAGTATCGACAATATATCGCAATTAATTCACCTCTTAAGAACTTAGAAAACCTAGTAGGTATTGACATAGCAATTTCGATGCAAATATCGCGATTTAACGATATAGCGATCGCAATATCGCACAAACATCCAATTCAAGCTACTAAATGGCCACAACACAATTTACAACCCACTTAAAAAACTTCAAACCCTAATTAAAAATCCAAACCTTTACTAGAATTTTCAAAAACAACCCATTACAATGAAATTAACAAATTAAAATTCTAAATTAGCTTATTTAAACTACAATTAAACAACTTGATTAGAACTTATACCTCCCAATTTTTGATCCCCTTGCACTTAGCCTCCAAAGATGCCTCTTTTCTCCTTGTTGTAAACCAATTAGGGTTTGGGAAGAGTTAGAATAGGGTTTAGGTTTGAATTAGTGAAGAAAATTGTGTATTTTTGTGGATTTTTGTGGATTTTAACATGAATTTTGAAGCAAGAAATAGGGAAAATGAGGGGTTTCCTGCAGGTGAGCTCGGCCTAAGGTGGTGAGGGGTGAGTGTGAGTAAATTGTGTAGAAAATTCTACACAAAAATATCTTTTAAACTCATTTAATGCATATCTCATCAATTTTTATAAAAAAAAAAACCCATTTTAATTAATTTTTGCTTTAATTTTTAAACCATAGAACTAAAATCTTGAAAAGTCTTGATACAATTTTTGTTACACTAAATTTTAGTTTATAATGGTTCCTAAGTGTGTAATTTACCTGTAGGGTTCCTAGGCACACTAATGAGGTCTCACAAGGGATCAAACATGCCCAATTCAAAAATTTCATGTGCCTACAAACCCTAATACGGATCGTTAACTAGATTTATAAACGATGCAATGCAAATAAAAAACTTTATCTAAAAGGAAAGAGGCTACAAGCTTTGTAGATCCGATCCTCCATCTCCATGGCTCCGTGATGACGTCCCCTCGCTGTCCAAATGGAATCCATGACTCTAGCATCGGCTTCATCGGAGAAATGGGCGGGCTAGGTCGTCGACTTCGATGCCGAAGATGATCTACGTCGAGGCATCACAAGATCAAGCTCCCACTTCACCAAGTCATGAAACTTGTGAAGAAAACACCCTATACTACTTGGCAAGAGGTAGAGGATGAAGAAATAGGAAGTGGGTTCACTTTAGAATTGGATTTCTCACTCTTTTTCACTAGTTGCCATTGATGGAGGCAAGCTTTCTTCCTTTGTTGAAAAAGAAGAAGATGAAGAAAGAATATGATAAGTGTTAGAAAAAAGAAAAACAATATGAATACTTATCATATCCTAACCTTGGTTAGGTGTAGAGAATAGACCATGGTTACTTTTAGTGGTTAGGGTTAAGCATGAGACAAGAATGATGGACTTGTTCAAAGCTTCATGAAGCTTCAACAAGCATCCAAAGAAAGCCACCATATCATATTTATCTATTACATAAAATAAATAAATAAATAAGCAAATAAACAAAACCCTAATCATTAACTTAACTATGGTTTAATTCTTTGCACAAACCCAAGTGAGTATGTATCATCAAACATGATACAATTAAGTGCACACAAAATATATCACATATACAATGTGCACATCAAGTGAGAAAATCCTTTTAAAATGAACCAATACTAGTTAATGCAAAGTAATATATCAAATATATAATTATACATTAAATCATTAAATCAATACTTGATTTAACGATCCGGTCATATCGCATATAACCGACTAATATCCAATGTATCGGCTTATCGAATCAATCCTTGATTCGATAACTAGGTTATATCGCATACAACCATTCGATACATTCATCGCGAGAATAGAATACGGTATCACAAACACGCATTATTCTCTGTCCCGCACATATCTCATATGCTCTCCTATTTCGTTTCGCTTGAGCCAGGAAACCTCTGTGTAGGACTCTAAAGACTCGTCAATACGCCGGCAGCAGATGATGATCATATCAAGCACCCACATGCCGCAAGCGGACTGCTAAACGTAACGGCTACCCGGGTATTGAGCGATTAGAAGATCGACGAGCAAGCTCGCTCACACTCCTGTGAATCCAACCAGTAACACTTACCGTACAGTCCGGTCTGTTCGTCTGATATGTCGCATATCTCGCCTAGGGGTGGTAAACGTCAGACCCCAACAGCTCGATAAGTCATGCCGACGTGAGGTCCATAACAATCGTGAAACTACTGATAACTCTTACCAGTATATCACTGCAACCCTGGCCAGGGATTTCCTGTTATGGCCAGTCGAGCATAGCGCAACATCAACCCCCAATACCAGGAGAGACGAATCCCCTCCTATCGCTCATTGCCTCCATGTGAATCGGGACTGTACCCAAAAACCACCTGTTTGCACAACTCAGTAGAGCCGTGGTAGGGTGGAAATCAAAGCACAGTGGGAGACACACAAGACTCTATGACGATCTCGGGTCAACAGACTAAGCTGTACCAGTGTCACCAGAGAACTGCCATCTGACGTGAGGTATCATACCATCTGGGAGTTCTCGGCGAGTCCGTTCAGTGTACCCAGTCTCCACTGAGCACCCGCATACCATCTCCGATGTCAAACACCAATGGATATGGGATCATCCATCGCCCATCACATGGGTCGAGAAGATATATGCTAGTCTACTCTGGAATATCGATGCCCCGTCTCGATATTCCCACGACTAGGAACATTGAAGGATGTACTCATTGACTACCCAGACCCCACTAGTATGATCTGCATCATAGTCCTGGAAGTCGAGTACACATCCTAAGGGCTTTATCAACATGTAACAGAGAGACAGAAAGTATACATGTTAAGATAAAGAGCAACCAGATAGCCTACTATCATGTCGAGCAAGAAAGTCCTACCTATAAATGTCCCAGCATCCACTACAATATACATCCAATGTACAGTAATGGTCTCTAGGGCATACATATAACTAACATTACCCATTTAAATTTATATTTATCACTAATTTAATGTATTTTTAAAAGCTTAAAATAATATTAAAAATAATTAATTAAGGATTTCTTTTAAAAGACTAGGAATTTTTAAGTGAAAATTTAGTGACTAATTTCTAGCAATATCTTATCTAAATTTTGTATAATTAGGCCTATATGGAAAAATAATTATTTTGACTTTTTACGGAAAAGACTGTTTATTTTACCGATTATCGAAAAACTGCCTAAACGATTTTCGAAGCGTTACAACTATCTGGTTGCTCTTTATCTTAATATGTATACTTATTGTCTCTCTATTACATGTTGATATAGCCCTTATGATCAGTACTTGGCTACCATGACTATGATGTAGATCATACTAGTGGGTACATTGGTAGTCGGCAAGTACATCCTTCAAATGTTCCTAGTCGTGGGAGTATCGAGACCGGGCATCGATACTCCAGAGTAGACTAGCGTATACGCGTCTCGACCCATATGATGGCCGATGGATAATCCCACATCCATTGGTGTTTGACATCAGAGAAGGTATACGGGTGCTCAGTGGAGACTGGGTACACTGGACGGACTCGCCGACAACTCCTAGATGGTATTATACCTATCGTCGGATAGCAGTTCTCTGGTGACACTGGTATAGGTTAGTCTGTAGACCCGAGATCGTCATGGAGTCTTGTGTGATTCCCACTGTGCTTTGATTTCCACCATACCACGGTAAAGAGATCGTGCAAAAGGTGGTTTTTAGGTACAGTCCCGAGTCACATGGAGGCAATGAGCGATAGGAGGGGTTTCGTCTCTCCCGGTATTTGGAGTTGATGTTGCGCTATGCTCGATTGGCCATAACAGGAAATCCCTGGCCAGGGTTGCTGAGATTTACTGGTAAGTGTTATCGGTAGTTTCTCGAACCATTATAGACCTTGTATCAGCATGACTTATCAGGCTATTGGGGTTTGACGTTATACCACCCCCAGGTTGTGATATGTGACATATCAGACGAATAGGCCGGACTGTACGGTAGTATTACTGATTGGATTCGCAGGAGTATGAGCAGGCTTGCTTGTTGATCTTCTGATCGCTCAATAACCGGGTGGCCGTTACGTTTAGCAGACCGCTTGCGGCTTGTGGGTGTTTGATATGATCATCACCTACTGCCGGCGTATTGACGAGTCTTTAGAGTCCAACACAGAGGTTTCCTGGCTCAAGCGAAACGAAGTAGGAGCACATATGTGATATGTGCGGGATCGAGATTAATACTGTATGTGATACCGTATTCTATTCTCGCGATATGTGACATAGGTCGGTTATATGTGATATAACCGGGTTATCGGATCAAGTGTTGATTTAATAATTTGTTACATTTCATATTAGTCGGTTATATGTAATATAGTCGGATTATTAAATCAAGTGTTAATTTAATGATTTTATGTATAATTATATATTTGATATATTAAGTTACATTAACTAATATTCATTCACTTAAGATTTCTTTTCTCACTTGATTTGTGCATGTGTATATATGTGATATATATAAGTGTACAAAGTTTTGTGTCATGCTTGATGATACATGCAACTTGGGTGTATGTATGACTTACACCATGCTTGGTTTAATCCTAGGGTTTTTAATGGATTAAGTAATTTAAAAACTAAATGGTTTTTTCAAGGCATGAAGCTTGTAGAAGCTTGGATTGCCATTGACTAAGTTTACCTGTTTTGTTTTGCATAAGATATTTATAAACCCAACCATTATCCTAACCTTGGTTAAGTCTCTACAAAAGTTAACATATGATATTAACTCACCTAAGTTTGCCATTCTCTACTTGATAATTGATCATGAGAGTTTTCTTCTTCTTCCTCAAAAGCTTTCTAGCTTCAATGGAGATGATGGAAAATGAGCGAGAAAGTTATTTCTAAAGTGAGCAAAATTCCTACTTTATCATCCTCTACTACTTGCCATTTAGTATAGGATGTTTGCTTCATTAATTCCATAATTAGTGAAAGGGTAGCTTGGGTTAGTATCTCCTCGATGTAGATCATCTTTGGCCTCGAAGACTTTGATGCAAGCTTGTTCATTTCGTCATGGGAGTCTCCGGGAGTTCGTGATTGCAGCGAAAGGACTACTACACAGAGTTGTTGAAGTGAAGGACCGGTCTACAAAGGTTGTATTCCTTGTTCACTTTAGTTGCAAAGTTATTTGCATTCGTTTCGTCGGATTTTCTATTTTCGATTCTTGGGTTAGGGTTAGCTAGAACGGCAAAAATTTAAATATGGCATGGATGATGCCTCTCGAAACCTTGCTGTCGTGCTAGACAACCCAACAGTGGTATCAGAGCCATGCTAGAAAATTCTACGATGTTTTTTAGATTACGAAACCGAAATGAATCCGAAACATGAAACCCGTTAAACTAGTTTCTGTCGAATTTCATTTGAGCTCATAATTTTTTTTGAACAACTGCAGAATGTTGTATGTAATATAACATGAACACCATGCAAATTTGAGGCATTTCCACTGACTTTTGGCCGGCCACATTGGCCTCAAAACCGAGCTCACCGGGTCTTTTAGGGAGTTTGGGCTTCAAATTTTCAGGGTGTTCCAGTCTCTGAGTTTTAGGGTTTCAGGTGTTGTTTGTTTTTGCTAAATTTTCATGTGATGTTAACTTTCTGCAAAATCAACTCTGAGTGTTTCGTAATCGTAATTCTAACATGTATTCGGGTTATTTAGACGATGTTAAAAAGTTTAAACGGATATCAATAACCCAATTTTTCCCTCACTGAAATTTTCCAAGAGTTGGATTTTTCCGAATTTAAAATTTTCAGAAAAACTTGCAAGCGATTTTGTGGACCCTCTAGAAAGAATGAAACCTTAACTCGATTATGTGACAGTTAGAACCGCCATCAAACCCTAGGGTTTGTGGTAGTTCAGCGGTGCCACATTTGAGGCATTGGTTGACCCTTCTACGGCTGGTTCATAGGAGCTATGGCAGTTTCTGGGTACTTTTTGAACTCCGCTCAAGTGTTGAGCTTATTGGAAAATTTTGGGTTCTTGTTTATTCGATCGAAAAGTTTAACTTCGTCTAGCTATCTGTGATTATGATACAATATTTGGAATCCGCAAATAGTTATGAGATAACTAGTTTGAATTTTATAAATCTAGCAGTTTAGTCTTATTTGATCAGTTGCCACGGAATTTAGATGTGGATTAAAAGTCCATCACAATTACGTAGTGTACGCGGATACTCACCGAGTAACCTTACTAGATAGACATACCCCATAGCCCCGACCAAGTGACTGTAGGAGAACCCCGTTACCAAAAGCATCCGTTCGGGTGCTCGCGGCCGCGGTGTTCCGCCTTAGTGCACTTCGTCGACGGCATCGGGGGGTGCGGCCGTCTATTAAAGTTTCCGACGAGCATTCGATCAGGTTATCGGAAAACTTATTGAATTATTCGACTGGTTATTGGAAAGCGTTTTCAATATCGAGACTAAAATGCGGGGTTATAATTGTTAGGCATGTGATGTCTAAGGAATTCATTTTGTTAGGCATGAAATCCAATGTATGTGATGCGTTGGGTTTATGATCTCTAAGGTGGTTTGCAGATTTCAACTGTTGTAGTTTTTCACTTTCTTTTTTGCGACCGTAAGCGTAATATGTGGTGTATCACCGATTTTGTTTTTATACATCAATGACAATTGGGATACGCTTATTTACTTACGTTGATGACATGTGATGTTATGTGTTACTGTGATATATTATATTGGATCGTCGTGTTTTGAATAGCCGGGGTTTTATGTGAGATGAGAGTTTTTCATTTTCATTCATGTAAAAGCTCGAATGTAATATTCTTTTATTGGGGCACTTCCGGGTTGAGAATGATGTCACCATTGATGTATATTATTTACTTTTACGTATTAGGATAGATCCAAGGCGGGGAGCATAAGTAACCGGGTTCTGGGGTCCAGTGGGAGACCATCTCGAGGAGTCGAGACCAAGTCTCTGTCATGACCCGAAATAGCACGTGACTGGCCCATGAATCATATGAAGTCTATAGGACCTCATCTAAATCAAGTAAGCCAAAAGCCCAGAAATCTAAAACCATTTTAAATAATAAATGAAGGAAAGCTAGTTTTAAAGAAGTGGAGAAAACATGTTTTAAAAACAAGTTTATAAATAAGTAAGCCGAATATGCATTTTTAAATCCTCAAGACTTTTTTGAAAATTTCGGCAGAGTTTTCTTTGTAAATACTGGCCCTAAACGGAGTACAACAAGAATAATATATGCATAATGATAAAAGGCATCCCCAAGTGGGAGCTAGCTCTTCGTCAATCGATGGTCACAACCACGCAAGCAATAATAATATACAACGCCGAAGGGTGAGGATCTAAACTGAAAAGGAAACTTTAACAGCATGAAATCCATAATAATACATCGCGCGACTCTAAGGTCAAAATAATAAACAACTGGTCTCTAAGTCTGAAATAAATATACAAGTTTGGTTGATGGAATTACTAGATACAACTGATTAAAATAAATACAAGGGTGGTCACGATATGAGTGAACCCACCTACTAAAGCAATCACCCAGAAAGGAAGCAGTGTGCTAGAAAAGCCGCAATGAAACCTGTACGGCAAAACCTGCAAGAACTGTGGCACAACGGAGGTGAGTTGCCAACTCGTGAGTAGAAAATATCACAGAGCAAAAATCGTATGTATGACACAATCCTAGGTCAATACGATCAATAATAATATATATCCTCAATATGATAAAGTCTGAAGCATGATAAGATGGAAATGGTAAACATCTATACCAAGTGTAATACCAAGTGCTCGTGTCAGTGCCTTAGGTAGTAACATATCATAAATATAAGGTGTGATCGATGTAATCAACATGAATCAAAGTCAACTATATCATGAAGTCTATAAGTATGTGGATGTCATCCAACTATGTAATCAATGTATATATGTATGTGGATCCCGTCCACGTGTCAACCAGTGACATAACAACATCATGCATGTTAAAGTCATAAAAGCATATGCATGAAAAATATAAGGATATAAATCAACGTGTGTCCCTCGCGACACATCAAAATCATGGAACCGGAGTGTCTAGCATCGACACTCGAAAACATCATGAAACCCGTGCCCAGTATTGGCACGTAAATCCTCATATATCGGGCTTGTTAGTTCGGATCGACCCACGGGCTCTGTCAGTCCGGATCGGCCCATATCATCTCTCGACTCCGGTCGGTATCCTCCGGATATCCGCCGAGCCTAAATACTATCACCGGTAGGTAGTAGTCCCTCTACCAGGCTCACCGTCTGCAGCACAACAATCCGTTCTCGCCCCGGGTACCATACCGGGTCCACCATGTACCCGCAATCGGCCTCATCTGCCTCCTCAAATCGGGTTTCACATGTCACACTCAGAACCGAGAAAACACATGGTGGATGCACTGAAATATCATATCAAGAGAAACCGAGTTTTTAAAACAGTAATTACTTTCTTTTAAAATAGCCACGGTTCTCAAATCCAAAAATCCCATGAAAACAGCATATCTCAATGCGTATAATCATAAAGCATGATGTAGGCTATATATAACGGAATGTAAGAATATCCGTATGTCATATAACATGGAACAATACTATGCACGTATCAAGGGAAAACTGCTCTTTTAAATGAATCCAGTTTTGAAAAATATCCAGCGGTTCCCAATTTACTCCAAGTCAAAAGCAATATCATATAAGGGTGCATGCAACTATAGCAGACAATTCATGCAAGGTATCATATCAAAATGCACCAATTCTACAGTGTAGTGACATAGCAATTATCGATGATGAAGTGTGTGAGCCGGCAAGTAAATGTGCGTGGAATATACGCATCATCGATAATGGTGCTGGTGTCCTGACAGCATGGTTTTAATATAATAATAAACACATTTAAATATGCAATGCGATGCGAACAGCAAGAATATGCGGAAAAAGAATGATAAACACAACAGTGAAGAATCTATATCAATATATATATGTATATATATATCATATCGTTTTGCCATTTGAAATAACACGAATCGTGGGGTTTAAAAAATAAGGGCTACGGTGTTTTTAGGAAAAGATGCGTCTTTTGAAAATATTCGTAGAATTTCTTGACCTGTCTTCTAAAATACTCACGATTCGTTAGTTTTGAAATAGGTATGACGCGGGACTAGTCTAATATCTACTAAGTAAGCTACATATCTAACTAACAAGCTAATCGAAAGGGTACGGAAACCACCTAAATCTGAGCCGATATATATATACACATATAATTGTCGGTGATCCTGCCTCAATAGCATCACATACGATACATATATAACATGACATTCTCGAGTCAAGAGTGCGGATCAATCATCAATATAAAGCTCGTACGTGAATCCGTCGTACTGCATCCTAAATATGGGTACGGGTCGAATCTCACATTTATCTCAGCAATTATCTGGTATCCTTATCATCATATCTCATGAACTAGGGTACTGATCTAAGTCTAGTACAACTGATACCATATATATATATATATATATATATATATGTGCGTGTATGAAAACACACGTCCAAAGGCCCGCTAAAATCTCATGTCGTATCTCAAAATACAAACCACATCATATCACCGATCTCATAGCACCATGCCCAAATTCATCGACTTATCTCCACATATCATCCACTATCCTCATCATCCAAGTGTAGGTATACGAGTATATATATATACACAGTCCCATACCTATGTGTGTGTGTATATATATATATATATATCTCCCTATATACGCACAGGTATAACAGTAAGCATGTGTGTGCGTGTGAGTGTAAACCTATTCTAGGGTTCGCGACTAAGAAGCTATACTAGTTCACTTCTAAAAACCCTAATCTAACCATGAACACATAATCATATATATATATATATATAGTATATATATGTAGCATACTATACATCGAACTCCGGGGGTGCTATACGCCATCCACCCGACTTCCCCTGTAGATATAATCTACTCACCTTGCGCCTTGGTTGCCGATGTTGATGTCGCCATTATCTTCTTCATCGTCTCGAATAGTTATGGGGGTACCTACATGTCACACCTATCGCATCGCATTAAAACCAAATCGAAATCAAAACGACACGCTGAACTCACATAGGTCAAAACCTATGGTTTGCCCTCGCAACATAACCAAATAACACCCGATAGAGACGTACACACGTCAAGTAATCGAATACAACACAAATCACAAAAATTCCAGAATTCAAAATACGTAAAATCATATCCGAATCAAAACAGTAAATCAAGTATTCAGCCCCAGATTTTGTATAGGGTGAAAATAATATGAGCAAACAACAATAGGGTGATGTATAAGGTATATGTGACCTATAGAAGAAACCTGGACCCACACCCTCACCAAGTGGCCGAGCCCTCTCTCATGCCAAACCGATCTCGCCAGCTCTGGGGTTCGTGCTCTCAGGGTGTCTTCCTAGGGTTAATTATAAGCTCCTGAAGTTGTTTATTTTTCCAGTAAAAATCCCAGTTCATTCCAGATTTGCCTGCACACTCAAAGTTCACAAACTGACATTGCAAAGTTTTGTAAATCTGTATTTTTGGGTTTCTGGATTCGTTAGGTCTGGGTTTTGGACAATTGGGGAGTTTAAGGTCACTAGTAAAGTCCAATTATACAACCACAACTCAAAATAACCTTAACCCTCTCTAGGGTTTTCCAAAGTTCGCTAAACTTCGCCAAATCGATACCAAACTTGAAAAGAGGCTTAAGAAAACGAAACACTATACTATTTGTGAAAGGATTACCTCATTAGGCCCTCATGAATCCCCTACAGCACCAAAATGCAAACTTTCTTGGTCCAAAGTGTAGCTTGTGAGCTTGTGCACATATTTTGTGAAGTGGGAATGGGGTTTTGAGGTTGTTTGATGGGGTTTTGTGAAGGTTGAAGATGGTGGAGGAGAGGGTGCTGCCGTGTTTGAGGAGAGGGAGAAGAATGAATGATGAAGGTGATGAAGACAAAGAGCCATGACCAAGTTGACCCCTCACCTCTCTTTCTCACTCATGCCCATACCTCTTATTCTAATGTTTTCTTTTTCTTTTCTATTTTCTTTTCTCATTCTTCTCTCCTCAGCAGTAAACCCAAAACAAATAGACATGCATGAATCTTGAAGAAAAATGTAACAAGTGTTAAAAATGACATGTGCATGTCATATGCACAAAACACGTTTAAAGCCCGATTAGTGGTTTTTAATCGCGATTAGCACAAAATTAGTGTATAATTAATCATAAAAACATAAAATTTGCATAATTCACATAAAAGACCCTCTCTTAGAAATTTCCATAATTTTCAAAAATTTTCCCAATTTATCGGTATTTAATTATACCGCCTTATTAAAATATTCAATATTTTATTATTTAATTATAAAAATTCGCAAAAATAATATTTTTTTTTTTTTGAAATGTTACAATCTTACTCTCTTAAAGAAATTCGGTCCCCGAATTTAAATTTAAACCCCTCAAATACTAAAACATTTCAGTAAAAAGATTAAGTCGTCGGGGCTCCGAAGTCATCAATACATAAAATGCATCATAGCGCAATGCATGCGCATGAATCAATTAGCAGATAACTCAAAATCAAAACTCCGTCAAGCATCTCGCAATCATCGGAGTTATGGTGAAGACACAATGTCAAATCCAAAACGAAACCAATATGATAAATCTCAAAACTATACAGGTAAACATCAAATCTATACATGTAAATATCATTAAAACATCGGAACAAATGCATGCCAAAATTTTCAAGTCGTAGTGAGATGTACGTCTCACTGCACTGTGGCGGACGTCTATCATAAGAAAATAACTATATATATATATCCTTTGTTTAATATGTACGTCCCGCTGTTTTGAAAACAATTTAGAAGGGTTTCCTTGTTTAAACGTTTCGTGTCATATCAGACACGTAGGTAAATACTGAGACTATGGCTCTCTTTTTGGAAATCCCTTCGATAACTATCAATGCATGCAAATTATATCCAGGTACTGTCCTCTGACTAGTCCTGCTCAGTACGAAAACCATAGCAAATATCATAAAAACGTACTGCTCCATAAGAAATCAATCCCAAAATATGCATATGAATGCTACGTACGTCTGGTGCGCACGGAAATCGAAATCCATATATGTGCCATACATGTGCACAGAAACAACATCTGAGTGCATCGGGTGTGCACGAAACATCTGTCAAAGGCAACGGGTGTGCCTAGCAGCAAACTCAGGTGCATCTGATATGCACGAAGAATCTCGATTTAGTGCATCTGTTGTGCACCAAAATCACATCTCATAACAGGCGCCCAACATGTGCGAAAGTCTAAAATTAGGTGCATCCATCATGCGTGAATAAAATCTAAATCATGTGCATCCAACATGCACAAAATCACGAAATCCAATATCAAGCGCCGAACATGCGCAAAATCCAATCCAAGTACGCCAAATATGCGCAAGAATCCAAATCAAATGAACAGAGTGCACGAAATCAACATCAATATCATAATCGAAATCAACGGTATATAATAAACCTCAATCCAAATCAGGTATACCTCTGTATATAATCTCACAACCATGTGTATCAGCGTGCACAAATCAAATCAAAGCACTAAAAGTGCATGAAAACTATGCCGAAAGTATAAGGAAAATCACATACATAACATAGGCATGAAATCAAAATCAACATATTGAATGACATCAAACCGAAGTCAGGTGCAACCGTAGCGCACAAAATAAATATCATGAAACTCAGTCATCAAGACTAAATCATGCGAATAGATCGCCCCAAAATACCGAAATCCAAGGTGACGGATACGTGATAATCGAATCATCAAATCACAAATCATAAATACCGTCGTCGATATTTCCTCCTTCAAAGTCGAGAAGGTGTCGGTGCGTCCAATGGTAGCAGAGCAAGATATCTGCTTGCCTCCTGTTCATGATCTGGCGCCTGGTGCTTTTAGGCTCTTGTCTCTCACTGTGCATTGCTAGATATCTAGCTCCTCAGCTCAACGGCCCAATATGGAATGACGACGGAACAGTCCCGCTCTGGCACATCCTCTACCGATCTCTAGCCAACCATCTCGTCGACGATGCCGAACTCTAGCATACTGGATGTGCGCAATATGACCGCTCCTGGGTCTAAGTCTTCTCGTATAGTATTCCAGAAAGGTCCTGTCGAGGTCACTCTCAAATCTCGCTTCTGCCGAACTGCCCGGAAGTCATCGTGCTTTACTAAAGCTATTTCTTGTTCCGGAACGGCTGCATGCTCATCGCGACTCCTTCTGGAAGATATATCCATAATCAACGCCTCTGCATGCGTCTCATATCTCTGATGTCGGCGGAGTGGAACGTCATCTCATCAAGATCTCGCACGAACCTCTTACTCCACTTTTCTCTGCTGTCGACTGCTTCAGACTCGTCTCATCGTGGCTGCATGGACTGTGCTCCAACGGCTATACTCGTATCTGGAGTCTCCCAAGCAATACGTCCCACCACATAGCATCCGAATGAAGTCAAACCATTCGATCGATTCGTCAAAACCTCATAATCCCCCAAGAGCTCAACATCTTGGGTACAGTTTAATAGTATCGAGTACATACCACAGTATCGGTGGACCAGCCATAGAAGGGCAAACCCAAGCCTCACTAATGGCACTGCAGAACTGCCGCAAACCCTAAGGTTCAAATGCTTTCATACGGTCATTATGTCGAGTTAGGGTTTCTTTCTTCTAGAGGGTCCATAGAATCGCTTGCATGTCTTTCCGAATACTTTAAACTTGGAAAATGGGCTCCTGACATTCGATCGTCTCCATCGACTCCCAACGTACCTGCGTGAAGTCGTCTCTAGCTGGAATCAATCCATCTGATAACCTCGCATCGAGGTAAGCGAACGAACCACATGTCCTAGTTATTCATCCTCAGGTAAATAGGGACCTTCCATCATATCTCTAAGTATATACTCATGCTGCAGTAGCTCCAACATCTGGGCGATATCTCGTCATTTGCAGCAACAACTGGCTCATTCGTCAGCACGCTGAACAGCGCCTCAATCATCAAATAATCGGTGCATCGATGGTCATCACATTCTGGCTGGCCTCTAGCAGTAGCCTGATCCTCTGGTGCTGATCTGCACGTCTGAGAAATCTCATAACAGCGATCCATCAAACGCTCATGGTGCGAAAACACAATAACACGGCGCATCTATACAAATCGTATATCCCTGGAATCATTCCCTGGTCAGTCCTCATCTGTGACGAGCCCATGCTGACCGCAACTTTAGCCGTAGCTCACTCTGCCCGTGCAATCATGGCAGCAAAATCATAACCAATATCGATGAGGATAGATCATAGGAATGAATATAATACTTTGCAAGGAAATGTATATCCTAAGGCTCCTTAAGCGGAGTGGCGTATTGTAAGTATGCCACGGAACATACACACGGTACGTCACTCTCCTTAAGTCACCTACTTCATCAACCAAAGTCAACCTATGCGACGAAAGTTCGGGTATAATACCCCCTCGACTAAGTCTAAGTTCCGTAAGGTCAAGCCTATGTTCCGAATATATACAAACGCTCTAGGCTCCGCATAGTCAAACTTAGACTCGAACTAAGGTTAACCTAGAGCTTTGATACCAACTTTATCATGACCCGAAATAGCACGTGACTGGCCTTTGAATCATATGAAGTCTATAGGACCTCATCTAATTCAAGTAAGCTAAAAGCCCAGAAATCTAAAACCATTTTAAATAATAAATGAAGGAAAGCTAGTTTTAAAGAAGTGGAGAAAACATGTTTTAAAAACAAGGTTTTTAAATAAGAAAGCCGAATATGCATTTTTAAATCCTCAAGTCTTTTCTGAAAATTTCGGCAGAGTTTCCTTTGTAAATACTGGCCCCAAACGGAGTACAACAAGAATAATATATGCATAATGATAAAAGGCATCCCCAAGCGGGAGCTAGCTCTTCGTCAATCGACGGTCACAACCACGCAAGCAATAATAATATACAACGCCGAAGGGCGAGGATCAAAACTGAAAAGGAAACACAAACAGCATGAAATCCATAATAATACATCGCGCGACTCTAAGGTCGAAATAATAAACAACTGGTCTCTAAGTCTGAAATAAATATACAAGTTTGGTTGATGGAATTACTAGATACAACTGACTAAAATAAATACAAGGGTGGTCACGATGCGAGTGAACCCACCTACCAAAGCAATCACCCAGAAAGGAAGCTGTGTGCTAGAAAAGCCGTAATGATACCTGTACGGCAAAATCTACAATAACCGTGGCACAACGGGGGTGAGTAGAAAACATCACAGAGCAAAAATTATATGTATGACACAATTCTAGATCAATACGATCAATAATAATATATATCCTCAATATGATAAAGTCTGAAGCATGATAAGGGGGCAAGGGTAAACATCTATACCAAGTGTAATACCAAGTGCTTGTATCAGTGCCTCAGGTAGTAACATATCATAAATATAAGGTGTAATTAATGTAATCAACATGAATCAATATCAACTATATCATGAAGTCTATAAGTATGTGGATGTCATCCAACTATGTAATCAATGTATATATGCATGTGGATCCCGTCCACGTGTCAACCAGTGACATAACAACATCATGCATGTAAAAGTCATAAAAGCATATGCATGAAAAATATGAGTATATAAATCAACGTGTGTCCCTCGCGACGCATCAAAATCATAGAACCTGAGTGTCTAGCATCGACACTCGAAAACATCATGAAACCCGTCCCCAGCATCGGCACGTAAATCCTCATATATCGGGCTCCGTCAGTCCGGATCGGCCCACGGGCTCCGTCAGTCCGGATCGGCCCATATCATCTCTTGACTCCGGTCGGTATCCTCCAGATATCCGCCGAGCCCAAATACTATCACCGGTAGGTAGTAGTCCCTCTGCTAGGCTCACCGTCTGCAGCACAGCAATTCGTTCTCGCCCCGGGGTACCATACCGGGTCCACCATGTACCCGCAATCGGCTTCATCCGCCTCCTCGAATTGGGTTTCACATGTCACACTCAGAACTGAGAAAACATATGGTGGACGCATTGAAATATCATATCAAGAGAAATCGGGTTTTTAAAACAGTACTTACATTCTTTTAAAATAGCCATGGTTCTCAAATCCAGAAATCCCATGAAAACAGCATATCTCAATGCGTATAATCATAAAGCATGATGTAGGCTACATATAACGGAATGTAAGCATATCCGTATGTCATATAACATGGAACAATACTATGCATGTATCAAGGGAAAACCGCACTTTTAAATGAATCCAGTTTTGAATTATATCTTGCCGTTCCCAATTTACTCCAAGTCAAAAGCAATATCATATTAGGGTGCATGCAACTATAGCAGACAATTCATCCAAGGTATCATATCGAAATGTAGCAATTCTACAGTGTAGTGACATGGAAATTATCGATGATGAAGTGTGTGAGCCGGCAAGTAAGTGTACGTGGAACATACGCATTATCGATAATTGTGCCGGTGTCCTGACAGTATGGTTTTAATATAATAATAAACACATTTAAACATGCAATGCGATGCGAACTGCAAGAATATGCGGAAAAAGAATGATAAACACAACAGTAAAGAATCTACATCAATATATATATATATATATATATATATATATCATATAGTTTTTCCATTTAAAATAACACGAATCGTGGGGTTTAGAAAAATAAGGGCTACGGTGTTTTTAGGAAAAGATGCGTCTTTTGAAAATATCCGTAGAATCCCTTGACCTGTCTTTTAAAATACTCATGATTCGTTAGTTTTGAAATAGGTATGACTCGGGACTAGTCTAACATCTACTAAGTAAACTACAGATCTAACTAACAAGCTAATCGAAAGGGTACGGAAACCACCTAAATCTGAGTCGATATATATATACACATATAATAGTCGGTGATCCCGCCTCAATAGCATCACATATGATACATATATAACATGACACCCTCGAGTCAAGAGTGCGGATCAATCATCAATATAAAGCTCGTACGTGAATCCGTCGTACGACATCCCAAATCTGGGTACGGGTCGAATCTCATATTTATCTCAGCAATTATCTGGTATCCTTATCATCATTTCTCATGAACTGGGGTACTGATCTAAGTCTAGTACAACTGATTCCATATATATGTGTGTGTGTGTGCGCGCGCGTGTATGAAAACACACGTTCAAAGGCCCGCTAAAATCTCATGTCGTATCTCAAAATACGAACCACATTATATCACCGATCTCATGGCACCATGCCCAAACTCATCGACTCATCTCCACATATCATCCACTATCCTCATCATCCAAGTGTAGGAATACGAGTATATGTATATACACAGTCCCATACCTATGTGTGTATATATATATATATCTCCCCATATACGCACAGGTATAACAGTAAGCATGTGTGTGCGTGTGAGTATAAACCTATTCTAGGGTTCGCGACTAAGAAGTTATACTAGTTCACTTCTAAAAATCCTAATCTAACCATGAACACAAAATCATATATATATAGTATATATATGTAGCATACTATACATCGAACTGCGGGGGTGCTATACGCCATCCACCCGACTTCCCCCGTAGATATAATCTACTCACCTTGCGTCTTGCTTGCCGATGTTGATGTCGCCATCATCTTTTTCATCGTCTCGAATTGTCATGGGGGTACCTACATGTCACACCTATCGTATCGCATTAAAACCAAATCGAAACCAAAACAACACGCTGAACTCACATAGGTCAAAACCTATGGTTTGCCCTCGCAACTTAACTAAATAACACCTGATAGAGACGTACAAACGTCAAGTGATCGAATACAACACAAATCAAAAAAATTCCAGAATTCGAAATACGTAAAATCATATCCGAATCAAAACAGTAAATCAAGTATTTAGTCCCAGATTTTGTATAGGGGGAAAACAATGTGAGCAAACAACACTAGGGTGATGTATAGGGTATATGTGACCTACAGAAGAAACCTGGACCCACCCCTCACCAAGTGGCCGAGCCCTCTCTCATGCCAAACTAATCTCGTCGGCCTTAGGGACTCCTCTGGGGTTCGTGCTCTTAGGGTGTCTTCCTAGGGTCAATTCTAAGCTCCTGAAGTTGTTTATTTTTCCAGTAAAAATCCCAGTTCATTCCAGATTTGCCTGCACACTCAAAGTTCACAAACCGACATTGCAAGGTTCTGTAAATCCGTATTTTTGGGTTTTAGGTTCGGTTAGGTCCGGGTTTTGTACAATTGGGGAGTTTAAGGTCACTACTAAAGTCCAATTACACAACCACAACTCAAAATAACCTTAACCCTCTCTAGGGTTTTCCAAAGTTCGCTAAACTTCGCCAAATCAATACCAAACTTGAAAAGAGGCTTAAGCAAATGAAACACTACACTATTTGTGAAAGGATTACCTCATTATGCCCTCATGAATCCCCTACAGCACCAAAATGCGAAGTTTCTTGTTCCAAAGTGTAGCTTATGAGCTTGTGCACATTTTTTGTGAAGTGGGAATGGGGTTTTGAGGTTGTTTGATGGAGATTTGTGAAGGTTGAAGATGGTGGAGGAGAGGGTGCTGCCATGTTTGAGGAGAGGGTGAAGAATGAATGATGAAGGTGACGAAGACAAAGAGCCATGACCAAGTTGACCCCTCACCTCTCTTTCTCACTCATGCCCATACCTCTTATTCTAATGTTTTCTTTTTCTTTTCTATTTTCTTTTCTCATTCTTCTCTCCTTAATAGTAAACCCAAAACAAATAGACATGCATGAATCATGAAGAAAAATGTAACAAGTGTTAAAAAGGACATGTGCATGTCACATGCACAAATCACGTTTAAAGCCCGATTAGCGATTTTTAATCGCGATTAGCACAAAATTAGTGTTTATTTAATCATAAGAACTTAAAAGTTGCATAATTCACATAAAACACCCTCTCTTAGAAATTTCCATAATTTTCAAAATTTTCCCAATTTATCGGTATTTAATTATACCGCCTTATTAAAATATTCAATATTTTATTATTTAATTATAAAAATTCCCAAAAATAATATTTTATTTTTTTTGAAATGTTACAGTCTCCTAACTCTAGAATTGGCAGGGTTGCTTGCCGCTCTCGTAGGGGTTTAGGGATGTGGGTTTGGCTATTCATCACGACCGTAGAATCCGCATTTTTACTGGCTTAAATAAAACTCGGAATTCCTAGTATATCCAATATTTCATATGTGATTCTTCTGCTGCTGATATTTTGTGATGTGATCACTTGATATGTTCTGAGACGAATGCCTATATATTATATATATGAGATATAATTAATATTGTTGCTTTCGTTTCTTATGTAATGCTTAGGAAGCATAACAGATGGGACTTCATTAATGAGATTAATAAAATAAAAAGAAACCTAAAACATGTTGTAGAAACTTGTTTAAAAAAAACCGGTAGCTCTAGTTCTTGCTTTGCATAGCGGTTTTCCTTGCAGAATATCCAACACCTTATTCGATAAGAAAAGAGCCGAGATCCCTTCACCGAAAGTGATCTCTTGTCACGACCCAAATATGGCACGTGACCGGCACTTAAAACACATGACATCTAAAGACGTCGATGCGGTTCAAGTAAGCTGAAACCTGGAATCTAAACCCTTTTTGAAATTATTGGAGGTGAGGTTTAAATAGTCATCCGATAAAATCAATCTTAAAATAACCTCTAATTTTAACTAAGTATGTTGAAAAACATTTATAACGTTTTAAAACTTGACATCACCTCCTTTGCATTTTTATAAAAACCTGCTACAACATAATAATAAAATAGCATCCTAACGGAAGCTAGCCTCCACGTCCAAACGATGGAGCAACAAACAATCTAAATCAGAAATCGACTCCAAAGAGTGCGACATCACCATACATAAACTCTAAGTCTTATTTCTAAGTCCATAATATACCACTTCTAAGTTGATAGAGTTTCCACTAGATACAAGAATATATGAATAATCAAGAGTGGGTATGATACAATAATAACCCACTTACCAATCAATCCTCGAAAAGAATGTGTGGCCAAACCGCTGATAATCCAAGCGGTAAAACCTGCAAGAAACTGTGGCACAATGGGGATGAGTTGCCAACTCAGTGAATAAAAGTACATCTAAAAGTAGAAATCGAATCGCATGACGGTACCTAGGTCATAAGTATTGTCCTATCATAATATGTACCAATATACTATATGATATGCATATGTGCAATACTAACTATCATGCAATCCCTAGTATAATATCTCAATGTCATATGAGTCAAAATCATGAATCTATAGTTCGTGTTGGAATTCCTTTTTGTATATACATGTCTGTACAAATATATGCAGGTACTGTCCTCCGGATCAGTCTTGGTTGAATCCACTAAATAATATCTAACTGTGTATCACATGATAATGATCATATCAATATATATATATATATATAGATGTCCAGCATCGACATCGAAATCCAAAATCTCTCGTGTCCAGCATCGACACGTAAATGCAGATACCGTCGACACCATCTCAACAGATGATCGCCACCCGATATCCTGGCTACGATCAGTATCCTCTGGATATCTGCCGTGCTCATTTCTATCTCCGGAATCGAGTATCCTCGTTAGGCTCCCCGCCTATAATACGAGCATCCTGCCCCTCAGTCTCGAACCGGGTCCACCATGTATCCCGCTGTATAGCTACCCTACTCAGTATGGATATTTCACAAATCCGGAACCGTATAGCTACCCCACTCGGTCCGGAATCAAAATCAGAAAACACAAAACTCATGGTGGACGTTTACTCATCATATCAAAATATCAAGTGAGGAATAAGAAACTTGCACAGATTGTATTGATGATATTATATATATATACATATATATATATATATATAACTGTGTCCCATACCACCGATATATATCATCAGGAATAAAATATCCAGAAAATCCATAAGAATCAAATACAACATCTATAGTACTAATATTCGTAATTTACAACAGAAGTAAAGAAATACTACGTAACTATATCACATAGGCATAATGATCTCAATTCTACTGTGTCATGGCACTACTAATGATGTGTAGTGTAGCATACGCGTCTGTACTCGTGCAACATGGCAGTCATTAGTATTTGTGCAAGTGTTTTACGGTGTAACAACCTATTTATATTAACACATGTACATATACGCATTCTACAATAGAACGGTTCTACCGTGACATGGCAGTACCAATGAGGTGTAGTGTAACATATATTTACGCGCTTATGCAGTATAGTATTCATTGGTATTTGGTGCATTGTTTTATCAGAGTGTGCGTAACGCAGAAACGTATAATATTGATAATATAATGCAAACATGTAAAATAATCTAAATGTAGCTATTGTAATCACTTTCTATGAGCTATACTATTATCTTTAGAAATGATCGAAAAGTTAAGTTTGAAATAAGGAAGTTGCCCTAGATTTAAAATAGATATTCGTTTTAGAAACTGTCACGCATCCTAGTTTTTTATTTAAGAGACAAACGAATCGTAGTTTTTAAAAGAATATATCTCACGCAAGTATTACATCCTAATACAGAATATAACCTAACTATACGAGTCGAAGGACAAATTGGCCGTTCTTCGGCATACAAATTTCATCATTTCCAATATGTATAAATCCTTGTATTCTATCTCATCATATCGCTATATCTGTATCATCTTAAGTACGGCATGATCCCTCGTACAAACTCATCAAATCATATCCATATGTACGGATCTAACATCACGTTCATGTCTCACTTAAAACCATAAATGAACTCTATGCAAATGAAGGACATATAAGATGCGATATTATATCAATACCTTGAATAATTACTATACTAACTAGAGATCATAATAATATTTATAAGGTAGTGAGGGTGCTATACGCCATCCACCCGACTTCCCCTGTAGATGTAAATCTACTCACCAACTTAAAAGCTCGCTGAATTCACGCTGCTACATCGCCAACTCCGTCTCGAAATCCTCGAATCGTACCTATATTCGTATTTAAATCGCATTGATGTAAATATCATATCGAAAACCAAACAACAAGTTAAACGCCCGTAGGTTAGAACCTATAGCATACTTAACCCAAAAATGACAACAAAATTCTGTCGTTAACGTATAAACGTCAACTGTTCAGCTGCAACATCAAAATACGAAAACTCCGTATCGTAAATATCTGAAATTTGATAAAACCATTTCTAAAACGTTCCCAGATTTTACTGTATAAATATTTAGACAACCCAAACAATACAGAGACTTATCAAATACCCAAAATATGCCACAGAAGAAAAACCAACACAAAAGGTTACAAGGGGGCCGGCGTCGCCGGAATTTTGGGGTGGGTCGCCGGATTTTCTAGGGAGTTTGGGGTTCATGTTTGAAGTGGTGTCTTCTAGTAGTCTCAGTATACTTTTGGTCTTGCTGGATTTTCTAGTGATTATACCTAGTGGTTCCAGATTCAGTTATAGTAGCTAAATTATCCCAAAATCCTAATTTATGATACTGCACAACTAAACATGCTACGTGTCGTATATATAATTGTACTCCAAAACTGATATTAGTTTACAGATTTAACCTACTTAAAAATTAACTTATTTAAACAATACCAAACATACCTAAACACCTACAGAGAGATACCCAAAAACCCACAACACCCAATTCCCTCAAAGGTCCGGCGAGATCAGATTTTCCTTGATGGTCGCCGGCCAAAATCCGAGCACTGGGGTTCTTCTTATGGTTAATTCTAGGTCTAAATTATAAGATTAAGGTACTGTTTGATCAATTTATTTATCATCTAAACTATAGCAGATCTTCACAGAGCTAAACTTTGCCTAAAATACGATATCCGATTTCTAAACAAAACATAACTAACTTAAGTTACAGGGTTTGAAGTTATACCTACTGAATGATTCACAAGAGAACACCAGCTCCAGAATCCTATGATGGAATCCTCTAAGGGTTGTAGTGTATTGTGTTTGATGAAGGGTACACTTGATGAAGGAAGCCATTTCTCTCTCTATATGATATGAACACTTAGAGAATTTATTGGTTTGGAGCTAAAAAGGGTATGGTTTCAGTTGGAATAGCTACTGAATTCCTATAATTAAAATGTGTAAATAGGATGAGGAGCTTTGTAGAGAAAGCATGTGGAGTGTGATGAAAGGGGGAGGTGGCATGAGAAGAAAGAGGTGGTGTCACTTAATGAAGCATGAGTGATTCATGCAAGGAGGAGATGTTGGATTTGAAGAAGGAGGTGTAAAATGAAGAAGGAGGAGGTGTAGAGATGTGAGCAAAGTGAGGGTGATGTGTTATGAGGGTATATCCTATCATATTTTAAACCAAACATAATTTTAAAATGGAATGTAAAAATAAAGAAAACCCTCATAATACAATTCTACATTCATAAGAAATAAAAGATATGAAATAATTAATCTATCACTTAAATGTCATTAGCTTAGTGTAAAATTCAATATCATGTTAAAATAATTAAATATATCATTTTTAATTGATATCACACTTGTATTTACATTTATCAAATTAATTACATTTTTCGGACATGATTCTGATACTCAATTTCATAAGCGATATCATTTTCGTAAATTTATCAATTTTTATAAAAAAAATTATAATTAAATATTATTAATTTTCCAAAATATTACAATCTCTCCCCCTTAAAGAAATTCGGTCCCCGAATTTAATTTAAAGCTCTTTCTTAAAACATTTTCTTAACCCAATTACTTATTAAAAAAAATTCCCGGGGTCTAATTTTAAAACATAATTTTTGGTTGATATAACAAGACTCCAAAGTCCCATATGAGCTAAAATGCATCACAACGCAACCGTGTGCATGAAAACTCAAAAGATATATTCATTCATAACTGTAACTCTAGCGTTTGCTATGAGAATTACTCCAGTTATGACAAAAATTTTGCCAAATACGAAAACCTTTGGGTATCCTAAGTATACAAAATCTATGCCATGATCGCAGTGCAATATCAGTGCACATGACCAAGCGAAAATATAAAAATCAAATCCATCACATATCCTATCAAGTTCAAAGAACGAAAACAAAATCAACCCTAATGGGTTTGCGCGTAAGTCTCAAACCATACTTCACGGTGTGCACGAAAACAACAGTGCCAAGTGCAACAGGCGTGCACGAAACGATATCTAGTGTATCCACTGTGCATGGAATAAAAGTATACAAAATAATACCAAGTGCATCGGGGTGCAAAAAATCAAATCCAAGTGCATCAGGGTGCACAATTTAAATCTCAAGTGTATCGGGGTGCACAAAACTAAAATCAAATGCATCAGAGTGCACAAAATCAAATCGGGCAACTAGTGTGCACGAAATCAAACCAAGTATACCTAGAATATATATATAAATTCTTAACCATGTGCATCTGATGTGCACAGAAAATCAGTGTAGTGAATCCGGTGTACACAACACTCCAATCGAGTGCAGTTACCTCGCACTACAATCTCAACAAGTGCACCTGGTATGCACAAAGCATAAGTCAAAGTGAAATTACTGTATATAGAAATCTCATCAAGTGCACCTGGTGTGCACAAAACATAAATTGATCCTCAAATTCTTAAAACACATATATCAAAATCACGGATATCGAGTTGTCCTTTCTCCAATGTTGAAAATGAAAGTTTTAGATTTTAAAAACGTAAATCGAACTTAAAGAAAATCGAAGCATATTCTCTTCAATGTTGGAAGGTGTTTATACCAGCAGAATTGGCATAGCAAGAATTACTACTTGCCGTCTGCCACGTTCTAATGTCTTCTGTCTATGAATTCTAGTCCTTCTTGCAGATCTCTAATATCATGGCTTCTTTATGCGATCGTCTGGTGAGGAGCAATGTAACGTTTTAAAATAAATAAATAAAATTCTTTAAGTGAATTTTATGATTTTCGGTAAAGTAAAACCTAGTTTTCGTAAAACTAAACCGTAATTATTTTTCATTATAAATTTAAAAATACCAATTTTAATTATGTAATTACTAGTAAATGGTGTTTATTTAGTCACTTATTAATTTTTAGTTTAATTAAATATTTTTCCTAAATTAATTATTTTAAATATTAACATAAGCTTTATTTATACACTAAATTAGTGTAAATTACAAATTTGAATGGGTTTAATTTGCAAAAATGAACCATTACATATTAGAATCAAGTGTTTTTATGAAAAATTCTTTTTCAAATATTTTCATGATTCTAGATTTTTCTAGGGTCAATTCTTATAAGAAGAAATTATTAAATAAAGAATTTCATGAAAAGACATAAAGAAGGTGATATTTTGGAGAACTTTCTACACCATTCCTCATTCATTTCTTTCTCTCTTTTTCATCCCTAATATGGCCGGCCTCCTCCCCATGGCAACCCGCCAATTTCGCCACTTGTTTTTGTTACAAAAATCCATCAAAATTCATCAAAAATTCAATAAAAAATTCACAAAATCCTAATTAATTCCTACCCTCTATTCTTTGCTCATTTTTACATGGATTTTGGAGTTGGAAAGCATTCTTTTTGGAGGCAAATTTTCATGGTTGGATCTCACATGTGGAGGTATAAATTTCATTCTTATGTTTTATTGTTATTAAATGTTTCATTCTAGCATAATTAGATTTAATAAATTAATTCTATCTACAAGTTTCAAAATTAAATTTAGGCTTTATAAAATCAAGTTATGGTTTTTATTAATTAAGTAGGGTTATAATAACTAGTTTAACATTTTTAGAAGTGGAAAATCTTGTATGGATGATATATTGTAAATTGTTTATCCAAAATTGTTTAAATTAAACTATTTTTTGCAAACTAGATTTCTATATATTGTATATATTGGTGAGATAAAATTCCAATTAATGTTTGTAACACTAGATGGTGGTTTTAATGGGGATATTAACTTGTTAGTGGAATGAAAAACTTATTTTGGTTACTAGTTTTTATTGATAATTCAGAAATTGTGAGAAAAATGCTATTTTGTTAACTAGATTTTAGAAATTCTTGAATAAATAAGATTTAAAATCTAAATTATGATTTCATTATATTATTATCATTATGAATTGTAGTTTAATACGTTAATTCATGCAAATCAAGTTTAGTTGTGATATTGTGAAATTTTCTTGCAAAGTGATAAAATTGATTAAATTGCAAACTAGAATTTACAATTTAATACAAATTAGTGTAATAAAAATATGGTAATGGTTTTTATAATCTAGTTATGTTATTTAATGGATATTATGACCATTATTTTCTTTTAAATATCAAGTTTTGAAGTAAAACGGTAAATTGACATTTTCAAGGTTTTTTTTCAAATTGGACGATTTGATCGACTTTAGGGTTTCGATGATTTAAACCAGATTTTATATTGTAAATAATGGGTTTTGAAACTACGAGTTGTTTATTGATGTTTATCTCGATCAATCGGCGTTTGTAAGCCGATATCGAGCGATGTTTGGTTCTTTTGCATGAGCGGGACATATGTTTTAACCTATGCGCGTTTCGTGCGTCATTTTGATTTTTTGTCCTTGATTCATTTTACGATATTATATATGTTTACGTATAGGTACCCCTCGCGTGGACTTCGGACGAGAAAGTAGTGGAGGACGACATCGTCTTCGACAGACAAGGACCAGGTGAGTAGATGTATATCTACGGGGGAAGTCGGGTGGATGGCATTTAGCACCCCCGCAAACGTAGAATAGGAATATTACTTATTGTCATTAGGAAGCTAGATGTGACCTTAGATTCTTGGTGAGTGGGACCCTAGTAATGACCTTAGGTTGGACTAGACGGATTTTAGAAAGACCTTACCAGAGGATGAATATCTTGGAGGAGATTCGTAGGTTTCAGGTAGATACGCACACGCACACACAGAAACTCGACGTGGTGTATACGTGTATGTGTATATATATAGGACTAGGTGTAGGTATATATATACACAACATGTATATATGATAATGGGATGTGATATGATACACTGGGATGAAACAGTATAACTGGGCTTGATGTCGTGATTCTTGGCTATACAGTCGTATTATAATGTTAGCGGATCATTAGAAAATGAGATAATGAATAGGTATACATAAATAATAATGGGTGGTGATGATATTGAGGTACATGGGACTCTAAAATAGAAGCCGGACTGTAACCTATGCCTGAAATTACAATATGATATATGTGTGACTTGATTACGATATCATATAGGTGTGACTTGATTACGATATCATATATGTGTGACTTGATTACGATATCATATAGGTGTGACTTGATTACGATATCATATAGGTGTGACTTGATCACAATATGATACATGTGACATGATATTTCTAAGGATAAATTAACGATGTATATTTATGCTGGCAATGATATATGATTGATGTCTGTGATTACAGTACAGTACCTTGATCATGACATGATTTGATGATGATATTATACGAATGATGAGACACGTAGGTGATAGTTGACCCGTGCCCCGATATTAGGATGCCGTACGATGGATTTTACTGTACGGGGGCATAGATGTGATGATTGATCCGCACACTTTATTTGAGAAAGCCGTACTACGTACGTGACGCTATTGAGGCTGGATCGCCGACTATTAGAGATATGGACTCAAACCTTAGGTGGACTCTTATTTCTTTTCGACTAGTTTCTTAGGTTTAGTTCCTTAGGAGGTTAGATGAACACTAGTTTAGGCTCGAGTCGTATACTTGTAGTTATACTTGTATATCAAATGATTGGTTAATACACATCCGTCATTACATTCAGATCGTAATCATCATGGTGCATGTTCATACATATTTTTCTATAATCAGTATAAAACCCTGCCTGTTAGGACACCAGCACCATTAGCGATGATGCGCATATTCCACGCACACTTATTTGCCGGCTCACACACATCATCATCGGTAATTGCTATGTCACGTACACTTTAGAACATATTATCTTTTATTGATAGAATCAGCTAACAGCTAGCTTGATATAATATTGTGATTACTCTCTGGTGTTAGTCTGGACATGGCATTTATTATTTAGACATTTCATGCATTCACATTTCCATGTTATCATGCAGTATTGTGGGGGTTATGCGGACATTTATCATTTACTTACTCGTGATTTTGGGATTTTGGATTTCTATGAGATTTCTGGATTTTAGGGAAAACCGCAATAATATATATATAAAAACTTCTCTCTCTCCTTCTCTCTTTTTAAAATATAAGTTGCGGTTTTCTCGTGATGTATGTGTCGTCCACCATGAGATTTCATATTTTCTGTTGGATTTCGAGACCCGATTCGAGGAGTGGATGAACCGACTCTGGTACATGGTGGGCCCGGTATGGTACCCCGGGGTAAGAAGATCGAGTTGTAGACGATGAGCCTAGCAGGGGAGGACTACCTACCGGTGATGTCTGGCGCGGCGGATATCCGGAGGATACCGACCGTTGTCGTGAGATTTGATGATATGGGCCGATCCGGACTGACGGAGCCCGAGATATTGAGACTATAAGGTATTGAGACTTGAGATTTACATGTTTTGTGTCGATGCTTGACACGGATTTCCATGGATTTCATCGATGATATTTCAGATTTCTATACAAATTTACCATGATAAAAGTTAAAGATTTTCTTTATACAGATATATCCAGATTTCAGGATTGATTGTTTTACATTCATGGTGCATGCATACTCATTCACATGACATATTATTATTTGAGGCACTGACACGAGCACGGAGTATTTGCACTTACACGTAGTTTATTACCCTGCCATTACTAGATGACTAGTGATATAGTAGTGTATTATTATGACCTAGGTCAGCGTCGTGCATTCGATTTCTTTTCATAGATGTCTTCTACTCACGAGTTTGTAACTCACCCCCATTGTGCCAAATTTTATTACAGGTTAGATGTACAGGTTTCCTTGGCAGCTTGCTGGCACATCCTTTCATTCAGGGTGATTTGCACGGTAGGTTGGTTCACTTGTATCTGGACCGCCATTGTACTTTTAATTATTTCATTTGTATCTAGTAAGCTCCATCAACCAAACTTGTATTACTTGATAGTTTACTGGACCAGTTATTTATTTCGACCTTAGAGTCGCGCTTGTATTATTATGGTATCTGGTGGATTTGTTTTCTTTTAAGTTTTGAGCCTCGCCCTTTGGCGTTGTATACTATTGTGCACTGATGTGGTTGTTTCCGCCTGTTGGCGTCGAGCTAGCTCCTGTTTGGGGATGCTTTTTATTGTTGTATATATATTATTCTTGTTTGTACCCGTTTGGGGCCAGTTTTTACAAAGGAGATTCTGCCGAAATTTTTAAGAAAATTGGATGTTGCTTTTAAACTTGTTTTCTACATGTTTTCCTTTACTTCTTCTTCTTTTATATGGTTTATATTTCTGGGTTTCGGCTTACTTAGATTACGTTGCGCCTCTAGACGCTTCGTAATTTAAGTGCCGGTCACGTTCCGTACCTTCGGGTCGTGACAAAGTTGGTATCAGAGCGCTAGGTTTAATCTTTGTATATGTCTAGGGTGACCCTTGGTTGATGAAGTAGGCGACTTAGGTAGAGTGACATACCGTGGGTATGATCCGCGGCATACTTACGATACGCTACTCTTCTTAAGTAGCCTTAGGATGTATATTTCTTTGCACCGCATTTCATTCGTTCCTTTGATCTTTCTTCGTCGATATCGGATGATGTTTCTGTTACCACGGTCGCACGGGCAGAGGGAGCTGCGGCTCGAATGCGATAACCATTAGAGTATCGTTTATTCTTGAAGGTTGAAGCATTGTTTAGCGTGCGGACTAAAGGTATTCACATGCCGTCCAGACGAAGTTAAAGGATTCGAACGATTGTCAGAAACCCATTTTCCCAAGTTTAAGGTATTCGGAAGAACATGCAGGTATTTCTATAGACCCTCTAGAAGAATGAAACCCTAACTCGACATAATGACCATGAGAACGCCCTTGAACCTTAGGGTTTACGGCAGTTCCGCGGTGCCATTAGTGAGACTTGGGTTTGCCCTTCTACGGCTGGTTCGCAGATGCTGGGGTATGTATTGGATATTTTTAAACTGTACTTGAGTGTTGAGCTTTCGGGGAATTATGGAATTTTGATGAATCGATCGAAAAGTTTAATGTAGTCCGGATATCAGGTGAAGGGATAGATTACGTGGGAGACTCTAGATACGAGTATTGCCGTTGGTAGCGTAGTCAGCACAGCTACGAAGAGACGAGTTCGAAGCAGTCGACATCAGAGGAAAGAGGCGTACATTGACGATAGTGTTTACGATTGTGATATGGTGATTTTAATTTCATATTTCCATTGATTGGATTTTGGTATTTTGAAGATTTTGTTCTACGATTTGTATTTCTTATGTGTACATTCATTATATTCTATGCGTGTTTCGTATATCGGTTGTATTGATGTTGTTTTGTACCTACCCAGTACACTCGATTTGGTTTTATACATTTTGAGATTTTGATTTGATTTCGTGCATATAGGTTACACATGATTTTGACATATGCTTCGACCTAGTTTTTATGCATTTTCGTACTGTGATTTCGATTTTGATATTCGGTGTATGTTTTCGTGCACCATGTGCACCTGATTGAGATTCTTGCGCACACTTGGTGCACTTGATGCGATTTTGTGCACACCAGATGCACTAAATCGGGGTTTTGTGCAGATTAGATGCACCTGATATTAGAGTCGTGCACGCCCGTTGCACTTGACAGATGTTTTTGATGCACACCTGTTGCACTCAGTTTTGTTTTTGTGTGTATTCGTGGCATCTGTATTTGGTTTCGATTTCAGTGCGCACCGGACGCACATGATATTTTTATGATGTGATAGGGATTGATTTCAGTTTGAGAAGTATGTTTTTATAATCATTACTATTTGATTCAGTAACCAGGCGGGACGTGTATGTTAAATAAAAGATATATATATATATATATGTATAGTTATTTTTTTTAAAATAAACGTCCGCTACTTATGCCGTGACACGTGCATCACACGGCGATTTTCAAAAGGGGTTCTTGCATGCTTCTTTATCCAGATGTTTGGACGATTTTACTATGATGAGCACTATATATAAGTTATAGTTTTGATGTATATTATGTTGGTTTTCATATTGGGTTTTGATATTTTATTTTCGTCATAACTCCGATGATTGCGTTATGCTTGATGGAGTTGATTTTAGTTATGTATTGATGATTTCGGAGCCCGACGATTTGAGTGTTTTGGCTGAATATTTTAGTAATTGGGGGGAGTTTTAATTTAAATTCGGGGACCAAATTTCTTAAAGGGGGAAGATTGTAACGTTTTAAAATAAATAAATAAATAAATAAATAAAATTCTTTAAGTGAATTTTATGATTTTCGGTAAAGTAAAACGTAGTTTTCGTAAAACTAAACCGTAATTATTTTTCATTATAAATTTAAAAATACCTAATTTAATTATGTAATTACTAGTATATGGTGTTTATTTAGTCACTTATAAATTTTTAGTTTAATTAAATATTTTTCCGAAATTAATTATTTTAAATATTAACATAAGCTTTATTTATACACTAAATTAGTGTAAATTACAAATTTGAATGGGTTTAATTTGAAAAAATGAACCATTACATATTAGAATCAAGTGTTTTTATGCAAAATTCTTTTTCAAATATTTTCATGATTCTAGATTTTTCTAGGGTCAATTGTTATAAGAAAAAATTATTAAATAAAGAATTTCATGAAAAGACATAAAGAAGGTGATATTTTGGAGAACTTTCTACACCATTCCTCATTCATTTCTTTCTCTCTTTTTCATCCCTAATATGGCCGGCCTCCTCCCCATGGCAGCCGCCCATTTTCCCCACTTGTTTTTGTTACAAAAATCCATCAAAATTCATCAAAAATTCAATAAAAAACCCACAAAATCCTAATTAATTCCTTCCCTCTATTCTTTGCTCATTTTTATATGGATTTTGGAGTTGGAAAGCATTCTTTTTGGAGGAAAATTTTCATGGTTGGATCTCACATGTGGAGGTATAAATTTCATTCTTATGTTTTATTGTTATTACATGTTTCATTCTAGCATAATTAGATTTAATAAATTAATTCTATCTACAAGTTTCAAAATTCAAGTTAGGGTTTATAAAATAAAGTTATGGTTTTTATTAATTAAGTAGGGTTATAATAACTAGTTTAACATTTATAGAAGTGGAAAATCTTGTATGGATGATATATTTTAAATTGTTTATCCAAAATTGTTTAAATTAAACCATTTTTTTGCAAACTAGATTTCTATATATTGTATATATTGGTGAGATAAAATTCCATTTAATGTTTGTAACACTAGATGGTGGTTTTAATGGGGATATTAACTTATTAGTGGAATGAAAAACTTAATTTGGTTACTAGTTTTTATTGATAATTGAGAAATTGTGAGAAAAATGCTATTTTGTTAACTAGATTTTAGAAAATTCTTAAATAAATGAGATTTAAAATCTAAATTATGATTTCATTATATTATTATCATCATGAATTGCAGTTTAATACTTTAATTCATGCAAATCAAGTTTAGTTGTGATATTGTGAAATTTTGCTTTCAAAGTGTTAAAATTGATTAAATTACAAACTAGAATTTACTATTTAATACAAATTAGTGTAATAAATGTAGGGTTCCTAGGCACACTAGTGAAGATTCATAAAGCATCAAACATGCACGAATAAAATTTTACATGTGCCGAACAACCCAAAAACAGGATCTTTGCTAGATTATTAGGCTTTAGCATGCAAGATAACATCTTTTTATCTAAGTGTGAGGGATTACAACCTTTGTAGTCCGCTCCTTCGCTTCACAAGCTCCGAGTAGAGATCCCTTCGCCGCGATCCATGATCTCCAGGACTCAAGAGAAGCTCCACGACTCGAACGATCCATGCTAGCTTGAAGTGTTCCGAATCTCCGATGATATACGTCGAAGTTGCAATAACCCAAGCTTTCTCACTCTAAAAAGATGAACACCCTAATCTAATGAGCTAGATTAGATGAGGATGAGGGAGTAGTAATTATGCTTTCTTTTTATTTCATTTTCTCACAAGAAATCATCACCAAAAGAATTTCTAGTAAGCATTTTCTTTTTAACTCAAGAGAGAAGAAGATGATAATCAAAAGATAAATCCTTTTGTGATGAATAGAAAAGAAATGTATATGATTGATTATAGAACCATGGTCAAGGATGATAGGCTAAGAGTTTGTAGAGAATAAACTAGAGTTAGGGTTTGGTTAGGTTAGAAATGAGTCATGGAAAAATATCAATCATAATATCTTAACCAAGACAAAAAGGAAAAGCTTCTAGAATGTGCAAGAAGAAGTTAACCCTAATCAAACCCTAATCCCATTTAATCATCCTTAAACATGTTTAATAATAAATCATATCATGTCACAATAATATATATCACATATATATTATATATTTGCAACAAAAGAAAATAATACAATTAACATATATCGCATATATATCAATGTATTAATCCGGTGAGAAAATGAAATAATAAAGCGAGCCAATATTAGATAATGTAATACAATATATCATATATATCATTATTCATTAAATCATCGAATCAACACTTGATCCGACGATCCGGCTATATCGAATATAACCGACTAATATATCATGTACCGATTCATCGAATCAACACTTGATCTGATGTCTCGGTTCATATCTAAATATCGCGAGAATATAATACGGTATCTCATATCGCATTATCCTCGGTCCTGCGCATATCACATATGTGCCTCTACTCCGTTTCGCCTGAGCCAAGAAACCTCTGTGTAAAACTCTAAAGAATCGTCAATATGCCGGTAGCAGGTGATGATCATATCAAACACCCACAAGCTGCAAGCGGTTAGCTAAACGTAATAGCCACCCAGGTATTGAGCGATCAGAAGATCAACAAGTTAGCCTGTGCGTTCTCCTGTGAATCCAATCAGTAACACTCCCGTACAGTCCGGTCTGTTCGTCTGATATGTCGCCCTTACCAGTAAATCTCTATATCAGCCCTGGCCAGGGACTTCCAGTTATAGCCAATCGAACACTGCACGACATCAACTCCCTATACCGGGAGAGAAGAATCCCCTCCTATCGCTCATTGCCTCCATGTGATTCGGGATTGTACCCAAAAGCCACCGTTTTGCACGCCCTCTTGGACGTGGTAAGGTGGAAATCAAAGCACAATGGGAATCACACAAGACTCTATGACGATCTCGGGTCTACAGACTACCCTGTACTAGTGTCACCGGAGAACTGCCATCTGACTTGTGGTATATCACCAACTGGGAGTTCTCGGCGAGTCCGTCCAGTGTACCCAGTCTCCACTGAGCACCCATACACCATCCTTGATGTCAAACACCGATGGATATGGGATCATCCATCGCCCATCATATGTGTCAAGATGCGTATACGCTAGTCTACTCTGGTGTATCGATGCCCTGTCTCGATATACCCTCGACTAGGAACATTTATAGGATGAACTCATCAACTACCGTGGCCCCACTAGTATGTTCTCATCATAATCCCAGTTGTCGAGTACAGATTCTAAGGGCTTTATCAACATGTGAGAGAAAGACAGTAAAACAATACAAGTCAATATGTTAAGATAAAGTGAAACCAAATAGCATACTATCATGACGAGCAAGAAAATCATCTCTGTATATATCCAAGCATCCATTATAATATACATCAAATGTACAACAATGGCCTCAAGGGCATATACATAACTAACAATCTCCCCCTTGCACTAAAGCCAGCTGCTGTAGTATCTCATACCTAGCATCCCGAATAATCTCTCAAACTGTATCTGGGGAATGGCTTTCGTGAGTGGATCCACAGTGTTGTCCTTCGTATCTACTCTCCTGACCTCGATCTCCCGGCGATCAACAATCTTCCTGATCAGGTGATACCGCCTCAGAATATGTCTGGACTTCTGATGGGATCTGGGTTCCTTGGCCAAAGCCACAGCTCCATTGTCATCGCAATACAGAGGTATTGGATGCTCAATGGATGGAACCACACCAAGTTCACTAATGAACTTCTTCATCCAGACAGCCTCTTTGGCAGCATCGTTGGCAGCGATGTATTCAGCCTCCATTGTCGAGTCTGCAGTGGTATCCTGTTTGGAACTTTTCCAACATACCGCCCCTCCATTGAGGGTAAAGACAAAACCCGAATGCGACTTAGAGTCGTCCTTATCACTTTGGAAGCTGGAATCGGTAAAGGACTCCACCCGGAGTTCTCCGTTACCATACACCAAGAACATGTCTCTAGTCCTTCGCAAGTACTTGAGAATGTTCTTCACAGCTGTCCAGTGACTCTCTCCAGGATCTGCTTGATACCGACTCACTACACTTAGTGAGTATGCTACATCGAGTCTGGTACATAGCATCGTATACATGATAGAGCCTACTGCCGAAGCATAGGGTATCCCTTGCATGCGAGCTCTCTCCAAATCAGTCTTGGGAGACATCTCTTTGGAGAGAGTGAGTCCATAGATCATGGGTTGGTTCCCACGCTTGGATTCTTCCATACTAAACCTCTTTAGTATGGTGTCAATGTACCTGGATTGGGACAATCCCAATATCCGTTTGGATCTATCTCTATAGATCCTTATCCCCAATATGCATGAGGCATCACCTAGATCTTTCATTGAGAATCTTTGTGATAAGAAGAGTTTGACTGATTGCAGCATAGGAATATCATTTCCTATCAAGAGTATGTCATCCACGTACAATACGAGGAAGACTACCTTACTCTCTGCTACCTTCTTATAGATACAAGGTTCATCTATGTTTTTGATGAAGTCAAACTCTTTGACTACTACATCAAAACAGATGTTCCAACTCCGCGATGCTTTAACCCATAAATAGATTTAAGCAGTTTGCACACCTTTCCGCTGCTCCCACTATCTACGAAGCCCTCTGGCTGAGTCATGTACACGCACTCTTCCAAATCACCATTTAGAAAGGCGGTCTTAACATCCATTTGCCAGATTTCGTAGTCATGGTATGCAGCAATGGCAAGTAAGATCCGGATGGACTTAAGCATAGCTACTGGAGAAAAGGTTTCATCATAGTCCATACCTGGTCATTGACGAAATCCCTTTGCTACAAGTCTAGCTTTGAAAGTCTCAAATTTTTCCATCTATACCAAATTTCCTTTTAAAAATCCACTTGCTCCCAATGGGTTTTACCCCTTCAGGAGCATTTTCTAAAATCCATACTTTATTGGTGTACATGGATTCCATCTCAGATCGCCTTGCATCCAGCCATTTCACAGAGTCACCACTCGTTATGGCCTGCTCGAAACTAGTCGGGTCATCATCTTCCATGATGCAATCCTCGCTTCCACCATCAATGAGAAAACCATTGTATCTCTCAGGTGGACGAGAAACCCTACTAGATCGGCGGAGAAGCTGGGGTTCGTCGGGTACTACCGAATCCTCTGGTTCCACTAAATCTTCAGTTACAGTTTGTGTTGCTGGAACTTCTTCCAGTTCTACCTCAGAGCCACTAATCTCTTTTTCAAGAAATTCCTTTTCTAAAAAGGTGGCATGTTGAGCAATAAACACTTTTTGTTGTTCACTGTGGTAGAAAAAATATCCATTTGAATGTTTAGGATATCCCACAAACTTGCATAGAACTGACCGTGCCTCGAGTTTGTCCGGATTTTGCCTTTTGACATAGGCCAGACAACTCCATATCTTAACTCTTTTAAGACATGGTCTCTTCCCACTCCATATCTCATATGGTGTGGTAGGTACAGATTTAGTTGGAACTTGATTCAATAGGTATGCTGCTGTCTCAAGCGCATACCCCCAGAAGGAAATAGGTAACTCAGCTGTACTCATCATAGAGCGCACCATATCTAATAGGGTGCGATTCCTCCGCTCCGATACACCGTTGTGCTGTGGTGTATAAGGAGGAGTAAGCTGAGAGAGAATCCCATTCTCTTTTAGATAATCTAGGAACTCATTGCTTAAGTATTCTCCTCCTCGATCAGATCGAAGGATCTTAATACTTTTGCCCATTTGTTTTTCTACTTCTTGCTTATATTCTCTGAATTTCTCAAAAGCTTCAGACTTGTGTTTCATCAGGAACACATGTCCGAATCTAGAGAGATCGTCAGTGAATGTAATGAAGTAGGAAGAACCGTTCCTGTCATGCGTAGACATGGGACCGCATACATCACTATCTACCGGTCCTAAGAGTTCAGTAACTCTTTCTCCGTGTCCACTAAATGGAGCTTTGGTCATTTTTTCTTTGAGACATGAATGGGAAGTATCATAAGATGATAATTCGAACGGATTCAAATAACCATCCTTATGTAACTTAGCCAGTCGTGTCGCATTGATATGACCAAGTCTACAATGCCACAAGAAGGATTCGTTCATTTCTGAACTTTTCCTCTTGTGTGTGTTTTGTATATTGAGGACTGTATTCTGATTTAGAATGAATATGCCATTATGTAACGAGCCTGATGCAATCAACTTTTGATCTAGGAATATGTTCATAACATTATCCTATACTACAAAATTATATCCTTCTTTACTTAATAAAGAAACAGATATAATGTTGCACATCATGTTCGGTATATAATAGCACTCATTTAGAATCAGTGTATTACGACTCGGAAATACAAGGTGATATTCGCCAACTGCTTTGGCTGCAATACTTGCACCGTTCCCTACTTGAACGGAATGATCACATTTTCCCAGTTCTCTACCTTTACGTAGCCCATGTAACAATTTACATATGTGGGATCCTGATCCGGTATCTAATACCCAGGACGTAGCGTGAACTGAGAAACAGTTCTCAATAACTAACACACCTGAAGAAGATGCATCAACATGCATGTTCTTTTAGGCGGCGCGAGAATCCAGATATTCTCCTATTCCCTGTTTAGTCTTATAACTCTTATAAGAAAGAACGGGTCCAACGTTCCCCTGCTCAGTATAATAAGCGGGTTCAGTCAGTACATCCATATTATTATCTTGATTATGGCCTGACATGGTTGCTACCTGGAGAGAGAGAGAAGAAAACACTTTAGCGTATGCTCTTGCAAGATTCGATTGGTTATTATCTTATCTAATCAGGATGTCTCCCACTGTTTTTATCAAATCTACCTTAAAACCCTAAAAGGTAAGATTAGCCGGGATTAATTACACCCTACAATTTCGTCAATCTTTCAGCCAGATCAGTGTCGGTACTTTGAGGGAGGTTCCCCGTGCTTTCGCACGGACCTAATTAAAGTAAACCTCGTTTTCCCAGAGGCGTAACCTCGTTAACACTTTTCTAGACACCTACTTGATCGACTAATTGTCCTGTGTAAAACTCTCCCAGGAGTAACTCTTACTCGCAGTGGGTATCGGGATCCAACTATCTCATAGAAGGTATGCAATCTCATTGCAAATTTCAACACTTGAAATTCCCGATAATATTTTGCCCCTAGTGTGCCATGACCTTGACAGAGGTCAACAAACCATAGTGCACTAGTCAAGTTTAACCCGTCATTTCTTAATTGAATCAAACCCACTCGCACGACCCTTGACAGAGGTCAACAAGGTCGTACGACTATCCTAATCCAATCACATCACATGCTTTACAGATAATTACTAGTTAGCTACCGCACACTACGCCTTGACAGAGGTCAACAAACGCAGCACGAATACTAAATAGTCTTTATCTGAAATGACGGAGGGCTACGACAGGTTTTTCTGAAAACCTATTGCGTAAAGAACTTGATATCGTCGTAGAATCGAGTAGTTTTTGAAAAGTAGTGTTTTTGAGGCTTTTCTTAGTTTCGCTAAAGGGGTCACTCCCGGTGAAGGGATCGTCGGCCCTTTCCTCATCGAATAAGGTGCAGGATATATCATATATACCGCTGTGCAAAGCAAAACTCTAAAAGCAATCAAAAGACAAACTGAGTTTTGTAGCATCTGCCAGTTTCGTTAAAGAGGTCACTCCCGGTGAAGGGATCTCGGCTCTTTCCCCATCGAATAAGGTGCAGGACATATCATATATATCACTGTTCAAAGAAAAACTGTAGCTACCCTTTTTATAAAGTTTTGATTCTACAACATCTTTAGGTTTCTTTTCTTTTTATTAATCTCATTAATAAAATCCCATCAGCTTATGCTTCCTAAGAATCACAGATAAATACGACGTACACTTATGCCATCTGCATTCGCCTCGATGTCCCCTCGTGCACCGTAAAGTTAGGTAACTAACGACAGAGCAGGGCAGGGCTAGTGCGGGTGTAAAACATAAGTAACATCTATATAATATATCATATATACTATATACTGTATCCATCACAACATATCAAATGATCACATCACAGATATCGCAGCAGAAACATAGATATAATGTGGGATATACTAGGACGTCCGTATTTAATATTTAGCCAATAATAGAAAATACGGATTCCATAGTCGCGATGAATAGCCAAGCCCACACCCTGGACCCCTACGAGAGCGGCAAGCGACCCTACCAATTCTGGAGTTTAGGAGACCCGGTCTCGACTCCTCGAGATGGCCTCCCACTGAACCCCATAACCCGGTCACTTGTGCTCCCCTCCTTGGGTCCATCCTAATGCGGAAAAGTAAATAATATACAACACTGGTGGCATCAACCTCAACCTGGAAGTGCCCCAAATAAAAGAATATTACATTACATTTGAATTTACATGAATGAAAATATAAAACTCTCATCTCACATAAAACCCCCCGGCTATTCAATCGCGACAATCCTGCACATCATATCTCAGCAACACATAATATCTCATATCATCAACGTAAGTAAGTATGCATACACCGATCGTCGTCGATGTATAGCAACGACAATCGGCAATACAACTACATACTACACTTACGGTCACAGAAAAGAAATTGTAAAACTACAATATTTGGAATCCACAATCACTTTAGACATCGTAAATCCGAAATATCACATACTTCGCATTTCATGCCTGACTCTATGAATTCCACATATTGTATCACATTCCAGATAAATAGACAGTATTAAACTTTTCGAACAGATAATCAAATACCCAAAATTTCCCAAAGTGCTCAACACTTGAGCGGAGTTCAAATAATCCCAGAATATGTCACAGTACCAGTGATCCAGCCGTAGAAGGGTCAAGCCAACGCCTCACATGTGGCATGCCGTACTGCCCCAAACCCGAAGGTTCAAAAGGCAGTTCAAGACGGTCACATAATTGAGTTAAGGTCTGTTGTCTTCTAGAGGGTCCACCGCTTAACTTGTACAATTTTTCCGAAAGATTTAAACCCGATAAAAATTCAACACTTGAAAGTTTGCCGTGCCAGGATAAAGTGGGTTAATGATATCCGTTCAAACAGTTTAACAGTTTCTAAATATCCGGAAAAAATAACGAATTTAAATATTCCGATCGAATCTACGATTACAAAGCAAACCCCAGGGCACTCAACCTTTGAGTCAAAATAAAAATACCAGAAACTATAAAAGCAAAAATTAAGAATTACTGTGGAAAAAAAATGTCCAATTAAACAATACAGCCGCGGAACCGCGGCCCAAACAGGTTATGGCCGCGATTCCGCGGTCGTTTGTACGGATCACAGTCTCGAATTTCACAGTTATTCTTAATTTTATCTGCTGTATTTTTCAGGCATTTTTAATTCAGAAAAAATCTAGATTTTAAAAAATTTCCAGAAAGGGGCTTAACTTTGTCGGTTCGGGTTCGATCGGAGTTTTAACTTCGTAAACACGTCGCCTAATGCTCTAGCTAGGCTCTGATACCACTGTAGGGTTCCTAGGCACACTAGTGAAGGTTCATAAAGCATCAAACATGCACGAATAAAATTTTACATGTGCCGAACAACCCAAAGACAGGATCTTTGCTAGATTATTAGGGTTTAGCATGCAAGATAACATCTTTTAATCTAAGTGTGAGTGATTACGACCTTTGTAGTCCGCTCCTTCGCTTCATAAGCTCCGAGTAGAAATCCCTTCGCCGCGATCCATGATCTTCCGGACTCAAGAGAAGCTCCACGATTCGAACGATCCATGCTAGCTTGAAGTGTTCCGAATCTCCGATGATCTATGTCGAAGTTGCAATAACCCAAGCTTTTTCACTCTAAAGAGATGAACACCCTAATCTAATGGGCTAGATTAGATGAAGATGAGAGAGTAGTAATTATGCTTTCTTTTTATTTCATTTTCTCACAAGAAATCATCACCAAAAGAATTTCTAGTAAGCATTTTCTTTTTAACTCAAGAGAGAAGAAGATGATAATCAAAAGATAAATCCTTTTGTGATGAATAGAAAAGAAATGTATATGATTGATTATAGAACCATGGTCAAGGATGATAGGCTAAGAGTTTGTAGAGAATAAACTAGAGTTAGGGTTTGGTTAGGTTAGAAATGAGTCATGGAAAAATATCAACCATAATATCTTAACCAAGACAGAAAGGAAAAGCTTCTAGAATGTGCAAGAAGAAGCTAACCCTAATCAAACCCTAATCCCATTTAATCATCCTTAAACATGTTTAATAATAAATCATATCATGTCACAATAATATATATCACATATATATTATATATTTGCAACAAAAGAAAATAATACAATTAACATATATCGCATATATATCAATGTATTAATCCGGTGAGAAAATGAAATAATAAAGCGAGCCAATATTAGATAATGTAATACAATATATCATATATATCATTATTCATTAAATCATCGAATCAACACTTGATCCGACGATCCGGCTATATCGAATATAACCGACTAATATATCATGTACCGATTCATCGAATCAACACTTGATCCAATGTCCCGGTTCATATCTAAATATCGCGAGAATATAATACAGTATCTCATATCGCATTATCCTCGGTCCTGCGCATATCACATATGTGCCTCTACTCCGTTTCGCCTGAGCCAAGAAACCTCTGTGTAGGACTCTAAAGAATCGTCAATACGCCGGTAGCTGGAGATGATCATATCAAACACCCACAAGCAGCAAGCGGTCAGCTAAACGTAACAGCTGCCCAGGTATTGAGCGATCAGAAGATCAACAAGCTAGCCTGTGCGTTCTCCTGTGAATCCAATCAGTAACACTCCCGTACAGTCCGGTCTGTTCGTCTGATATGTCGTATATCAAGTCTAGGGGTGGTAAACGTCAGACCCCAGTAACCGATAAGTCGTGTCGATGTGTGGCTCATAACGGGTCGAGAAACTACTAGTAACACTTACCAGTAAATCTCTATATCAGCCCTGGCCAGGGACTTCCAGTTATAGCCAATCGAACACTGCACGACATCAACTCCCTATACCGAGAGAGACGAATCCCCTCCTATCGTTCATTGCCTCCATATGATTCGGGACTGTACCCAAAAGCCACCGTTTTGCACGCCCTCTTGGACATGGTAAGGTGGAAATCAAAGCACAGTGGGAATCACACAAGACTCTATGACGATCTCGGGTCTACAGACTACCCTGTACCAGTGTCACCGGAGAACTGCCATCTGACGTGTGGTATATCACCAACTTTGAGTTCTCGGCGAGTCCGTCCAGTGTACCCAGTCTCCACTGAGCACCCGTACACCATCCTTGATGTCAAACACCGATGGATATGGGATCATCCATCGCCCATCATATGGGTCAAGATGCGTATACGCTAGTCTACTCTGGTGTATCGATGCCCTGTCTCGATATACCCTCGACTAGGAACATTTATAGGATGTACTCATCGACTACCGTGGCCCCACTGGTATGATCTCATCATAATCCCAGTAGTCGAGTACAGATCCTAAGGGCTTTATCAACATGTGAGAGAAAGACAGTAAACCAATACAAGTCAACATGTTAAGATAAAGTGAAACCAAATAGCATACTATCATGACGAGCAAGAAAGTCCTCTCTGTATATATCCAAGCATCCATTATAATATACATCAAATGTACGACAATGGCTTCTAGGGCATATACATAACTAACAATAAAAATATGGTAATGGTTTCTATAATCTAATTATGTTATTTAATTAATATTATGACCATTAGTTTCTTTTAAACATCAAGTTTTGAAGTAAAACGGTAAATTGACATTTTCAAGGTTTTTTTTCAAATTGGACGATTTGATCGACTTTAGGGTTTCGATGATTTAAACCAGGTTTTATATTATAAATAATGGGTTTTGAAACTATGAGTTGTTTATTGATGTTTATCTCAATCAATCGGCGTTTGTACGCCGACATCGAGCGATATTTGGTTCTTTTGCATGAGTGGGACATAGGTTTTAACTTATGCGCGTTTCATGCGTCGTTTTGATTTTTTGTCCGTAATTCAGTTTACGATATTATATATGTTTGCGTATAGATACCCCTCGTGTGGACTTCGGACGAGAAAGAAGAGGAGGGCGACATCGTCTTCGGCAGATAAGGACCAGGTGAGTAGATGTATATCTATGGGGGAAGTCGGGTGGATGGCGTTTAGCACCCCCGCAAACGTAGAATAGGAATATTACTTATTATCATTAGGAAGCTAGACGTGACCTTAGATTCTTGGTGAGTAGGACCCTAGTAATGACCTTAGGTTGGACTATACGGATTTTAGAAAGACCTTACCAGAGGATGAATATCTTAGAGGAGATTCGTAGGTTTCAGGTAGATACACACACACGCACACACAGAAACTCGACGTGGTGTATACGTGTATGTGTATATATATAGGACTAGGTGTAGGTATATATATACAAAACACGTATATGTGATACTGGGATGTGATATGATACACTGGGATGAAACACTATAACTGGGCTTGATGCCGTGATTCTTGGCTATACAGTCGTATTATATTGTTAGCGGATCAATAGAAAATGAAATAATGAATATGTATACATAAATAATAATGGGTGGTGATGATATTGAGGTACATGGGACTCTAAAATAGAACCCGGACTGTAACCTGTGCCTGAAATTACAATATGATATATGTGTGACTTGATTACGATATCATATAGGTGTGACTTGATTACGATATCATATATGTGTGACTTGATTACGATATCATATAGGTGTGACTTGATTACGATATCATATAGGTGTGACTTGATTACGATATGATACATGTGACATGATATTTCTGAGGATAAATTACCGATGTATATTTGTGCTGGCAATGATATATGATTGATGTATGCGATTACAGTATAGTACCTTGATCATGACATGATTTGATGATGATATTATACGAATGATGAGACACGTAGGTTATACTTGACCCGTACCCCGATATTGGGATGCCGTACGATGGATTTTACCGTACGGGACATAGATGTGATGATTGATCCGCACTCTTGATCTGAGGAAGCCGTACTACGTACGTGACGCTATTGAGACTGGATCGCCGACTATTAGAGATATCGACTCAGAGCTTAGGTGGACTCTTATTTCTTTTTGACTAGTTTCTTAGGTTTAGTTCCTTAGGAGGTTAGATGGAGACTAGTTTAGGCTCGAGTCATATAGTTGTAGTTATACTTGTATATCAAATGAGTGGTTAATACACATCCGTCTTTACATTCTGACCGTAATCATCATGGTTCATGTTCATACATATGTTTCTATAATCAGTATAAAACCCTGCCTGTTAGGACACCAGCACCATTACCGATGATGCGCATATTCCACGCACACTTATTTTCCGGCTCACACACATCATCATCGGTAATTGCTATGTCACGTACACTTTAGAACATATTATCTTTTATTGATAGAATCAGTTAACAGCTAGATTGATATAATATTGTGATTACTCTCTGGTGTTAGTCTAGACATGGCATTTATTATTTAGACATTTCATGCATTCACATTTCCATGTTATCATGCAGTATTGTGGGGCTTATGCCAACATTTATCATTTACTTACTCATGATTTTGGGATTTTGGATTTCTATGAGATTTCTGGATTTTGGGGAAAACCGCAATAATATATATATAAAAACTTCTCTCTCTCCTCCTCTCTTTCTAAAATATAAGTTGCGGTTTTCTCGTGATGTATGTGTCGTCCACCATGAGATTTCATGTTTACTGTTGGATTTTGAGACCCGATTCGAGGAGTGGATGAACCGTCTCGGGTACATGGTAGGCCCGGTATGGTACCCCGGGGCAAGAAGATCGAGTTGTAGACGATGAGCCTGGCAGGGGAGGATTACCTACCGGTGATGTTTGGCGCGGCGGATATCCGGAGGATTTCGACCGTTGTCGTGAGATTTGATGATATGGGCCGATCCGGACTGACGGAGCCCGAGATATTGAGACTATGAGGTATTGGGACTTGAGATTTACATGTTTTGTGTCGATGCTTGACACGGATTTCCATGAATTTCATCGATGATATTTCAGATTTCTATACAAATTTACCATGATAAAAGTTAAAGATTTTCTTTATACAGATATATCCAGATTTCAGGATTGATTGTTTTACATTCATGGTGCATGCATACTCATTCACATGACATATTATTATTTGAGGCACTGACACGAGTACAGAGTATTTGCACTTACACGTAGTTTATTACCCTACCATTACTAGATGACTAGTGATATAGTAGTGTATTATTATGACCTAGGTCAGCGTTGTGCATTCGATTTCTTTTCGTAGATGTCTTCTACTCACAAGTTGGCAACTCACACCCGTTGTGCCAAATTTTATTACAGGTTCGATATACAGGTTTCCTTGGCAGCTTGCTGGCACATCCTTTCATTCAGGATGATTTGCACGGTAGGTTGGTTCACTTATATCTGGACTGCCGTTGTACTCTTAATTATTTCATTTATATCTAGTAAGCTCCATCAACCAAACTTGTATTACTTGATAGTTTATTGGACCAGTTATTTATTTCGACCTTAGAGTAGCGCTTGTATTATTATGGTATCTGGTAGATTTGTTTTCTTTTAAGTTTTGAGCCTCGCCCTTTGGCGTTGTATACTATTATGCAATGATGTGGTTGTTTCCGCCTGTTGGTATAGAGCTAGCTCCCATTTGGGGATGCTTTTTATTGTTGTATATATATTATTCTTGTTTGTACCCGTTTAGGGCTAGTTTTTACAAAGGAGACTCTGCCGAAATTTTTAAGAAATTTGGATGTTGCTTTTAAACTTGTTTTCTACATGTTTTCCTTTACTTCTTCTTCTTTTATATGGTTTAGATTTCTGGGTTTCGGCTTACTTAGATTACGTTGCACCTCTAGACGCTTCGTAATTTAAGTGCCGGTCACGTTCCATACCTTCGGGTCATGACAAGCAACGACACCATTCGTCTTATTGCGGATACATCCTTTCGGACCTTCTTGACTAGTAGTCCAGTCTTTTATAACGTAACATGTTGATAGCGGAATCTCTGTCCTTGGCTTGTATGCTAACAACTAATCCCAGTCCAATCTTATTTATTATAAATTCCTGAAAGAGAATCCATCAAGTCTTTTGCTAAAATCATTTATTCAGCCTGTCCGGAACTAGCACTCATTTCTTGACCTGCTTTCCCTTTCATAACCATTGTCATTCCTTTTTGATTTCCTCCTAAAAGTGTAGTTGCACGCGTCATCAAATCTTCAATATCTACTGTGTAGAACAACTGTCCACTGAAATTTCGTACCAATCTCCTGTTTTTTAAATTCCCTATATCAATCACTTAAGGAGCGTATCTGCATAGTCACACGAATTTGCAAGTCATACTTAGTTATGACCCACTCGGAGTCTTTCAAACTCGGAAACAGGAATTCGTTACTTCTGATACTCTGTAAAGAAATCTGGCTAATCTCACCTTCGAAGACTCGTCCCAATTTGTCAGAGGAAAACTTACTGTACGATCTCCTTCTTGAACTACTTGCATCTGGTCTGAACAAGCTCCATTGGAAGAAGTACATCAACTTCACCGATCTCGTATCGAAGTACCACAATGGATTAAAAGTCTTAACCACCCCACACCTGAATGGCTATGAATCCTCCTGATCCATCTATACTGGTAACATCGTCAACCATTAACTTCATGAATTCTGGGAGTAACATCTCGATAATCTCAGTAGTGATTGGTACCACTGTCTGAACAGTACACAACACCATAATCTTCGGAGAGGGAAAAACATCACGTCTCAAGTCTGTCTGATCTCTAACAATGACTTTACCATCTGATGCGGATCCCGAAGAAACTCGCTCCACTATTAGAACTAGATCAAATATGAATAAACGACGTGTCTCTATATCATCGGAAAGTCACCCCAGTCAGTCCTTGTCCCAAACAAGTCTGCCCTGACCGTATCTCTAACTGCAGCCCTCTCGGCCCTCATAAACATGGTGATCGAAACAATCAATCATGCACTGACGAAGATAGATCAACGGAAGGAATAGAAGGAAGATCTCAAGATATAGTTCCTAAGGTATCTTAGGTGGAGTATCACATCGTAAATATGCCGTCGATCATATGTACGGTACGTCACTCTACTTAGTACCTACTCAATCAACAAAGGTCATTCTATATAACGAAAGTTCGGGTATAAGACCCCTAAAGTCAAGTCTAAGTCCTATAAGGTCAAGCCCAGGTAACAAAATATATGTCCAGACTCCATATAGTCAAGCTAAACTCAAACAAAGGTTAAACCAAACGCTCTGATACCAACTTTGTCACGACCCAAATGTGGCACACGACCGGCACTTAAAACACGTGACATCTGAAGACGTCGACGCGGTTCAAGTAAGACGAAACCCGGAATCTAAACCCTTTTTGAAATTATTGTAGGTGAGGTTTAAATAGTCATCCGATAAAATCAATCTTAAAACAACCTCTAATTCTAACTAAGTTTGTTGAAAAACATTTATGACGTTTTGAAACTTGACATCACCTCCTTTGCATTTTTATAAAAACTTGCTATAACATAATAACAAAATAGCATCCTAACGGAAGCTAGTCTCTACGTCCAAACGATGGAGCAACCAACAATCTAAATCAGAAATCGACTCTAAAGAGTGCGACATTACCAGACATAAACTCTAAGTCTTGCTTCTAAGTCTATAATATACCACTTCTAGGTTGATGGAGTTTCCACTAGATACAAAAATATATGAATAATCAAGAGTGAGTATGATACAATAATAACCCACTTACCAATCAATCCTTGAAAAGAATGTATGCCCAAGCCACTGAAAATTCAAGCGGTAAAACCTGTAAGAAACTGTGGCACAATGGGGATGAGTTGCCAACTCGGTGAATAAAAGTACATCTAAAGGTAGAAATCGAATTGCATGACGGTATCTAGGTCATATGTATAGTCCTATCATAATCTGTACCAATATATTATATGATATGCATATGTGCAATACTAACTATCATGCAATCTCAAGTATAATATCTCAATGTCATATTAGTCAAAATCATGAATCTATAGTTCGTGTTGGAATTCCTTTTTGTATATACATGTCTGTACAAATATATGCAGGTACTGTCCTCCGGATCAATCCTGGTTGAATCCACTAAATAATATCTAACTGTGTACCTCATGATAATGATCATATCAATATATATATGTCCAGCATCGACATCGAAATCCGAAATCTCTCGTGTCCAGCATCGACACGTAAATACAGATACCGTCGACACCATCTCAACAGATGATCGCCACCCGATATCCTGGCTACGATCAGTATCCCCTGAATATCTTCCATGCTCATTTCTATCTCCGGAATCGAGTATCCTCATTAGGCTCCCTGTCTATAATGCGGCCATCCTGCCCCTCGGCCTCGAACCGGGTCCACCATGTATCCCGCTGTGTAGCTACCCCACTCAGTACGGATATTTCACAAATCCGGAACCGTATAGCTACCCCACTCGTTCCGGAATCAAAATCGGAAAACACAAAACTCATGGTGGACGTTTACTCATCATATCAAAATATCAAGTGAGGAATAAGAAACTTGCATAGATTGTATTGATGATATATTATATATATACATATATAACTGTGTCCTATACCACCAATATATATCATCAGGAGTAAAATATCCAGAAAATCCATAAGAATCAAATACAACATCTATAGTACTAATATTTGTAATTTACAACAGGAGTATACTACATAACTATATCACATAGGCATAATGATCTCAATTCTACTGTGTCATAGCACTACTAATGATGTATAGTGTAGCATACGCGTCTGTGCTTGTGCAACAAGGCAATCATTAGTATTTGTGCAAGTGTTCTACGGTGTAACAACCTATTTATATTAACACATGTACATATACGCTTCTACAACAGAACGTTCTACCGTGACATGGCAGTACCAATGAGGTGTAATGTAACATATATTTACGTGCTTGTACAGCATAGTATTCATTGGTATTTGGTGCAGTGTTCTATCAGAATGTGCGTAACGCAGAAATGTATAATATTGATAATATAATGCAAACATGTAAATTAATCTAAACGTAGCTATTGTAATTACTTGCTATGAGCTATACTATTATCTTTAGAAATGATTGAAACGTTAAGTTTGAAATAAGGAAGTTGCCCTAAATTTAAAATAAATATCCGTTTTAGAAATTGGCACGCATCCTAGTATTTTATTTAAAAGAAAAACGAATCATAGTTTTTAAAAGAATATAGCTCACGCAAGTATTACATCCTAACACTGAATATAACCTAACTATACGAGTCAAAGGACAAATTGGCCGTTCTTCGGCATACAAATTTCATCATTTCCAATAAGTATAAATCCTTGTATTCTATCTCATCATATCGCTATATCTGTATCATCTTAAGTACGGTATGATCCCTCGTACAAACTCATCAAATCATATTCATGCGGATCTAACATCACGTTCATGTCTCACTTAAACCATAAATGAACTCTATGCAAATGAAGGACATATAAGATGCGATATTATATCAATACCTTGAATAACTACTATACTAACTAGAGATCATAATAATATTTATAAGATTGCGGGGGTGTTATACGCCATCCACCCGACTTCCCCTGTAGATGTAAATCTATTCACCAACTTAAAAGCTCGCTGAATCCATGCTACTACATCGCCAACTCCGTCTCGAAATCCTCGAATCGTACCTATATTCGTATTTAAATCGTATTGATGTAAATATCATATCGAAAACCAAACAACACGCTAAACGCCCGTAGGTTAGAACCTACAGCATACTTAACCCAAAAATGACAACAAAATTCCGTCGTTAACGTATAAACGTCAACTGTTCAGCTGCAACATCAAAATACGAAAACTCCGTATCGTAAATATATGAAATTTGATAAAATCATTTCTAAAACGTTCCCAAATTTTACTGTATAAATATTTAGACAACCCAAACAATACAGAGACTTATCAAATACCCAAAATAGGCCACAGAAGAAAAACCAACACAAAAGGTTATAAAAGGGCTGGCGTCGCCGGAATTTTGGGGTGGGTCGCAGTATTTTCTAGGGAGTTTGGGGTTCATGTTTGAAGTGGTGTCTCCTAGTAGTCTCAGTATACTTTTGGTCTTGCTGGATTTTCTAGTGATTATACCTAGTGGTTCCTGTTCCCCTCCGAATGGCGGCCTGGACTTGGCGTCCATGCCTGATGTTCGGGGCAGATGCTATTTGGTTTTATCCGTTTATCTCTCCGAAGATGCCAAGTTGATTTATGGCACCGTGTATCGGAGGTTTAGACGGATGCGGCCGATGTAGCAGACTTCGTCAGATTCCCCCTCAGGATGAGGGTTTTTTTGATTATGGGGACGCTCTTCCCTGCAGGCGCAAGCCCCTGCAGTTAATTACGCTACCGCTTCGCGGTAACAACTTTCTCCTTCTCCAGAATTTCACTTCGTGTCGTGTGTGTTCATTTTGTTTATGGTTGCCCGTGGATTGTATACGGAGACTGAGTAATGCCGTCGCCCGTAGGACGTGGATTAGTCCAAATCCGTATTTACTTAGATTTGGGTTTGGTGTTTTCAGTTTAAGGATGCATTAGTCGCGTTGCGGCTAAGATCAATTTAAACGTTCGTCAAGGATACGTTAGTCCTGTTTTAGACTAAGATCAACTCAACGTAGTGATTAATTTAATGTATGGCCATCGGGACTCGTCACCTCTCTGACGTCGTTGAAGGATTACAACGACATGTATCAAAGGAGCTCGGAGATGTACCCTCGAACCAGAGTTGATTGGGAGTTTTATAATCCATTTGAATATTTAAGGATACGTTAGCCGTGTTTGGGGCTAAGATCAACTTAAACGTTTGTTAAGGATACGTTAGTCCAGTTTGAGACTAAGATCAACTTAACGGGACCGTTTAGATCCGACAAAAGAGCATTTGGGCTCTATTGTGCCAGTTTAGGGACGTGGTGGTCCGATATTAGTTTAGGGACGTTTCGGTCCGATATTAGTTTAGGGACGTTTCGGTCCGATATTAGTTTAAGGACGTTTCGGTCCAATGTTAGTTTAAGGACGTCTCGGTCCAATATTAGTTTATGGACGTTTCGGTCCATTATTAGTTTAGGGACGTTTCGGTCCGATGTTAGTTTAGGGACGTTTCGGTCCGGTATTGGGTGTGTGGCCGTTGGGACCCGTCACCTCTTTGACGTCGTTGAGGAATTACAACGATGGATGTCAAAGGAGTTCGGAGATGTACTCTCGAACCGGATGTAGATTGATTTAGGAGAGCCATTTTGCTCAGCCAATTTAATTTAAGGACTTATGGCCACGATTGGGCTAAGTCCAGTAAAAAAAATGTCCAACATTGCTTTTGCATTTCCTTTTATTTTTATTTGGGCTTTGCCCAGAAAAGATGCAGGGCATCAATTTGTTTTGGGCTCTGTTCTTTATGAATGATGCAGAGCATCAATTTTGTTTGGGCTTTGCAATTTATTTTGGCCTGCTAGGTCTTTTTGATTTGGGCCTGGCCCTTCAAGTAATGCATTGCATTTGTGCAAAGCACCAAGAATCTTTTAGATTCAAGGAAAGGAGTGCAGAGCACTTTTTAATTTCTTGATCTAACTTTAGATCAAAGAGAAGAAGAAAAATCCTTTCTTTCTTTCTATCTCAGAGAACCAGAGGTTCTCTAGCAAGTGCAAGGCACTATTTTTTTTTAATTTTTATTTATTTATTTATTTATTGAAGATCACTGATTTTGTCTTTTGGATCAATGATCTATTGCTAAGAGAGTTTTCTCTTATTTCAAAGGTTTTTACCTTCTTCTTTGTGTTCTCAAGAAGTTCTCTTCTCCTTTTTTTTTTAATCTAATTGTCTATCCCTTTGAAATGGGTCTGGGGTCCTTTTTATAGTGCTCAAAAATCAGTTAAATTTGTTAAAAAGATCTTTTCTGAGTGATTTGGGGAATTTTCCCCACCGTTGGATCTTTGATCCAAAGGCCCCTGTTTTACAGAAGAAATCTTCTTGTTTAAACAAGAACAGAAAAAATATCCTTAAATCTTCACTCTGTTGTTGCGCAACTCACCAGCGCGTGACACGTGTCGCGCAGTAAGGCGCTTGCGCAACAGCGCAGACACGTGTCGCGCAGCCGTGCGCTTGCATAGTTTGTGCTTACGCAACGCAGTTGAACGTTGCTTATGTTTTTTAAAGAGCCTTGCTCTGATTGGACGTACTGCCTTGGGCGTTGTGCTGCCGTGTCAACTTCTGACACGTGGCGCGTTGCGCGCAGCGCACGGGAACTGAAGCGTTGCTTCAAAATTTGAATTTTCAAAATTCAAGCAGAGCCTTGCTCTGATTGGGGGAACAAATGCCCCCCCACCGTTGCGCTCACATGGCGCGCACGTGAGTGCAGCGGTGGCAAGATCCTGACTGTTGGATCATGGGGGTCAGTTGAAAAGGCGCAGGCGCCTATAAATAGGACCCTTGGTCCTTGGTAATTCTTTACCAATTTCAAGAATTTGAATTTCAGAGCCTTGCTCTTGCTTAAGAACTTCCAGAGCCTTGCTCTTGTGAGAACTTCAAAGTTCTAGTTTTAGAATCACTCTAGGTAAAATTAATTAAATTAAATTAATTTAAATTAAATTTAATTAACAGAGCCTTGCTCTTATAGATCTTTGATCTAAAGGAAAACCCCTTTGGGGTTTCTTCAACAGAGCCTTGCTCTCAAAAAATTTACAGATTTTACAGAGATCTGATCCATGGGTTCTGACCCATGAACAGAGCATTGTTCTGACCCATGAACAGATTTTATAGAATCTGTTCCCCTCCGAATGGCGGCCTAGACTTGGCGTCCATGCCTGATGTTCGGGGCAGATGCTATTTGGTTTTATCCGTTTATCTCTCCGAAGATGCCAAGTTGATTTATGGCACCGTGTATCGGAGGTTTAGACGGATGCGGCCGATGTAGCAGACTTCGTCAGATTCCCCCTCAGGATGAGGGGTTTTTTGATTATGGGGATGCTCTTCCCTGCAGGCGCAAGCCCCTGCAGTTAATTACGCTACCGCTTCGCGGTAACAACTTTCTCCTTCTCCAGAATTTCACTTCGTGTCGTATGTGTCTGTTTTGTTTATGGTTGCCCGTGGATTGTATACGGAGAATGAGTAATGCCGTCGCCCGTAGGACGTGGATTAGTCCAAATCCGTATTTACTTAGATTTGGGTTTGGTGTTTTCAGTTTAAGGATGCATTAGTCGCGTTGCGGCTAAGATCAACTTAAACGTTCGTCAAGGATACGTTAGTCCTGTTTTAGACTAAGATCAACTCAACGTAGTGATTAATTTAATGTATGGCCATCGGGACTCGTCACCTCTCTGACGTCGTTGAAGGATTACAACGACATGTATCAGAGGAGCTCGGAGATGTACCCTCGAACCAGAGTTGATTGGGAGTTTTATAATCCATTTGAATATTTAAGGATACGTTAGCCGTGTTTGGGGCTAAGATCAACTTAAACGTTTGTTAAGGATACGTTAGTCCAGTTTGAGACTAAGATCAACTTAACGGGACCGTTTAGATCCGACAAAAGAGCATTTGGGCTCTATTGTGCCAGTTTAGGGACGCAGTGGTCCGATATTAGTTTAGGGACGTTTCGGTCCGATATTAGTTTAGGGACGTTTCGGTCCAATGTTAGTTTAGGGACGTTTCGGTCCGATGTTAGTTTAGGGACGTTTCGGTCCGATATTAGTTTATGGACGTTTCGGTCCATTATTAGTTTAGGGACGTTTCGGTCCGATGTTAGTTTAGGGACGTTTCGGTCCGGTATTGGGTGTGTGGCCGTTGGGACCCGTCACCTCTTTGACATCGTTGAGGAATTACAACGATGGATGTCAAAGGAGTTCGGAGATGTACCCTCGAACCGGATGTAGATTGATTTAGGAGAGCCATTTTGCTCAGCCAATTTAATTTAAGGACTTATGGCCACGATTGGGCTAAGTCCAATAAAAAAAATGTCCAACATTGCTTTTGCATTTCCTTTTATTTTTATTTGGGCTTTGCCCAGAAAAGATGCAGGGCATCAATTTGTTTTGGGCTCTGTTCTTTATGAATGATGCAGAGCATCAATTTTATTTGGGCTCAGCCCTTTTATTGCTTTGCAATTTATTTTGGCCTGCTAAGTCTTTTTGATTTGAGCCTGGCCCTTCAAGTAATGCATTGCATTTGTGCAAAGTACCAAGAATCTTTTAGATTCAAGGAAAGGAGTGCAGAGCACTTTTTAATTTCATGATCTAAATTTAGATCAAAGAGAAGAAGAAAAATCTTTTCTTTCTTTCTATCTCAGAGAACCAGAGGTTCTCTAGCAAGTGCAAGGCACTATTTTTTTATTATTTTTATTTATTTATTTATTTATTGAAGATCACTGATTTTGTCTTTTAGATCAATGATCTATTCCTAAGAGAATTTTCTCTTATTTCAAAGGTTTTTACCTTCTTCTTTGTGTTCTCAAGAAGTTCTCTTCTTTTTTTTTTTTAATCCAATTGTTTATATCTTTGAAATGGGGTCTGGGGTCCTTTTTATAGTGCTCAAAAATTAGTTAAATTTGTTAAAAAGATCTTTTCTGAGTGATTTGGGGAATTTTCCCCACCGTTGGATCTTTGATCCAAAGACCCCTGTTTTACAGAAGAAATCTTCTTGTTTAAACAAGAACAGAAAAAATATCCTTAAATCTTCACTCTGTTGTTGCGCAACTCACCAGCGCGTGACACGTGTCGCGCAGTGAGGCGCTTGCGCAACAGCGCTTGCGCAACTGCGCAGACACGTGTCGCGCAGCGGGGCGCTTGCGCAACAGCGCTTGCGCAACTGCGCAGACACGTGTCGCGCAGCCGGGCGCTTGCGCAGTTTGTGCTTGCGCAACTGCGCAGACACGTGTCGCGCTGCCGTGCGCTTGCGCAATTGTGCCTGCGCAACTGCGCAGACACGTGTCACGCAGCCGTGTGCTTGCGCAGTTGAACGTTGCTTATGTTTCTTAAAGTGCCTTGCTCTGATTGGACGTACTGCCTTGGGCGTTGTGCTGCCGTGTCAACTTCTGACACGTGGCGCGTTGCGCGCAGCGCACGGGAACTGAAGCGTTGCTTCAAAATTTGAATTTTCAAAATTCAAGCAGAGCCTTGCTCTGATTGGGGGAACAAATGCCCGCCCACCGTTGCGCTCACGTGGCGCGCACGTGAGTGCAGCGGTGGCAAGATCCTGACTGTTGGATCATGGGGGTCAGTTGAAAAGGCGCAGGCGCCTATAAATAGGACCCTTGGTCCTTGGTAATTCTTTACCAATTTCAAGAATTTGAATTTCAGAGTCTTGCTCTTGCTTAAGAACTTTCAGAGCCTTGCTCTTGTGAGAACTTCAAAGTTCTAGTTTTAGAATCACTCTAGGTAAAATTAATGAATTAAATTAATTTAAATTAAATTTAATTAACAGAGCCTTGCTCTTATAGATCTTTGATCTAAAGGAAAACCCCTTTGGGGTTTCTTCAACAGAGCCTTGCTCTCAAAAAATTTACAGATTTTACAGAGATCTGATTCATGGGTTCTAACCCATGAACAGAGCATTGCTCTTAGATCAAATGTAGATCTTTTTAGATCTGATAAACGGAGAAAAATTTTGTTTTATAAGTTTTCATGGATTTTTCAAGATTCCAAAACTCTAAAGATAAAATTGATGGATCTTTCCACCATTACCATAGAGCTATGCTCTTTTAAGGAATCTTGTTCCCCTGAGACCAGAGTTTGACAAATGTCACTCTGTGACAGAGCTTTGCTCTGAAAGAGAATATTTCTCCTTGTTTCTAGGGATTTCCCATCAGTGAGGATATTCTTTTGGGGACCTTTTCATTAATTGACAGTCTCATCTAATGATGGGGTTGTCTTATTAAATGATGTACCGTCATCCAGATTTTGTGGGTCCCTCATTTTGTCCCCTACCCATTACATCACAGTGTTGAGTAAGATTTCAAAATGCCAAGTGTCAGAACACTAACGGTTATTTTTATCTTTCTACAGGAAACATGTCTGACGACTTATCTTTCCCCTTTGTTCGCTCGGAAGGAGGGTTCCCCCATTCGCCGGTGGACCGGGTGGTGTTCGCCTTGATTAAAGATCACGATCCAGAGTGCAAGAGACTTCACCTGTGGGGAAGGTGGTATAGCCAAATCATCCAAGGCCGTCGCAGCTTCAGCTCCGCTTCGCCTTCTGAGCCCATAGTTACGATCCCTTATGCGGACAAGCCCCCGGTGGAGTATGCCGTGGAGGTTAAAAATTGGAATGCCGACGACCTCCTTCAGCCTGCAATCGGTGCCATTCCGGTGCAGCCGCCGCCGGCTATAGATATCTTGGGGAGGCGAATCTGTCATGGTGAAGCACGCCCTTGGGGACAGGCTTATAACATTGGATTGATCCCGCGGCCGCTTGCCGGATATTTGCAATGGGCCCGTTACATTTTGGCGACGAAGAGGGCTCTCCTGACGACGATTGGTTTATACTCAGCTGTCTACGTGTCGCTTTTCGAGTATCCCTCTCCTCCGACGTGGTGGATAAAGGCCTTCATCGAACAATGGAATATCCCCACCCATACCTTCCTGACAGCGGATAGGGAAGTCTCCATCTCTCTGGAGGAGTTTGCTGAGATTTCAGGTCTGCCAATGAGGGGAGAACACTACGAGGAGCTGCTTCCTCCTGACGAGTATGTCTTCGCCACCAAGCAGCTTGTATTTGACTTAACTCCGGAAAATGCCATTCAGCATCAGCACCCGGGCTTGGTGAAGGTGTTGGAGATTTATGAGGAACTCCATTTGGAATCGGGCGACCGGGGCGTCAGTTTCACGGATTTCATTGCTCGTTTTATCCGCCCGGAGTTCCTATCAGAGCAGGGCGAGAAGTTCGCTCAGCTTGCTGACCCCTTTGGTTTCGGCTTGGACCGCCGACCTTCATCGGAAAATGACCAGCGGGATTTTTATTTCCCCGGCACTGCCAGCGTCCCTTTCTCAGAGATCGCCGTTCCTGGCATGGACGAGGAGACTTTTTTCATAGGGTTCTTGGGTCTATGGCTATGCAGCTTCGCGCTTCCCATGCACCCACGCCTCATGCGGTCCTCTGTCTTTTACCCGGCGCATCGAATGGCGGCTGGTTTACAGTTATCAGTAGGGATCGCCGGGCTGGCTTACCTCTACAATGGACTTAGCTTAGCGGCGGATGCTAATGAGCCTGGGGTACAGCCTGCTAAATTCCCGATGCACTACTTCACTTCTTGGATGGAGCTGCATGTGCGAGGGGTGTTTGGTGCCCATAAGACTCCTCCGTTTTTTAAGAAATACAGGCTCCCAAGAATCATACGGTTGGTCGGGGCTTCAATTGTGGTTGCACCTCCGCGGGAGTCTAGGGGACTGCTCCTGCGTTCACATCTAGTCGGAGCGAAGACCTCTTTTGTGGATAAGGTCATCACCATAGGCTCCGAGACCACTAAGTCAGTGGTGTCGCTGCGTGATGACTTTAAGGGCGGGGTTTCTGTACTGAAGGCTCGGGAAATCCTTCACCTTTACTCCATTCGACCGGGCTACCTAGTATTTAGGCAGAATGAGACGGCTCTCTTTATGAGGTATAACCCACATCGATTTGCCCGACAATCGAGTTACAATCAAGGGATCCCAATGGAAGCCTTTCTGGAAACACCCGCGGCCAACCAAGGGGGAATAAGGAATGCCATGCATCATTTCACCCGGCTCAATACAGGCTCTTATTTTTTTATCAGTGAGCCTAGCTGTGCCCCTAAAATAATCCATCCGTACGTAGCCTGGTATACGCATGCTATGGGCCCAATCATTTTAATGGAGAAACGCCTGCTGGTCGACCGTAGGGGTGCGCCTCCTGGTGGTGATCGCAAGGCTCCCTTGCAGCCAAGGCTCCCGGTCGTCCCTCCGCTAAAAGAGGCTGGAGTCGCTCGACCGCGCGTGTTGAGCCCCCCGCGGGGATTGCCACTGCCTACTACGGTGGATGCACCGCCAGTGCCCCGTGCTCCCACGAAGACGGTTAATGTGGTATCACCAGGGTCCGGCGCAGGAGCAGAGATCGGGACCCGCCGCCCTAAAGTGGCTGCCAAGCGCAAATCCGCTCCGGGTGGGTCAAAAGCTGGTGGACAGCAGAAGAAGAAGAAGTCCGCTCTTTCCCTCGATGCGATCCTCAGCTTAAAGCCTGCGGCTCCTCCCGCCGAGGCCATATGTGAATACGGCAACAATGAGGGTTTCGTGGTAGATCCTGCGGACACCAATCTGGCTGCCGCCATTGCAGCTTCGGAGCGATCGGCTAGGCTCGAAGCGATGCTAAGCAAACTCGCCGAGTCCGGTAATCATCAGACGCTTCATTTGTCATTTTATTGCACCTTGTATTATTATCTTTAACTAACATTTGTTCCATTTTCAACAGGTGTCTCTACTGAAGAGGCTATTGCTGCCTCCCGAAAAACCTTCCAGGAGGAGGAGGAGAAGCGTTCCCTAGCAGGCGCTGGTATGTTTCACCCCTTTCTCTTTTATAAGGAAAGTTTGTTGTCTTTTTATGATGGTCAACCTAACCTTTTTTTTGTTTCTTAGCAGGGGTTATATCAGTTGATGCGGGGATCCTTCCCGAGCCTGTTACTGAAGTCCCGGCTTCGTCAAAGTTGCCGCAAGAGCCTCGGCTTGACAAAACGACGAGGGATGCCCTGAAAACCTTAGAGGCTTCCCTATTCACGGACGATGACACCTCAATTAGGAAGCTCTAGTGGCATCCGTCTCAACGGCTCGGGAGGAGCGGAAGCGGTTGAGACGCGAAGCAAAGGCGCGTAGAGCTGCATTGGCCGCGGGAGCGGGTCCCAGTACCATTCCTCGCGCTGACACTCCTTCTGGAGAGGCCCCTGTCGCCCTGTCTACTGCTTATAGGCAAGTGGCGCGGGCGGCCCGAAGTGCAAACAATAAATCCCCTTCAGGTAGCATCTCTTTCAGAACCTTGTTGTAAGAATTATTATAAAGCCATTGGCTCATATGCATTCCATCTTGCAGGACCAAGTCCGACTGAGGGGGAGGCGGAGACCGTTGGACCCAGGGAAACGGCGGAAGCAGTGCCTGCCGAACCTGAGCCGACGGTGAGGCGCGTCATTGGGGCCACGGGACCTGAAACAGAAGTTGAGGAATCCGCCGCCGAGAGGGTCATTGTGTTGGAGATAGTGCCCTCAGAGTCAATTATTGGATCACAGGCACGTGATTGCAATGATTGAGGGAGGACCTATCCCGGTAGAACAGTCGTACTCGAGATGATAGTATGTTATCTGGTTTACCTTTATCATCGTGTACTGTTTCAGGTGACCTTACAGGTCGCTATTACACGTTGATAGAGCCCCTAGGATTCTTGCTTGACGACCAGCAGTATGATGGCGATCATATACGTGGGAGCTGGGGTCTATAAGCACATCCTTAAATGGTCCCTAGTCGTTGGAGTTTCGAGACTGGGCATCGATACTCCATTAGTAGACTAGTGTATACAGTCGAGACCCCGACGAGGGGCGGTGGCCGGTCTCACAAGCCACTGGTGTCAGTTGGTTCACCTAAGATGTATACAGGTGCTCATTAGGTTATGAGTACACCGGACAGGACTCGCCGGGAACCTGCTAGTTGGGATTATACCAGACGTCAGATAGCAGTTCCCAGGTGACATGTGTACAGGTTAGTTCATCGACCTGAGATCGTCATTTGTCTCGTGTGAGTTCCCACTGTGCTTTGATTACTACCCTACCACGGCTCGAAGGAATCGTGCAAACAGGTTTTAGTTGGGTACAGTCCCGAGCCACATAGAGGCAGTGAGCGGATCTGCAGGGGTTCGTCTCTCCCGGTATTGGGGGTGAGGTCGCGCTGTGTCTAGGAGAGCCATTACGCAAAGCCCTCGGCCGAGGCAGGAGATTTACTGGTAGGTATTCCAGTAGTATCTCAGGGCGTTCTGGGCTACACTCCGACACGACTTGTACCGCCTTTGGGGGTCTGACTTTTACCAACCCCCTAGGCCCGACATGCGATCCTCATAGACGAACGGACCGGACTGTACGGATATTGTCACTGACAGACTCAGTAGGGTGTCAGGATGAGTTCGCTCATCGACGTCCCTTTTGGTCAATAGCTGGTGGCCCGTTACGTATTGGCTTATACCTCTGACGTGCTGGTGGTTAAATCCACAGCCATTGTATTGACGAGTCTTTAGAGTCGACCACACATTCAGTTACTCAGCTTTCGGGCGAAACGCTGTAGAGACCGTATGGAGATATGGCAGGGTCCGATCAGATACGTGCGGTATTGCACGGATCAGGATCGGACGGTTTGTACTAGTAGCCGTATGGATATATGGCAGGGTTCGATCAGATACGTGCGGTATTGAACGGATCAGGATCGAACAGATATAACTAGCCGGCTTTGGTTTAAGCCGGATCCTAGTTTAGTACAGTGTAGATTTTGTCTCATTGCATTTGTATCCGGTCGGAATACAGATGCGGGTGTGTATGCACAGTGTCGGGGTTTTCCTGTAATTTATTACGGGACCAGTTTTCTGGAGTTGCCTGTTTTCATTCCGTCCCGGCCGGTTTTCCTTTGTTCTTTCCCGGCCGGACTTTTCCGATGGAGTGGGTTATTTGCAAGTTTGCAAATAACATTTGTGGAGGGAGTTTCTTGCAAATGTATTTATTATGATAGCATCTTTTTGATACCATTCTTATCTATCATCATCACTTGCTTTATGTTGATTTGAGGTGATTGGAGGTTGATGTGAATTTGTTATGATGATGTTTGGATATGGTCACCCTCTCTCTTTTCCTACACTCACCTCCCTCTTGCTTTTATATTCTTTCCTCCACCATTCTATTAGGAGAAGGTTTTCATTTTTGGAGAGAAGAAGAAGATGAGAGCTTCATCTTGAGAGTTTCATTCTTGATCTCATTTTCATGCTAGAAAAATGCAAGCACCATTTTTCTAATCTTGATTCCTCCATCATCTTCAAAGGAAACAAACCCCAAATGAGACATAGCCTCTACACTACACATTCTACAGCATATCTTGAGCATGTCGAGTTGCCGGCTTCATGCCCGAGTTGCCTCGGTATTGAAGCGGGAGCCCGTAAAAGACGCAGGCGATGTGGTGCCCTTTCCGGCGAGGAGGCGACGATGTGGAGACAAGACTTTCCGCGGGAGATCGGGACGATGACGAGAAGACCGGAGGACTCGGATCACTCGGTATACTTCTCTTCCCGTCTCTTGTTAGCTAGTATAAGTTAATGGTTAAAGATCCGGGTTTTCTTTGTCCGCGGTAGCGCCGGTTTCCAAGTAAGGAAAAATTTTGATTCCGCATTTTGGCCTCGGATAGACGGCCGGGGCGCTGCCGTGGCGCAACATGGTATCAGAGCCACGCCATTAACCTAGCCTAGCTTTTTCTAATGCGTTTTACTTATCCGATCGACCAAAATTCCAAAATACGCGTTTTTGCATGCATCAGTTTTCTGTCGATTTTTTCCGGGCTCTAAAAATTTTTCAGGTTGTAGAAAATTGATGTACATGAAATTCTAAGAATACTGGAAAAGTTCGACACAGTGACTCGACCACTGTAGCGCGGAACCGCGGCCAAACCCCCCTTGGGCCGCGGTTCCGCCGCACATTGGTGTCCTCACTGCATCCAATTTTTCCAGTGGGCTTGTGGGCTGATTTTGGGGGTTTTGGAATATTAAATTTGGGCCCAGAATCTCTGTGAGTGCTACAGTATTGCTTGGGGGCCCACTTGTTAATTGTTTGATCGATCGAATATTTTAAACACATTATTTCACAGTATTTACATTATATCTGCGACCGTGAATATCACTTGATCGGTAAAACCTGTCTAACTGCTATAGCCCGGTTAGACGGATTTGCGAACGTGATTTTCACGTTGATGTTCTATGTTTATGCTGTGTTGTTGCGGATCGGTCGTGGGGATAGCCTGGATGCAATGCTAGTACTGTTTTGTTGTATTATGTACATTTGATATTGCGGGGCGAGCGTCCGACATGTGGACTGCCGTCACTGCCTGTTTGTATTATTCTTTTGGGGCACGACCTGGTTGCGGTCGATGTACCCGGTGTATGTATATTTTACTTTCTGTACTAGGGTTACCCCGCGGAGGGGTGCACGGATAGCCGGGTTCTAGAAGGCAACGGGCCCGCATCTCAGGGCATTGAGACGGAGGGGGCTTCAGTCTGGAATTTGCGGGCTATTCGCCGCACTCATAGGGGGTACAGGTTGACCCAGGAGGGGTGCCCAAGTTACCGGATTCCGTGAAGTGCTGGGTGGTCCATTCACGGTGCTGAAGAAGGCTGCCTCGCTTCAGGTTTTGGCGGGTGACTTGCCGCGCCCGTAGGGGTCTAGGTTTTCATTGCACAGGCTATCCACACGACCAGGGGAACGTCGGGTTTCAGCAGCGGCTCTGTGAAACCCGGGGCTTCCAGATATCTGTATTGTTCTGTGATGCTGCATTTTTCTGTGATGTTGCATTTTATTCACGCCTTGAGCGAAATACTATATATTGGTATATATATTAGTAGATGTTGTATATGTTTTACATCCGCGCTAGTCCATTCCCCGCTCTGCAGTTAGTTAGCTAACCTAACGGGTGATGACGGGACCCAGTGGCGAATGCAGATGGCATATACGTACGTCAGTATATTTTCGTTCTTTGTGGTGTGATCAATTGATGGGACTGCGTTGATTCGGATCAATGCAAAATAAACAAACCTATTCTGATGTTGTTGGAACACTTTTCAAAAGGCTGTTATTGCAAGGACGTTCACTTTTGTTTTGCATCGTGGTATTCATTTGGAATATCCTGCTCCTCAGTCGACGAGGCAAGGGCCGAGATCCCTTCACCGGGAGTGATCCCTTGGACAGAAGTTTGCGTCAGGGCATTAACTTCACTATAGCCGATTACTTTTGCTTTGCATCGTGGTATTCAGTTGGAATATCCTGCACCTCATTCTACGGGGAAAGAGCCGAGATCCCTTCACCGGGAGTGACCTCTTTAGCGAAGGTTTTCGTCACTATATTTATATAAAAGGTTATCCAGTTCCTTCAACGATATCAAGTTCATTACGTTAAAGGTTTTTCGCCAAAAAACCAGTCGTAGCCCTCCGTCATTTCAGATTAGTATTACTTAGTATTCGTGCTGCGTTTGTCGTGCATTGCCGTGGCGTAGTGTTCGGTAGCTATGTAATGCTTTTCTGTCACATGGATAAGTGGATTGGTTAGGACAGTCGTACGGTCTTGTTGGCATTGTCAAGGACTCGTACGGGTGGGTTTAACGCAATCAAGATAATGACGGGTAGAACTTGACTAGGACTCTTTGATTTGTTGGCATTGTCAAGGTCACTTGGGTCCTAGGGGTAAAAACCTACATCGGGAGTTTCAAAAGAACTGAAACTTGCCAGATATGCGCATACCTTCTGGAGTGTGGTGACTTGAGTGGATTCCGTCAAGTTATCATGCGATGATAGTTGGATCCCGATTCCCACTGATGAGTTGGTTTACTCCTCGGGTGATCCCGACTGATTCTTCTTTCAGGTTTGGAGGAGAGTTTGAGGTACAGTAGGAGGTTTCCAGATTAGACAAAGTGATAACCATTCTGATCTAGGTTAGAGTGCACGCTGAGTGTTTCTTTTCTCTCTCTCTTTGGCAGCGACCATTAACCCGACCCTGGACTATGACTCAGTGACCAAGTTGAACGAACCTTCTTAACACAGGCTTTTGGATTGTCAGAGTTGCAGACCTCATTGCCACTCCTAATTTTACCCTTTTCTCCAGGACAGCCCGTATTACTACGAACGTCCATTTCCATTGGACAAAACCATCGTATGGTTATATACGAACTCGAAGGACTTCGAGGATGGTTTCTGGTTCTGGAGAAAACGAATAGGATTATTCAGTTGTTTTTTCCCTTTTACCTTCTCTCAAGTTGTGAGTACTCCTTGGTTTAGGAGATAGCACACCTATTACGCAAGTTGGATAGTCTTCTTCCAAACCTTAGGCTGGTGCCGACCGGTAGGGAATGAAGAAAACCAATTAGCCTAAACGGTGTGCAGAAGGTATTAAGATTAAGACAAAGCAAGGGATTAGTAAGAGGGCAAAGTAAATTGCAACTGCTATTCACGACCGAACCAAGTATTTCTTCGCCAATCCTAAATCACCTTTGTATTTCTCCAGGACACTCCGTATCACTACGAAGATCCACAGTTTATTTGGATACTCCATCGTATGGTTATATACGAACTCGAAAGGAACTTGTTCCAGTTCGGGGATGGATTCTGGTCCAGGAGAAATAGGAATAAGGTTTATTCGGTTGTCTTTTATCTTCACCTTCTCTCGCATTGCGAGTGCTCCTAGGATTAGGACAGTACACCCATTATGCTTACTGGATAGTCTTCTTCCAAACCATAGGCTGGTGCCCAACGGTAGGGAAGGAAGAAAACCATTTGGCCTAAGGGGGTGTGCAGACGGTAATGACTAAAGACATATAAAGGGATTTGGACAGATGGCAAAGAGATATACGGTTACAGTTGTGAATCTGGATAATGGTAGAGGCATTACTAGGAATACCAGGATACCCCATCGAAACATTTCAATGTTTCAAGTTTCACTGTGTACTGTTAAAAGAAAACTGATTTCCCGATTAGACACTTACTCCAGGGTATGTATTTACCAGGTTGGATTCTCACATCTGTATGGTTTTACAGATGATGAGTGGGAGTAAGTTATTGGGAATTAGGTGATCATCCTCATCATATCGGGATTCGTTGTAATCGGTGATATTTGAGGAGATCACCTGGGCTGTTTGCCGGTCGGCAAATATTTGGTTTTGAATATCCGCTGTTGTGCACCAATTTCAAATTGATATATCTGTACGTCTATTTTTCATAGAGTGAGATATACCTTTTGATATTATGTCGATGACATTTACCTATATCAGTGGAGGGTTAGGTAAGGAGCATTAAACAGCGGTGTAATTCCTTTTAACCATAAGTACAGTTTTCAACCTACGACGCACAGTGAAAGAGTTGTTAGACTCAGCGGACTTATACAGAGTATTGTATGTTGTCCAGTGTCCATTAGGACAGAGGGGTTGGTCCTCATACTATATTCTGTTTACTTTTAACTTCTCTAGTTCTTAGACATGTGTTTCGTAGAAACACAGGGTCTAAGTTTTGAGGAGTTATACGTATTTGAATAGAGTAGAGAACCAAGTATTGCAAGTATCGAGATTCTTCAAAGTGATCGAAGATGTAGATACTTGTGTATGGTATTCAGTTGATAGTAATGATAAAGAGAAATTGCTTCTCTTTCAGGTTACTCATAATTGGAAGCATTCCTAAGTTGAGTAACGCTGATCGGCCTCCTTCCATTTAGTTGACATGCACTGGAGATAGCTGCATGATTTGAATCTGGTTCATTTAAATCAGTGCCTCTGGTTCTATATTGGATATAGAACAGTTCATATCTTAACGATGTTAAGGTACGGGGAGTTGTCCGGCTTATGATTAAAACCAGACACTGGACAACTCAAGGCACGTTTCTGTAATGGCTGTTTGTGGGTTGACCCAGGCTATGACGAGGGTTGATTTTCTACCATCTGGAAGATCAATAGTGATATTGTTCTTGACTCGCCACATTTTTAAAAGAAATGGATTTTTCAGAAAACAGCAGTGGGAGTATGGTAGAACTGGAAGTGATTCCAGAACCGCAAACGATTACTGAAGATTTGATAAGGAACCTAAAGATTCAATCTGTTTTGACATTCCATTGGCCACTCCGCAGATAAGGTGGGTAACTTCAGGTACCCGAGAGGTACTCCGGTAGCCTCAAGGACGGTGACAGGGAAGTTCTTGTTTACCCACACTTGCCATTGTTGTTGTTCCAGGCTGCGAGACCCGGCAGGAGGATGAGTATAGTCTCGTTCTAAACTAGCTTTAGAAGTGCACGTCTATATGACTCTGCCAGAGGGTTTTCGTAGTCAGTGGGAGCAGCGGAAGCATTGGTGGACATCAGGCTTATGTCTATTTATAGACTAAAGCAGATATAGCGGAGATAGATCATCTATTTCTGATGTGAAGTCATAGGTTTGACTTCATCAGAATAGGGGATGGATCTGTTAAGAAGGTAGTAGGGTGTGATGTCCTGGTATTTGATGACATACACAGAGTAGGAAGTGATATTCCTATACTACGATCGGTTATATTTTGGTTGTCACACAGTGTTTTCTCCACACAGGACTTGGATATTATATCAGACATTCTGGTAACTAGATCTATAGTTTTAGATCTAGATTTGGGTGGTTTCCTAATCTGGGTAACTTGACAGCATTCTATGAGTATTTAGAATGGACGACTCCTGGGATGGTAGTACACCTGCAGGTGATGGAGTCACCCTCTCTAAAGGTGTCTTATAGACTAAAGTAGAGAGGGATGTGCATGATTGGCAGATCACTTGCTTAGGCAATTGAGTCAATCATAAGATGTCAAGTACCACACCAAATGTTGTTCTTGCAGTAGATGCGATAAGTTGATATTAATCCAATCCTGGAGAAACAGTCGGAAGCAGTTCTAGAACATAAGTTGATGTTCTAGGGATATGATAGCAGCTTTCTCTTTCGGGAGACAGTTATCATTCCAGGCTTCCAAGGTGACATGGACGACAAGGAGGATGTCAGAGTTATAGTTTCTCCTTCTGACGAGGGGCAGTATTTTGGACAGGTGATCCAAGGCAATACTGAGGGAGGCATGGCGCAGGATACTGATTAAGTTCAGTTGTCGATACAGTCTAAGAAGTTTGGATTTGGAGTTCATTTATGAGCTAGGTCCCATCAGATATCCAGACATACTCTAAGACAGGTATTGCTCATTTCGGGAGATGGCTTTCTCCGCGAACTTGAGATATAGAGAGACATAGAAAGAAACAACACAGCGGATCCACTCACTGAGGCTATTCCTCGAACGCAATAGTTTCGCAAACAGGCTTTGTGCGACTGACTAGTAGAGGAGTTGGGTGTTCGGTATCACACGGGCTGTGAGTATGCGACATCGCAATAATTAGCCTTGAGTGCAAGTGGGAGATTGTTGGAGATAGTGCCCTCAGAGTCAATTATTGGATCACAGGCACGCGATTGCAATGATTGAGGGAGGACCTATCCCGGTAGAACAGTCGTACTAGAGATGATAGTATGCTATCTGGTTTACCTTTATCATCGTGTACTGTTTCAGGTGACCTTACAGGTCGCTATTACACGTTGATAGAGCCCCTAGGATTCTTGCTTGACGACCAGCAGTATGATGGCGATCATATACGTGGGAGCTGGGGTCTATAAGCACATCCTTAAATGGTCCCTAGTCGTTGGAGTTTCGAGACTGGGCATCGATACTCCATTAGTAGACTAGTGTATACAGTCGAGACCCCGACGAGGGGCGGTGGCCGGTCTCACAAGCCACTGGTGTCAGTTGGTTCACCTAAGATGTATACAGGTGCTCATTAGGTTATGAGTACACCGGACAGGACTCGCAGGGAACCTGCTAGTTGGGATTATACCAGACGTCAGATAGCAGTTCCCAGGTGACATGTGTACAGGTTAGTTCATCGACCTGAGATCGTCATTTGTCTCGTGTGAGTTCCCACTGTGCTTTGATTACTACCCTACCACGGCTCGAAGGAGTCGTGCAAACAGGTTTTAGTTGGGTACAGTCCCGAGCCACATGGCGGCAGTGAGCGGATCTGCAGGGGTTCGTCTCTCCCGGTATTGGGGGTGAGGTCGCGCTGTGTCTAGGAGAGCCATTACGCAAAGCCCTCGGCCGAGGCAGGAGATTTACTGGTAGGTATTCCAGTAGTATCTCAGGGCGTTCTGGGCTACACTCCGACACGACTTGTACCGCCTTTGGGGGTCTGACTTTTACCAACCCCCTAGGCCCGACATGCGATCCTCATAGACGAACGGACCGGACTGTACGGATATTGTCACTGACAGGCTCAGTAGGGTGTCAGGATGAGTTCGCTCATCGACGTTCCTTTTGGTCAATAGCTGGTGGCCCGTTACGTATTGGCTTATACCTCTGACGTGCTGGTGGTTAAATCCACAGCCATTGTATTGACGAGTCTTTAGAGTCCACCACACATTCAGTTACTCAGCTTTCGGGCGAAACGCTGTAGAGACCGTATGGAGATATGGCAGGGTCCGATCAGATACGTGCGGTATTGCACGGATCAGGATCGGACGGTTTGTACTAGTAGCCGTATGGATATATGGCAGGGTTCGATCAGATACGTGCGGTATTGCACGGATCAGGATCGAACAGATATAACTAGCCGGCTTTGGTTTAAGCCGGATCCTAGTTTAGTACAGTGTAGATTTTGTCTCATTGCATTTGTATCCGGTCGGAATACAGATGCGGGTGTGTATGCACAGTGTCGGGGTTTTCCTGTAATTTATTACGGGACCAGTTTTCTGGAGTTGCCTATTTGCATTCCGTCCCGGCCGGTTTTCCTTTGTTCTTTCCCGGCCGGACTTTTCCGATGGAGGGGGTTATTTGCAAGTTTGCAAATAACATTTGTGGAGGGAGTTTCTTGCAAATGTATTTATTATGATAGCATCTTTTTGATACCATTCTTATCTATCATCATCACTTGCTTTATATTGATTTGAGGTGATTGGAGGTTGATGTGAATTTGTTATGATGATGTTTGGATATGGTCACCCTCTCTCTTTTCCTACACTCACCTCCCTCTTGCTTTCATATTCTTTTCTCCACCATTCTATTAGGAGAAGGTTTTCATTTTTGGAGAGAAGAAGAAGATGAGAGCTTCATCTTGAGAGTTTCATTCTTGATCTCATTTTCATGCTAGAAAAATGCAAGCACCATTTTTCTAATCTTGATTCCTCCATCATCTTCAAAGGCAACAAACCCCAAATGAGACATAGCCTCTACACTACACATTCTACAGCATATCTTGAGCATGTCGAGTTGCCGGCTTCATGCCCGAGTTGCCTCGGTATTGAGGCGGGAGCCCGTAAAAGACGCAGGCGATGTGGTGCCCTTCCGGCGAGGAGGCGACGATGTGGAGACAAGACTTTCCGCGGGAGATCGGGACGATGACGAGAAGACCGGAGGACTCGGATCACTCGGTATACTTCTCTTCCCATCTCTTGTTAGCTAGTATAAGTTAATGGTTAACGATCCGGGTTTTCTTTGTCCGCGGTAGCGCCGGTTTCCAAGTAAGGAAAAATTTTGATTCCGCATTTTGGCCTCGGATAGACGGCCGGGGCGCTGCCGTGGCGCAACACATTGATACCGCTCCTGACGTGGCGGTAGATGAGATGATTGTCTCAACCGAGGCGAAGGCGGTAGAGGGCGAAGCGCTCGAGGCTGGAGACCTCGCGGTGACGGTGGACGAGACAACCGTGACCGCAGAAACCGAGGGAGTATCGGGTGAGGCGGCCATGATTCCTGAGGAGGAGCGAACCGCTCTTTCTCAGGAATCTGGTAATACTCCGATCATAGCCCTCCCCGCGTATGGTTCCTTGCCGTCTCCCGGGCTCGCGAGCACAACAACGGTTCCCATCGAGTCGGGTGATGAGGCTACGGGCGGTGGTCTCATGTCGATGGATGAGGGGATTGCTTCAGTTTCTGCTGGTAGCTCGTCAGGTAAATTTTTTTTGTCACCAGCGTTCCCCCCCTTTTTTATATATCTCGCGATCTCTTCTAACAAGCTTGTCTTTGCAGGTGCGGCCAGTGCCGATGCTCCTTTGCTCGAGGGGGCATCGTCGACTACTGCTTTGGCGGTGGTCACCTCCCCTCCTTCCCTTGTACCGTCACGGATGTTGGAAGGTATGGATTCACGACTCATGCATTAATCTTTCAAAAATGTAGCTTTGTACTAACGTTATACCATTGTGCCTTTACAGGAGTGCTCTTCGATCATTTATATCAAGTGTTGCTCCCACACTTCTCTTTCCCATCCGAGCTCGCTTCTCCTTCTGGTGGCGCCGGTGAGTATACCTTCACTATAATATCTTTACTTACCCCCCTTTTTTCTAGCAATGGGATAATTTCTGACTTTTCCTTTTCTTTATTGCAGTGCCACAAATCGAAGGAGGGGATGCAAGACCTGCCGCGCCATCGGCCTTTCCGGCTTTACCGTCCGTTGCAGCTGGTATAGTAAATTTCCTTTTTTGGTAACCCTTCAACATCTTCTGAACCATCGTTTAACCATGTTTTGTTTTGCAGCTATTGTTCCGGCTCCGGTCCCCTTTGAGGCTCGCGTCTGATTGGTAGAGTATGTTCGTGTTCAAGTTTAAGTTTAAATACCGCAATCAAGACGGTTTCGCACGTAGCTAGCCGGTTGAGTACGGGTCGTCCGCAGGGAGATGGGAATCTTTTTCTCTGTGTTTTTCGACGAGTTAAGTCCGGTTGTTCAGATTTTGTTTGTGATTAACTAAGTGTTGAGTTGATATTTAAAGAGAGCATGTTAGGGTTAGGATTAGGTTAGTTTGAGTTAGGAGTCTCCACATCTTTCGTTGCCTCTCTTAATATCGGTGTTACGGTAATCGGCAACAACGGGGATTAGCACGACTAGGAAGGACTTTGCGAGTATAAGCTAGGCTTTCCAACGCATAAGTCTTCCTTTTGGTGCTTGTCCGTCCGTTCTTGGCTCTTAGCCATAACCTCCGGTTAATCCAACCACAACCGGTCTCACTACGGAATCACCGCTATCATGTAGGATAGGGTGCCGTAAGGAGCGGATTGTGGTTCAATTAACGGGAGTCGATTTAAGCTGTTGGGCAAGGAAAGAGTGAGAGAGATTTCCTTCTCTCAAACTTCCCTTATCCTACCCTAACAAGAATGAACTACTCACACATCATAATACGGAAAAATAAAACAACACAAAAGAGGAAGATAGAAAGAAGGAGATTAGAAGAATACGACTAACTATTTGCGACCTCACCTTGGCGAGGATCGAGCGTAAGTATCATTGTCGTATGAATGATAAAGAAAAAGAGAGAAGAAAGAAACAACAAGTAAATAACAACAACTACTTAACGAATTAAAATTACAACAAGCATAAAGATAAGGAGACAAGCATGATAATAAAATGATCTTCTTTATTTACCATTCCTCCCTCACAAAGCTCACTACAAGTTTAATGGAGAAGAGATGAGAAGAAGAAGAACATGTAAACTAAATCCTAGAAAAAGAAAATACAAGAATGGACCCTTTCCTTCACAAACTTCTGGGCTATTTATAGGCCAGAGAATGAAACCCTAGGGCAACCACCAGAACACATCTGAAAATACCAAAATAACCCTGAAAACTTTCTGTCTGCCGCCACTATATGGCCGCGGATCCGCGGCCTGGACCCTACTTTGGCCGCGGATCCGCGGCCTTATAGTTGATTTGGGCTTCCCAATTTTCTGTGGTTCCCTCGTTTGATGAGTACATTATTCTGGTACATAGATATTCTGAAAATACCTCCATATTTCTTCCAGAATTTCTGTTGAGGGAAAGGTGGACTTTTTGTCATGATTTGCCTCGAGCTCCGCGTAGATCTCTTGGATTTTGTGCTACCATTGAGCCTTGTGCATGAGAATGACATTGATTTGACCTTTTGTCTTCCTATTGATATCTGGCAACATACGGATGAAGAGCAGAGACCGTGTTTTTATCTGTGGTTGGCAGGAACCCGGATTTTGTCGTGTTTTTCATGAATTTCACCGTTTTAGAACTGAGAACCTGTATCCTGCAATTGACTAGCAAACACGGCTCAAGAGTATCTACCGATATGCAATATGATAAAAATTAGACGGTATGAAAATGCAAAAATCTGATATGAACAAATACCCCCAAACTTATCATTTGCTCGTCCCGAGCAAAGCCCATTTATTCACAAAAAATTTCCTAACCTCACTTTCGCAGGGAACGCGATTGCACTGAGCATGTGCAACAAGCCGTTAAAGCTCTAGGTGTCCCTAGTAGGAGGAGTGTTGTCTCCTGAGGGTTTTCAGCGGATACTACCCATAAAATCCGGTCAAGTTGGTTTGTAAAAATGACTAAGTTTCAAACCCTAAAGTTTTGTTTTTAGAAAATAACAACTCTATAATCCTAAGTCCAGACTATCGAACCTTTATTTTTCACACCTCGCTTCTTATTTAACTACAGATTTTATATGTCTTTACGTGCAGTGCAAATAGTGTCGTTAAGTTCCAGAAGGATCGATAAAAGTCATCATGTCGCACAATAAAGCCCAGATAACAATTTTAAAAGGATCACATAAGTTTTATAAAGAGTTAAGCATTTTTCAAGTTTCGTTTTCCAGTAAGGTTTCTATCTTCCTTAACAGGAAACTAAGTCGTATTTTTCACTCCACCTTTTTCTTGTTTTCATTTCATACACACCTCTGTGAACGTGCAATAGTCTTTATCAAAGAGTAAAACCTTCATATCTCCGTTAAAATTTTTTTTTAAAAGCCTGTCTTTTATCAAGATTATTCTCACACAAAGAACCGTTAGGAATTTTAACTCGGAGAGAACACTTGCTTGACTTTGTTTTAAACTGGACTTTCTAGGCTTCTTAGCGAGCTTTAGGCCAATGCACCCAAACCAGTTGGTTTTAGGGCATTAGGTGTAGAAACACCCCAGCGGACTTAATTACTCAAGTTACCTAGGTCCAAAAACAAAAGACAGTATGTCGTGAAAATCAGATGATTTGATACGAACGTAGATATAACTGGTAGTTCAAATATTTTTTGGATAAAAGACGTGTTTAGTGGGTTAGGTGTGTAATCATTCCAATCAAGTTTTAGATGGGTTATTTTTCAGACTTAGCTCCAATTACGGCATCAATAACATTCCTTCATATTCGCTTTACTTCATAAACTATTCTTGACATTACTTATTTCAGAACAAACCTATTTGATCCTCAGAAAATCATTTATCTGTTTAAAAGTTTAAACATGAAAGACTTGTCATCTAATTCCTGAAATCTTACGACATGTGTAGTGTGATGTAAAGACGTATATCAGCTATAGTTAACTTCAAAGGAGAGTTATCTTTCAGGTTTTCAAAATCCAAACATAAGATCTAGTTATTCCTATTTTTTCAAACAAAAACCGTCGAATGTTGAATCAGAGTTCTTCCACAAGCTAACTTGACAAAAAAGTTTTTATATTTTTAAGAAAATTTTCAAATTTTTATGGATTTTATGGATATTAATATGCAGATGCAAAATATACATATGAATGCGAAGGTAAGAAATGCGTACCGAGCGTACCCCCAAACTTAAACTGGACAGTGTCCTCACTGTCGTTGCATGAAGAGATCAGTTTGAAGGGTCAAAATTGTCGGTTAGAGATATACAATTTTTATTTTTATTTTTTTTTGTTTTTAAAGAAAAAGAATATACACAAATATATACAAAATGGTTTGTACATACCCCCAAACTTATTTGGATCAGTGTCCACTGTTCTTGGCTGGATAACCGAAGTTTGGAGGTAGGCAGAGGAAGATCATTCAGGGTAAACCGGCTCCTGTAAGAACAGGAGCTCCTCTGTTGGTTCGGCGCTAAGGTACGGTTTGCATCGGTGTCCGTTCACTTTGAAGAGTGAACCGTCCTTTGGATTTTCCAAATCCACGGCGCCCTGCGGATACACATTCCGCACAAAATACGGCCCTTTCCAGCGAGATCTGAGCTTTCCTGGATGGAAATGAAGTTGGGTGTCGTAAAGCAGTACCTGCTGACCAGGTACGAAGGTTTTGCGCAAAAGGTGTTTATCGTGAAACACCTTCGTTCGATTCTTAACGACAACCGCGTTATCGTAAGCCTCATCCCTAAGCTCGTTCAGTTCGTTCAACTGCAGCTTCCGATGGCTGCCCGCATCCTCAAGAGACAGATTCAGCTCCTTTATCGCCCAAAATGCGCGATGCTCGATTTCGACAGGAAGGTGGCAGGCTTTTCCGTACACAAGCCGATAGGGAGACATGCCAAGGTCGGTCTTATAAGCGGTTCTAAATGCCCAAAGGGCATCAGTGAGTTTCAGAGACCAATCCTTACGGTTCTTGGAAACCGTCTTCTCCAGTATCTGCTTGATTTGCCGATTTGAAACTTCGGCCTGCCCGCAGGTTTGGGGGTGGTAGGGCGTAGAGAGCTTATGATTAATGGAGTATTTCCGCATCAAGGCTTCGAAAGTTTTATTGCAGAAATGACTTCCATTGTCGCTAATGATCGCTCGGGGGTGCCCAAACCGGGAGAAAATGTTTTCTTTAAGGAACCTAACGACAACCTTGTTGTCGTTAGTCCGGCTAGGCACAGCCTCGACCCATTTAGAGACGTAATCAACAGCTAGAAGGATGTACAAGTTCCCAAAAGAGCTGGGAAACGGCCCCATGAAGTCTATCCCCCAAACATCGAAAATCTCCACAACCAAGATCGGTTGGAGCGGCATCTCGTTCCTCCGGGATATCCGGCCCATGTGTTGGCACCGGGAGCAAGTCTTGCAGTAGTCATGAGCGTCTTTGAAGAGTTGTGGCCAGTAGAAACCACATTGCAAGATCTTCTCAGCTGTCTTTCTGGGCCCAAAATGCCCGCCACACGCCTGATCGTGGCAAAACGACAGCACACTCTTTAATTCCTCATCAGGGACACACCGACGAATAATCTGGTCGGGACAGTACTTGAACAAGTAAGGTTCGTCCCAGTAAAAGTGTTTTACTTGGGATAAGAAGCGAAGTCTGTCCTGACTCGACCATTTAGTCGGTAGTAATCCCGTGGCCAAATAGTTCACAATATCTGCGAACCAGGGTTCGCAAGATACTGTCAAGAGCTGTTCATCCGGGAAAACGTCGTTGATTGGAATTGGAAGCGAAGGCGAAGAAGGAAGTCGTGAGAGATGGTCGGCAACCACATTTTCACATCCTCGTTTGTCCTTAATGACAAGGTCAAACTCTTGAAGCAAGAGGATCCAACGGATTAACCGAGATTTGGCATCTTTCTTCACAAAAAGATGGCGCAGAGCAGAGTGGTCAGTGTAGACAATGACTGGAGAGCCGATGAGGTAGGGCCTGAACTTTTCTAAAGCAAATACAACAGCTAAGAATTCCTTCTCAGTTGTTATATAGTTGAGTTGGGCGTCGTTCAGGGTTCGGCTCGCATAATAGATTACGTGTGGCATCTTGTTGATGTGCTGTCCAAGGACAGCACCGATGGCAAAGTCGGATGCATCGCACATAATCTCGAATGGGTGCGTCCAGTCAGGTGAGGAGAGAACGGGAGCAGAAGTGAGTGAGCGTTTCAGTGACTCGAATGCAGTCACACAGCTCGAGTTGAAGTCGAAAGGTGTGTCCTTGGCCAGCAAAAGCGTCAAGGGCCTAGCAATCTTGCTAAAGTCCTTGATAAACCGTCTATAGAAACCGGCATGGCCAAGGAAGGATCGGATATCTCTGACGCATCGGGGAGGAGGCAGATTGGAAATGACCTCAATCTTTGCTTTGTCAACCTCTATGCCATTTTGCGAGATGATATGTCCTAAGACAATACCTTCGCGCACCATGAAGTGGCATTTCTCCCAGTTCAAAGTGAGATTCTTGTCCTTACATCGGGTAAGGACAGCGTCAAGATGCAGCAAACACTCGTTGAAGGAATCGCCGAAGATGGAGAAGTCATCCATGAAAATCTCCAGAAATTTTTCCACCATGTCTGAGAAAATTCCCATCATACACCGCTGGAAGGTAGCGGGCGCATTGCATAACCCAAAGGGCATGCGTCGATATGCAAACGTGCCGAAAGGACAAGTGAAAGTGGTCTTGTCCTGGTCTTTTTCGGCGATGGGAATTTGATTATAGCCGGAGTAGCCATCAAGAAAGCAGTAGTACTCGTGTCCGGCCAATCGTTCGAGCATCTGGTCAATGAAGGGTAGCGGAAAGTGGTCTTTCCGCGTTGCGGCGTTGAGTTTTCTGTAATCAATGCAAACTCGCCACCCAGTTTGGGTGCGAGTAGGGATTAACTCATTCGCCTCGTTGGTGATGACCGTGATGCCCGACTTCTTGGGGACAACGTGAATGGGGCTAACCCACTGGCTATCAGAGATAGGGTAAATGATACCACTATCTAGACATTTGACGATCTCCTTCTTCACAGCCTCCTTCATGACTGGATTAAGACGTCTTTGTGGATCCCGGGCTGGTTTGGCATCATCCATCAGATGAATGTGATGCTCAACGATGAGGGGACTAATCCCCTTGATGTCCGCCATGGACCAGCCAAAAGCTTGCCTGTTGCTGTGCAAGACCGCGAGAAGGGCTTTCTCTTTCTCGGGAGCTAGAGAAGCCGAGACGATGACAGGGAGGGTCTCGTTCTCACCTAAGTAAGCATTCTTAAGGTGAGACGGCAACGGCTTGAGTTCGAGCGTTGGAGGTGAAATGATGGAAGGCAAGACTGGTGCAAAGGTCTCGAACTCAAAGGACTCCAGCAAAGGTTCAAAACGAGTGTAGGCAACCGAGTCGGATGGTTCAGGTAACTCATCCGAAAAGTCGAAAGATTCAAACTCGGGTTGTGCGCGGTTAAGATCGTTCGTGAATGTGAAACACTCGTAGTCGTTGTCGGGCGCAGAAACAGCAGCAGGTTCGAAGAGAAACGCACTAGTGGCGTCAAGATTATCGTGTTCAAACAGAAACTCCTCGAATTCACACTCTTCGGGGGTGATCTCCTGGATTGAGCAGACATCCAGTATATGAGCATTAGGTTCGGCGGGCTGATTCCCCAACCTAAAAATGTTGAGTTCAATCGTCATATTTCCAAAAGAGAGGTTCATTGAACCATTGCGACAATTGATCACAGCATTTAAGGTTGCGAGAAATGGGCGACCGAGTATCACCGGAATTTGATTCCGGGGGTTAGCTACAGGCTGTGTATCTAAGACAATGAAGTCGACGGGGAATATGAAGTCCCCGACTCTTATTAACACATCCTCTAGCTCACCCCTAGGATGGGTGATCGATCGGTCGGCCATCTGGAGAGTGCAGTGTGTGGGTTTCAGCTCTCCGACGCCTAATTGCTCGTATACTGAATACGGAAGCAAGTTAACACTGGCACCAAGATCTAATAGTGCGCGGTTGATGTTCTTATCCCCAATAATAATTGAAATCGTAGGACAGCCAGGGTCCTTCCGTTTTTGTGGTAAAGATTGGGTAAGGGCATCACTCACAGCACTAGCCAAGAAAACTTTCTTGGGTATCTGAGACTTCCTCTTTTTCGTGCACAAGTCCTTTAAGATTTTTGCGTAAGATGGGACTTGTTGGACAGCATCTAAAAGAGGAATGTTAATGTTAACTTGCTTGAATAACTCCAAAATCTTCTCCATTTGTGGATTTTGTTTGTTAGACCTCAACCGGTTTGGAAATTGAACATTTTGAAAATTGGTTGAGTCTAATGCTGGAGGAGGAGATTTTGGAGTTGGAACGGATCCCAGAATAGGTGTTTTCGTGGAGTGAGAAGTGGGTCCGTTCAGAGCAGAAGAAGAAGAGGGAGAGCCTTGTGAAGAACGGAGAATAGGCTCGGAAGACGAAGAAGAAGGAGAAGAAGAAGAAGAAGCAGCAGCGGCCGGGGCATCATCGTTGATCTGTTTGCCAATGTTGTTTTGCAGCATCCTCCCTGATCTCAGTGTGGTCACGGCACTCACATTATGGTTTTGTTGTTCAAGAGCAACATGTGCATTATGTGGGTGACCGGGATTTGGAAGTGGCTGGGACGGGAGCTTCCCCTTCTCTCGCTCGCTTAAGGCCACGTTCAGCTGTGCAATCTGGGCCTCAATGGTCTTGATGCTTTGCCCGTGTGCGGCAGTGTGTTGCACTAAGGATTGAATCGAAGACTGGATGTTGGCGGTGGATTGAGTCGATTGTTTAACAAACGCCTCTAGACTTCGCTCGAGCGAGGAAACCTTATCGTTGTTTGACGGAACAAAGTTGTTTGGTGGAAAAGAGTTGTTCGGTGCAAAGTTGTTCGTCTGGTTTTGGAAAGGTTGGGGTTGGAAGGGCTGCTGATATTGATGCTGAGTTTGTTGTAGCGCTTGTTGTTGCGGTGGAGGGGCCCTTTGGAAATTGTTGCCCTGGAATTGATTCTGATTCTGATTCCAGGCGAAATTGGGGTGGTTCCTCCAACCGGGATTGTAGGTGGAAGAGTATGGATCATTCCTCGGTCTTTGCTGGAAGGCAGCATTAACCTGATCCTGTCCTTGCGAGGGTGGATTGTAAGGACACTCTTCAGTCAAGTGGGAAGGATCGGAACAACAAGCGCAGATGGTACGAAGTGGGAGAACAGGGGTGGGGGCAGGAGCAGAAAATTTGCTCTCTATCGCTTCAAGCTTTCGTGTTATTGCAGCCATTTTAGCTTTCATCGCAATAGAGACATCGAGTTGGTGGATTCCTACCCTAGACTGACCGGTAGAAGTGGAGGTAGAAGAAGAAGAAGTCGGTCAGGTGCTCTCCCACTGTAGCGTTTGCTCCGCAAGATCGTCAAAGAACTGCCACGCTTCCTCGTCAGATTTCGATAGGAAGTGGCCCTGACAGATGGTTTCCAGCAACTGCTTCATTGCTGGGTTCAGTCCCTCGTATAAGGTTTGGCAGAGCTGCCATTTCTCTATACCGTGGTGAGGACACTGAACAAGAAGGTCTTTGTACCGGTCAAAGCACTTCCAGAAGTGTTCAGAAGGAAGCTGGGAGAATTGATTGATTTCATTTCGAATTCTTGCGGTCTTATGATTTGGATAGAATTTTTTCAGAAACGCTTTAACAAACTCGTCCCAGCTGGTGATTGAGTGGGAAGCGGTGCTATACAGTCATTTTTCAGCGAGGTCGCATAAAGTGAACGGAATGACCCGTAGACGTATAGCATCGTCCGACAGCTGGGTGGTTTTCATCATGGCACAGACATTTTGAAATTTGTTAATGAAGATATAGGCATCTTCAGATTCAAGCCCATGAAAACGTGGAAGCATGTTGATGAAATGGGGCTTAATTTCAAAGTTGTCCCCATTGGCCGGAGGAAGAGAAAGGCAGGTGGGAAGTGCAGAACGGGTGGGGTAGAAACGATCCTGGAGCGCAATTCGCTGCGGCGCTACAACAGGCGGAGGTGGTGGAATATTGGTCTCCGTAGGAGGTGGAGCCAATCCAGCGGTGGTCAAAGAGATGTTCGGATTAAATCCCGACATCGCGGAAGAAGAGGTTGGTGAAGGTGAAGGTGAAGGTGAAGATGTATGAACAGAATTCCGGTCAACGTCGGAGTTGGCCGGCAAAGGAAGAGGAGAAAGAGGAGTGGACGGAGTATCGACTTCGGAGTCGATCGCGTAGTCGGTCGCGACTAACGTAACGCGGACTAGACGGGCGCTAGTGTCCCGAGTCCAAGCGGACATACACTAAACGAGTTTAGTATAGTCAAAGCGGAGAAGGTGAGGGTAAGAAAACGTCAATGGAGAAAGGCGATGGGTGGTGGGTGAAAATGGATTTGGCGACAAAAGGGCAAGTTTTTATAAAAGTTTTCGATTTTTTCTTTTTTTTTCTTTTTTTTTTTTTTTTTAGAAAGAGATTTACAGAAATATGTACGGAAATACGGCTTAAGCAATCACAAACAAGATATGCACAATCACACCTAGATCTAGGGTAACCTAGGTCTACTAGACCTGCTCCTGAACTTGATTGTCGAAGTTAAACAGTGTCGAGAAACGGGCTTAAAAATACACTGATCACGAGGCCAGGTAAGTGCAGAGATAAGGGGAGGTTGTCCAACGCTTTCGCGAAGTTCCTTAATTAAATAACCCTTTCTCTTTCGGCGGTTGTGCCTTTAACACTTTCCTAGACACCCCGTAAACAATATACGGTTAAGCGAGGTTCTAAACAAGGTTTATCTTCTCCTAATGAGCGCGAAGTCCTTAGGGCTGAAGTCTAGTATTTTTTTAATTTACAATGGACAATGCATATGCTTTAGTGATTTTTGGGGTCCTGGGAAGGGTGATGAAATCCCCACCCAATCTGGATTGGTTTCAAGCCCCTTAAGTCCGTATTAAAGAATGCAAAACAGTAACAAATCAACTGCAAACAATTTTTATTTGCGGCGCAAAGAATCCTGCACAAGAACAGTTTATTGGAAGGGGGAGAAGAATTTGCGCAAAGAAGCCTGCAGAAAACACAATTCAGTGGAGTCCAGAGGAGTGGGAGAAGCAAGAGAGACTCACCAAAATTTTTTTGGCAAACCGAAGGCACCAACTAGCCGCGTTTCCGCGGCCAAACACCAGGAATAGCCGCGGTTCCGCGGCTATAAAGAGAGATTGGGATCCCAATTTTTTTCTGGTTGCTGGTCTTGGAGTCCTCTGCTTGTCTAGATCTTCTGAATTTTTACTTGCTCACTGTACCTGCTCCAGATCTTGACAGTAGACCGTATGCTTTGTTTTGTCCGTCGCGGTGTAGCCGCGAAATGTGGGTCTATCTTCCCACGTCTTTGGCACTGTACTTGAACTCCGTATTTTCAACGTCTTGGCCACTGAACTCGAACCTTGTATTTTCCTGCACACTCGCACAAAAGCTAATTAAAAATAACAAGATGATTTTTACAAAGTATATATATATATATATTTTTTTTATACTTACAAATTAACCCGAAATTACACAAGGAAATAAACTACCGTCTCCCCGGCAACGGCGCCATTTGATTGGTAGAGTATGTTCGTGTTCAAGTTTAAGTTTAAATACCGCAATCAAGACGGTTTCGCACGTAGCTAGCCGGTTGAGTACGGGTCGTCCGCAGGGAGATGGGAATCTTTTTCTCTGTGTTTTTCGACGAGTTAAGTCCGGTTGTTCAGATTTTGTTTGTGATTAACTAAGTGTTGAGTTGATATTTAAAGAGAGCATGTTAGGGTTAGGATTAGGTTAGTTTGAGTTAGGAGTCTCCACATCTTTCGTTGCCCCTCTTAATATCGGTGTTACGGTAATCGGCAACAACGGGGATTAGCACGACTAGGAAGGACTTTGCGAGTATAAGCTAGGCTTTCCAACGCATAAGTCTTCCTTTTGGTGCTTGTCCGTCCGTTCTTGGCTCTTAGCCATAACCTCCGGTTAATCCAACCACAACCGGTCTCACTACGGAATCACCGCTATCATGTAGGATAGGGTGCCGTAAGGAGCGGATTGTGGTTCAATTAACGGGAGTCGATTTAAGCTGTTGGGCAAGGAAAGAGTGAGAGAGATTTCCTTCTCTCAAACTTCCCTTATCCTACCCTAACAAGAATGAACTACTCACACATCATAATACGGAAAAATAAAACAACACAAAAGAGGAAGATAAAAAGAAGGAGATTAGAAGAATACGACTAACTATTTGCGACCTCACCTTGGCGAGGATCGAGCGTAAGTATCATTGTCGTATGAATGATAAAGAAAAAGAGAGAAGAAAGAAACAACAAGTAAATAACAACAACTACTTAACGAATTAAAATTACAACAAGCATAAAGATAAGGAGACAAGCATGATAATAAAATGATCTTCTTTATTTACCATTCCTCCCTCACAAAGCTCACTACAAGTTTAATGGAGAAGAGATGAGAAGAAGAAGAACATGTAAACTAAATCCTAGAAAAAGAAAATACAAGAATGGACCCTTTCCTTCACAAACTTCTGGGCTATTTATAGGCCAGAGAATGAAACCCTAGGGCAACCACCAGAACACATCTGAAAATACCAAAATAACCCTGAAAACTTTCTGTCTGCCGCCACTATATGGCCGCGGATCCGCGGCCTGGACCCCACTTTGGCCGCGGATCCGCGGCCTTATAGTTGATTTGGGCTTCCCAATTTTCTGTGGTTCCCTGGTTTGATGAGTACATTATTCTGGTACATAGATATTCTGAAAATACCTCCATATTTCTTCCAGAATTTCTGTTGAGGGAAAGGTGGACTTTTTGTCAAGATTTTGTCATGATTTGCCTCGAGCTCCGCGTAGATCTCTTGGATTTTGTGCTACCATTGAGCCTTGTGCATGAGAATGACATTGATTTGACCTTTTGTCTTCCTATTGATATCTGTCAACATACGGATGAAGAGCAGAGACCGTGTTTTTATCTGTGGTTGGCAGGAACCCGGATTTTGTCCTGTTTTCCATGAATTTCACCGTTTTAGAACTGAGAACCTGTATCCTGCAATTGACTAGCAAACACGGCTCAAGAGTATCTACCGATATGCAATATGATAAAAATTGGGCGGTATGAAAATACAAAAATCTGATATGAACAGCATCCTTTCACCGGCAGGCCCTTTCTTGAGACGTCCATCTTCCAAGGGTGCTGTGATGAGTTTGGGCATGCTGAGCGGGTACATTGAAGAGCTCAATATGGACGCTCTCCCTTCTGCCATAGATTTTGCTGCGGAGGTTAACCCGATGTTGGCGGCGCTCGTAAATTTTCATAACGAAGGCGTCGTCGAATCTTGGGTTAACCACTGCAAGGGGATCGAGGCCTGTCTATATCGGCTGGAGTCGACGCGCCCTTCTCCCGAAGTTTTAGCTCTGAGCACCCAACGCACAACTTGGCTCGAGCAAAGCACTTCGCACCTCCGCCACTTGGAACAAGAAGCAGCTTCAAGACTAAGGGAATGCCAAAAGACCTCGAACGAAACGGCCCATCTGCGCGCTGAGGTTGAGGCAAATGCTGCCCAAGTGAAGACTATCTTCGAGAGTCTCTTGGAGCGTATGTCCCATGGGCTAAACTTGAAGCGGAAGCTTGACGTAGCTGAGCGCAATACCCCAAGTCGGGAAGCTGCCTATCAGGTCGTCAGGGAGCAGCTTGCGTCGGTCTTGCAGCAGCGAGCCCAAGTGGAGGCAGAGCTGGCGGTAGTAGCCGATCGAGAGAAGACGTGGAAGGAAGTATGCGAGCAATTGTTAAATCTATGCAAGACGCTTCCTTCCCAGTAATTTCTCCTTGTATCATTTGTACTTGTAAAATATATGTATATATTTTTTTTATTCTTTAGTACAATGTATCCTGTACCCAGTCAATGTTCATGAATAAAAGATACACATTTTTGTAACGTCCTGTGTCATTTCTTCGCCTTTTTCATTCTTTTCAGCATGACATATTTAATACACCTTATTGACAGATAACTTCATTTCTCCCAGAGATAACGATGGCCTAGACTGCAGGTTCAGATCTGCCGCCTAGGACTTTTCAACTCTATGAGCCGTGAGGGTCTCATAGAGACTTTTCTTCCTACGGATCGAGAGGATCTCGTAGGCGGGCTTTCTCCTCAGGAATCGTAGGGATTCCTAAGTGTGGTTTTCTCTTATAAGTCGTAGGGATCTTATAAGAGAATTTTCCCTCTTACGAGTCGAGAGAATTCGTAAGCGGTTGTTTCCCTCCTCGTCGAAATTCGACTTCGGAGAGTGAGACCCGTGAATAGTATGCAAGAGACCATTTTGGATTGACTTGCAGGGCCCCATTGCTTAAGAAGCAAGCTTTTCAGTCCTTGCTGTCTGAGACTTCATCTTGCAGATTAAGAAGCAAGTTCAATTTGTTGAAGAAATCCCTTTTCTGAAAGATTTGGCGGGATTTCCCCCACCATCGGATCTTTAATCTAGGGGCTTCTGTTTTACAGAAGATAATAACCGAAAAGATTTCTTCAGAACCTTTTTGTTTAGCGCGAATGCTCCAGGATATGACGCGTGTCGCACAGCACACAGTGCAGCGCAACTGCGCTAGCACATCTACGTCGACACGTGTCATGCAGCGCGCGACGCATACGCCGCTGAAGCGTTGCTTCCCTTGGTTTTTCTTGAAACAGAGCTTTGCTTTGGCTGGGTGCGCTGCTTTGGGGTGCTGCGCTGATGCGTTTGCGCTGGACATGTGGCGTGTAGCGCGCAGCGCAACGCAACTGCGCTAGCGCTTCCGTGCTGAAGCGTCGCTTCTTCAAGACAGAGCTTTGCTCTAATCGGGGAAGGATGAAGCGTTGCTTCATCTCCTGTCTCGGAATTCGAACGGAAATTCGCTCCAATTAGGGTAAACTGCCGTGACGACTCTTGGGAGTCGAAGAGGCACTTGAGGCCTATAAATAGGACCTTTGGTCCCCCTCCAGATACTTACCATCTTCCAGATTTCCATTTTTGAAGACTTCAGAGCTTTGTTCTTGCCTTTAAGAACTCCGGTGCCTTGCTCCCTTTTTTTAAAGTTTTTAAGAAGAACTTCAGGTAAAATCGATTCTTAGATCAATCTTAAATAGCAGAGCTCTCGTCTAGTGGGTTTCATCTTTGAACATAGTTTTGCTCTCTTGGAATTTAGTCATCCATGTATATTATTGCTTTTCTATTGTTGATCTTCCTGTAATATTTTCTCCAGGCATAATGGCGGCGGTGCATCTATACAGTCTGCACGAGTTCATTACCTACGATGATATCCGCGCTTAGGGTCGTCAACAAAACCAGGAGTTTACAGACGCCGAATGTGCAGAAGTTATGGGTCGTCTGAACGCAAGCGGTGGTTGGCTGTTGCCTCGGCGTTCGGCTCTTTTGAAAGTCGTGCTGGGAGCAATATGGAGGGCACTTCCGGGTCTTCACGAGGCCCTACCACTCAATGCGCTGGATGATGCCGAGAACAAGGTGCATTCAGTGCACCTGACAGGGCTGATCTCAAAGAAGCGACGAAACAACCTCGTTGACATCCTGCATCAAGTGTTTCAGCAGACGACGATCGTTGCTGCTTATCAAAGGCCGGAAGGGCTTGCCGATGATATCGACACCGAGGAGCGCGAAAGACTGCGCATAAGAATAATTAGAAAGGCCAGAAGAACTCTGGATGGCCTTACTTTTGATTTCCTCAATCCGTGCCCCGGATCCGAGGTTATACCGTTGTAATATTTTGAACAATGTTTCTTATGCATTATTCTTATGCTTGTAAAAACTTTTAGCGGTATGAATGAAAACCCTCCCCTTTTCTATTTCAGCTTGTCTTATTTCTCGTCCTGAGTCTTCTGTCCATGCATAAATGAATGCGTCACGCATGCCAGATCAAATGTAGAACGGATATTCTTTCTGTCATCTTCTTTCTTTTAATGTCAATAGGCTGTCTTAATAATCATGGTTGATGGATGTCTAAAATGAGTATTCCGACTTCCTCAGGAAATAGCGATGGCTTAGGCCGCAGGTTCAGGTTTACCGCCTAAGACTTTTCAATTCTATGAACCGTGAGGGTCTCATAGAGGCTTTTCTCCCTACGGATCGAGAGGATCTCCTAGGTGGATTTTCTCCTTAGGAATCGTGAGGATTCCTAAGTGTGGTTTTCCCTTATAAGTCGTAGGGATCTTATAAGAGAATTTTCCCTCTTACGAGTCGAGAGAATTCGTAAGCGGTTGTTTCCCTCCTCGTCGAAATTCGACTTCGGAGAGTGAGACCCGTGAATAGTATGCAAGAGACCATTTTGGATTGACTTGCAGGGCCCCATTGCTCAAGAAGCAAGCTTTTCAATCCTTGCTGTCTGAGACTTCTTCTTACAAATTGAGACGAATCGGGAATTTGCTCGCGGAGAGGGTGATGGCTCTGCGAGTTGACATGAGTTAAGAGGCTCTCATCACGGAGTGTTTGTATCCGTGAATCGAGGAGTTTGCTAGGGATTATTTGTTTCCCGAGCACCAAGGATTATTTGTTTCCTTGGGGTTTGAAACGAGTCGAGGAATCCCACGGAGGCGCTGGTGGCTCGGCGGGTCGACGCGAATCAGGAGTCTCTCGTCAAGGAGTGTTTGTATCCGTGAGTCGAGGGATTTGCTAGGGATTATTTGTTTCCCGAGCGCCAAGGATTATTTGTTTCCTTGGGTTTGAAACGAGTCGAGGATTCCCACGGAGGCGCTGGTGGCTCTGCAGGTCGACGCGGATCAGGAGGCTCTCGTCAAGGAGTGCTTGTATCCGTGAGTCGAGGGATTTGCTAGGGATTATTTGTTTCCCGAGCGCCAAGGATTATTTGTTTCCTTGGGGTTTGAAACGAGTCGAGGATTCCCACGGAGGCGCTGGTGGCTCTGCAGGTCGACGCGGATCAGGAAGCTCTCGTCAAGGAGTGTTTGTATCCGTGAGTCGAGGGATTTGCTAAACACACTGGCTTCTTCGGTTGAAATGAACCGTCGAGGTCTGGCTTCGTCGTCTGACGGAGTCTGTTGGGACAGTATGGTTCCCTCTTTGTTTACGCCCTTGGATTGTATACAGGGATCGATGTGATCTTAACTGTAGGGCCAAAATTTTATCATTATATTTTTTTTTGTTTTATTTCCGTGATGCTCTATCATTTCAGCTTTTATATCGCGAAGGTCGCGATCGCCCAATCATTTCGGCTATTTTTCGCGGTGCCCAATCATTTCGGCTGTTTATTTTATTTCCACTCGCTGCTTTTTATTGCGAGTTGCCCAATAATTTAGGCTATTTCTTCATGCATATATTTTTACTTGCTGCTTTTTTTTTATTGCAAGTTGCCCCATCATTTCGGCTATTTCGTATGCATGTACGGTCTACTGGCTTTTCGCCGTGAACCTGAACTTAGACACTGATTTTGGCATCAGCACCGCTATAACTGGGATGTTGCCAGGAGCGAATCATCATTTGCTTCTGTCATTGTCGAACAAAGGAGGCTTAGCGACCAGGGTTAGGGTCCTGTCGACTAAGGCTTTTGACTTTATGAGCCGTAAGGGTCTCACAAAGCTATTTCTCCCTATAAGTCGTCAGGATCTTATAGGTGTATTTTCTCCTTAGGAATCGTGAGGGTTCCTAAGTGTTTTGTTCCTCTGTAAGTCGTAAGGATCCTACAGGAGGGTTTTCTCTTTGCAAATCGAGAGGATTTACAAGGGTTATACGAACATATCCCCAGTCACGGATGGACCTTGGTTAGGGAAATGTTTATTCGCGCCCGTGGATTGTATACAAGGGTCAGTATTGAGCCACTTGTAGGGCAATATCGAAAGTTGTGGGGGTTGCTTAAGCACAGGTTTAGATCTCTGTAACTTAAGACTTTCAAACCTTACGAGCCGTGAGGGTCCCATAAGAGCGTTCTCCTTACGAGTCGTGAGGATCTCGCAAGTGTATTTTCTCCTTAGGAACCGTGGGGATCCCTAAGTGTGTTACTCCCTTGTGAGTCGTAAGGATCTCACGCGGGTGGTTTCTCCTTACAAGGTCGAGAGGATCTTGTAAGTGTTCTTTAATGAGGTTACGCCCTTTCAGGTTTTCACAAACAATCGCCGGTAGCCCTGCTGTTTTTACTCACGGAGCCCTTTCGGGTTTTCATCCGTGCCCCTTTTTGCTTATGGACATACCGTTTTTATTTTATTTTATTTTTATATATTTTTTTTATATCTCGTCAGTCTAAAGATGCTGCGGTAGTAGTTTAAAGACGTTTCGGTCTGCTATTAGTTTTAGGACATTTCGGTCCGCTGTTAGTTTAAGGACATTTCGGTCCGCTGTTAGTTTAGGGACATTTCGGTCCGCTGTTAGTTTAAGGACATTTCGGTCCTCTATTGAGAAGCTGGCTACTGCTTATACAGTTTGAGCTTAGGAAGATAGCGAGTGGACATAGTCGTCGTCATCTATCGTTGACCTAGGCTATGGCTCATTAAGCGTAGTATTTCTTTAGGAAGCGACCGTTTATTGGTCTGAAAGGCCTTTCACCGTGCATGTCCATGAGTAGATAGGCCCCACCCTTGTAAACTTTATCTATGATGTACGGGCCTTCATAGTTCGGCTCGAATTTTCCCCGCTTGGCGCGATTGGGGATCATAGGCCTTTTGACCACTAGCACAAGTTCGCCTTGGTGGAATGTCCTTGGTCGAGTCAATCTTTCGTATGAGCGCATCATCTTTGCTTTATAAGCTTTCAAATTTTGTTGCGCTATGAGCCTAGTTTCATCAAGGGCATCAAGCTCCTCAAGCCGAAGGTGAGCATTTTCTTCATCCGTTAGCTCGTGGTGAACTGCCACTCGTAGAGAGGGTAACTCTATCTCGAGAGGGAGTACTGCTTCCGTACGGAACACCAACGCGTATGGCGTTATGTTTGTGGATGTCTTGAACGTGGTTCGATACGCCCAAAGAGCTTCTTGCAGTCTTTCATGCCAGTCTTTCTTATTTTGGGACACTATTTTCTTTATAATTTTCGTCAAGGTCTTGTTGAAGGCCTCGGCGAGACCGTTAGCTCGTGGATTATAGACTGAGGAATATCTCCAGTCTATGTTATGCTGCTGTGCGAAGCGGCTGATTTTATGACTTCAGTAAGCTGGCCCGTTATCGGAGATGATCCGCCTCGGAGTTCCAAACCGATATATGACGTGCGTTTTGAAGAAATGGAGGATATTCTCCGTCTTCACTTCTCTCAATGGTACTGCTTCTGCCCACTTAGAGAAGTAGTCAGTCGTCGCTAGGATGAAACGATGTCCTTTAGACGATGCTGGCTCGATGGGGCCGACTATATCAGTCCTCCACATTTCGAATGGCCAGCTAGCTACCGTTGGATGCAGCGGATTTGGGTGCTGGTGGATGAAGTCCCCATGAATCTGGCATGAGTGACATTGCTTCGCATATTCGATGCAGTCTTGAATCATCGTGGGCCAGTAATAGCCCATCCGTTTGATCTTCAACTTCATCTTTGGACCTGCTTGGTGAGAACCGCAGATTCCGTCATGAATTTCCTGAACGACTCTTTCCGATTCGTCCGGTCCTAAGCATCTCAGCCATAGAGAATCGAATGACCTCTTGTAGAGAGTATCATTGACGAAGGCGAAGGACAGAGCTCGTTTTATGAGTTGATGTCTTGCGGACGCATCTTCGGGCATTTGGTGGGACTTGAAGTAGTCTATAAAGACATCCCTCCAATCCTCAACCTTCTCATGTTCTTTTATTTGCAAGGTCGCTTGTCTAGTCACTCCCTTCTCTTCGGGTGATTCCGAAGGTATTTCTGCGGGGGCGAGCACCTGACGACTTTGTACCATGATTCTAACGTCATCGAGGTTCTCGTCAGCCATTTCTTTAGCGAGTTTGGCCAACGCGTCCGCTTTGCTGTTATCCGCGCGTGGTATGCTCTCCAAAGTATAGGAGGGAATTTGGGTTAGCAGTTGTTGCACCTTTTCACCGTATTTTACTAACTCCGGTTTGCATGTTTGGTAATCGCCGTTTACTTGACTAACGACCAGTTGCGAATCTCCGTATATGAGGAGGTTTTCAATTCCCATGTCAATGGCGATCTCGAGGCCTGCTATCAGAGCTTCGTATTCGGCTTCGTTGTTTGTCCTCGGTTCCGTCAGGGAGAACGCGTAGCGCATTATCCCTCCTTGTGGAGTTATAAAGATGAGTCCTACCCCCGATTTGATTATAGGGGTACTTTGTTTGCGCTTCTTCACGGAAGATGCTCCGTCAAAATAAAGCTCCCATCGGGTATTATCACCATCGATCGCATCAAACGCATGTTCATCTGGAAGATCGCAGTTTAAAGGAGAGTCGGCTGGTATCGGGTGCTCAGCAAGGAAGTCGGCGATGGCCTGGCCTTTTACTGCTTTGAGTGGTTGATATGCTATCGAGAACTCCATTAAGAGTAGGGCCCATTTAGCGAGTCGTCCTGTCAATATGGCCTTTGACATTAGATATTTGAGAGGGTCCACCTTTGAAATGAGATAGACTTCATGCGCTAATGCGTAATGTCTAAGCTTTGTTATTGCGAAGATCAACGCCAGGCAGTGTTTTTCAATGGGGGAATAATTGCTTTCTGCCCCCAGCAGCACTCGACTTAAATAGTAAAGTGCTCTTTCTTTCCCTTGGTCATTCTCTTGTGCCCATAATGCGCCCAAAGAACCTTCAAGGGCAGCCGTGTAAAGAATGAGAGGCTTTCCCTTCACTGGAGCAGCCAACACTGGGGGGTTTTGCAGGTATTGTTTGATCTCGTCTAGTGCGCTTTGGCACTTTTGATCCCAGACGAACGGGGTTCCCTTCTTCATCAGGTGGCTGTAAGGGCGGCACTTTCCCGAGAGGTTGGCTATAAATCGCCGTATGTACGCGAGCTTCCCTTGGAGAGACCGCAGCTGTTTGAGAGTTCTCGGCGGAGGCATTCCTATGATTGCCTTGATCTTGGACGGATCTATCTCGATACCTCGGTGTCGAACGACGAATCCCAGGAATTTGCCCGAGGAAACCCCGAATGCACACTTCAGAGGGTTCATCTTCAAGTTGTATTGTCGAAGACGTTGAAATACGGTCTTCAGATGCTCGAGATGTTCCTCATATGATTTGCTTTTAACAACGAGGTCGTCGATATAGCATTCAACAATTTCGTGTATAAGGTTATCGAAAATCTTCGTCATGGCCCTTTGGTAGGTTGCACCGGCGTTCTTTAAACCGAAGGGCATCACCCTGTAACAGAATATTCCCAAAGGAGTCCGGAAAGCCGTATGTTTCTGGTCTTCAGGGTGCATTTTTATTTGATTGTATCCTGATGAGCCGTCCATGAATGAGAAAATCTCATGCGTGGACGTATTGTCTATCATTAGTTCGGTGACTGGTACTGAGAAATCATCCTTCGGGCAGGCTTTGTTGAGATCCCGAAAGTCCACACATATGCGCACCGTACCATTTTTCTTCATCACTGGGACGATGTTAGCAATCCATTCAGGGTATTGAACCTCTTGGATAAAGCCGGAGTCTATCAGCTTTTTGACTTCCGCGTTGATGCTCATTTCGAGCTCAAGCCACATTCTTCTCGGCGCTTGTTTGACCGGCTTGACACTCGGGGATATTGCCAGTCTATGTACAGCAACTTCTGGATCAAGTCCCGGCATCTCGGAATAGTTCCATGCGAAGCAATCTTTATGCTGTACAAAGACGTCCTTTAACGCAGCCACCTTTTCCTCGGACAGCAGTTCGCTGACGAATGTCGGTCACGGATCGTTTATCGTCCCCAACTCAACTTTCTTGAGGTTATCCGCAGTGGTATGTATGCCGTCCTCCAGTTCTTTCGGAGCTGGGGGAAATTCTGAGATCACCTCATCATTGCTGTTTTCGAAGCACCAGGGAAGGCTGTCCACATTCTCGGACTCCTCTTTTAATATCGTTATCATACGACAGGTGCGAATTTTTGGCCAATCCCAATGTGGAACTGGTTCTTCTTTCGTGGCCTTAGGCTCGTGCTTTTGTGGTGGTGCTACCCTCCAGTTGTTGGACAGAGCGAATTTACCAAGCTGATATTGATCTTCGACCCAATTCTTGAAGGTGAAGCAATCTTCAAGGGGATGACCTACTACTCGATGGTAAAAGCAATAATTTGGGTTGAATACCTCGCCCGCGTGCTCGGGGTGCTTGGACTCTGGCAGCGTAAGCATTTGATGTTTTAGAGCAAGATCAAATATCTTCCTTGTTTTGTTCCGAGGAAATGAGTATGCTCGACCCATTTTCTTCATGAGGGCTAAGTCAGTAACGCTCGACTCTCGGATACGTGGTTTCTTAGCTCTGCCTTGTGGTTGTTGAGCGTATTTTCTGCCCTCTGACTTGTTTTTGCTTTCGCGTCGAACCTTTTTTGTAGCAAGTTGAGAAGGAGCGGCCTTTTCATCCTTCACGGCCTGTCGGAGAAGGCGTTGCGTCTTGGCTTTCTCATAGATGGCCGTCTCGCGAATGTGGTCATCTCGGACTTTTTGACCAGCTTCCCTTATAAGCCTGTCCATTTGTTCTTCAAATGATGGACCGGGCACTTTTTCATCTGGAACTTTTACTGGCTTAGGATTAGCGTCCTCCCATTGAGCGTCCGCATCTTCATCGAAGTCATACATGACATAACAGCTATTTACTAGCTCTTGTTTCTTTAGCCGGATGTACCCAAGCCCTTTTGTTTCCATTCTCCCGTTAGGCAGTTTGCGTTGGGTCCCGGGAACATTCCAGACCCTGTCATAGAATTTGGCCTCTCTAACGGTCTGTCTGAAGGATATCCCCTGGCGTTTCAGCAGTTTCTTCAAACCTTCGATATAATATCTGGGAAGACGGATAGGCTGAAGCCTGTCGAGCGTGGGATCCACGCCATGCCAAACTTCTTTTTCCACCTTGTTTTCTTCAGAACGGTAGAATAGGATTGCCTTCTCGCCTTCCCGTCCGGGAGGGATATAAAATGTCTGCAATTCTTCTACGCTGTTGGTGTTGAGTGCATCCAGTTCTTTGTAATGTTCAAGCGGTACCATGGTCATCTGCAGACTTCGCTCTTCATCAGCGGAAGCCCGTATTGAAGGCCGAGCAGAGAATACGACATGGACCTCATCCTCCGAGTCACTAACAAAGACCAATGCAGGAGTGGACGGTCCTGGCTTGTTATATTGGGGCGGACCCGAATAAACGACCTCCTCTTCTTCCTCGGTATCACTGCCGAAGACAGGGATGGTGGCGTTAGTTTTATTTTCCGGCTTGTGACACTTCTCCGTGTCTTCGAAATCCGGCAAGAAGTATTTGGCATCTTCGTATTTGCGGACCTCGTTCATAGAGAACGGGTTCAGTTCTCCCGTCACGGTATACTCGAAACCATCCTTAAAATACTTCATACACTGATGTTGTGTAGAAGGGATGATGTTGTACTCGTGTAACCATGGTCGGTCGAGCAAAGCGTTGTAGCATGTCTTGGCATCTATGACGTGGAACTTAATGTCCGTGACGAGTAATCCGAAGCGTAGCGTCAGTATCACAGATCCAAGAGTCTTTGACGATTGGGAGTCGAACCCGGATATGGTGATCTTGTCCCGAGCAAGGTGCTGGACGCTCATGCAGATTTCCTTCAACACCCGCACGTTGAGTAGGTTAACAGATGACCCGTTATCGATCATAATTTTGCCTATCTTTATATCATGGCAGTATCCCGAAACATAGAGAGGGCGATTGTGTTCGCAAGTCCCAAGTAGAAGGTCCTCATCGCCAAAAGTAACATCAGCCGTGTGTACTTCCTCCAACTCATCCTTCATCTTTTCCTCGGCCAGGCATGCTTGGAATTGTTCCGGGTCTTGGAGTGCCTTAATCAATGAATCTCTCGCCTCTTTTGATAGCAAAAGGGCGTCGAGAATGCTGAGCTGCGAGGGCAGTTTTCTCAGATGTGCTAAAACGTTGTAATCCACCTTATTCTTCTTTAGTGGGTTCTTAGCGGTTAACTCTTCCGCAACTCGATCATCCAAGGCGATGTCTTCAGAGGCCTTCTCTTTCCCTTTGTCTTTCTTGTTTAAGGGTCCAAGATTCTTTTCAGGTAACGTCCGGTTGCGTAGCTGTATATTCTAGCAAGCCTTTGGTCCTTCTTCTTTTCCCGAAGTGGATTCTTTAAAGAGGGGGCCAAGCTCTAGCTCCTCATCAGAATCACTCCCAAATACAGGTACTTGTGATCCCCCGGCGTCAATCATGCAACAACCACCGCTAGTTTTATCAAGCACTTCGTTTATTCCGTTCTGCTCTCGGCGGGCTTTGCGCTTTTCCCGCTTAAACTGTTGCCGGTGAGTAACATATCCTTGCCACCACTTACCGAAAGCTTTGCACTCTTCAGTGGGATGCGACACCTTCCGATGGTACAACCAATAGGAGGGGTGGTTTTCCATTTCACCCGTAATGTTTTTCTCGGAGGGTGGTAGCTTCATACTTATCGACACAGCCTTAGCGAATCTCTTCTTTATCTTCAACTTGATTTTATCTGTGGTGGGTGTATTTTGTTCTAGCGGGAGTACCGCAATTCTTTCGCCAAGGCGCTGGCGTTTGGCCTTTTCGAATATAACCGCTTCGTTATCCCGATCAGCTTTGCCCTTTAAAAACGCCTGATTTAGGAATGCATCAATCGCTTCATCCGACGGCTCCAGGATTTTTAGTGCAGGCTCTGCCCCCAGCTTTTCAGCGCGAGGAGTCTCCTCATCGCTTGTGGACAAATGGGAAATCACATGGCAACTTGCTACATGTTCTTCAGATTCATTTGACGAACTACCTCCCTCATCTTCTGTTTGGAAGACGTGGTTGAGGAACTCTTGCAATGTAACGGGAGTCCGCGCCTTCTGGTTGTACTCTTCCAGCGCGTCAATTTGCTTTTGCAAGTCCGTGCGCCTATCGCTAGGCTTCACCGGTTTCTTGGCCTTCTTCTTTTTCTTCGAAGACTTTGACGACTGGCTACTAGAGCTTGAACCCCCATCATTGGTCTTTGGAGTTGGACGTGGCTTTAACATCCCCTCAACGACCTGCTGTTCCAATATGCTTTTCCACTTGATCGCCGGACATGTCCGAAGATCATTTAGCATTCTCTTCGTTTTTGAAGATAATACAACCTCCCACGGAGTTTCTTCAATGACAGAGCATGTTGCCCCCGGCGTATTCGTCCCTTTAGAGGTGTGAGGCTGCGGGGGATTCACCTTCCATTTGTCAGATAACGCAAATTTTCCCTGTCTATACTGGTTTTCAAGCCAATTTTTGAAAACGTAGCAGTCCTCAATCGGATGGCCTAGCACTCGATGATAGGGGCAGTAATTAGGTTCGTTGACGTCACTTGGTTGCAACGGACGTTTTGGATCTGGCAGATTTATAAGTCTGTTGCGTAATGCCAGCTCGAATAACCTCTTCGTTTTATCGCGGGGAAAGGAATAAGGACGTCCCATCCTATCCTCAAGGGGTACGTAAGGGCGCGTATTGTTTGGACGAGCAACCGGCTTCAAGTCGTTCGGTTGTTGTTGAGCATTAGCGACAATGATCGCTTTTCCCTTTCCTTTGTCAGTTCGGGAATCTGGCTTTGGGAGAGGGGGTTTATGACCCATCTGGTCCATTTGCGCTAGTTTGTCAATCAAAGCCTGGAAGGAAGTCGTCTTGAAAAACATCATAAACTGTGAGATGGTTGCCTGTGGATCAAGGGTTCCAATAAACATTCCCACCGCAGGGGCTTCTTCTATGCGCTGCTCACACTTTGACCATAGATTACGCCACCGTATAGCGTACTGAACCCATGTCTCGCCGGGTTTTACCCTAGCGTTAATCAGTGCCGTCATCGGGGTACGTTCACTGGCACTTGCAAAGCGTTGGGTAAACAGCAGCTCCATCTCCGCGAAGGTTTTAATAGAATCATTAGGGAGTTCAGAGTACCACTCGAACGCCGTATCTGATAGACTTCCGACAAACTGGCGGAGCAAAAGCTTGTCATCACCGCCGGTGTTACCGCAAAGCGCCCTGAACTGGGCGAGATGCTGATGGGGATTGCCAGTCCCTTTGTAGACATGAAACTTGGGAATTGTGTAACCCGGCGGGTACTTGATTTGGTCATACCAGCCTGGATATGGCCGCCCCGTTTTTACGACGTGGCCGGCTTCTTCGGCCGCATGATGAACCTTTATTTGCTGGGCTATGTATTCGTCCAGATCAGTCTTAGAGATTGTATCCTCTTTAGCTGTTAATAGAGCGGACTGCGGATTTAATGTATCTCCCTTATCATCTCCAAGGACGGTTAGGGGTTCTTCAGCGGGAGGATCTTGTTGTATCATCATCCTTATCATGTCCTGGAAGAGGAGGCCCATCCGCTGTATGTTGGCCGCTTGTTCAGCAGCCTCTTTGTCCCTCTTTTCCAGTACTCGGCGAAGGAACTCGGCATCGGTCTCTTCCTCCTGGCGCTCATCTAAGGACGCCTCAGGGTTCTCTTTTGGCCCAGTGAGTGCAGCCATTGTGGTCATCATCTCCTGGAGCTTTTGTTGCTGCTCCTGAGCCTTGGTCACTGATCGGGTGAGCGGTCGGTGACCCGTAGAAGTGCGGCTTTCTTCCTTTCCAGAAGCCATATAAATCGTATGAACTGTTATGTCCCCTGACTTTGGAGGTTTAGGTTCACCGCCTTTAAACTTTGCCGCTGACGCGGGAGCTTTCTCTGGCCTCCTTCTTTTGTGGGCCATCGAGGTTGAAGGAGCCGTTAAAATGGGCATGCTAGCAATTGTTGCCCCTTGCTGTTTAACGGGGCGGGTTTTGTCCTTTTCCACCTTTGCCTTTTTCTGGCGATGAAAGTGATCTGGGTCAATCACAGAGTCTTGAACCCTACGCCAAACCTTGTAAACTTTCGAGGATAGCCGTTGAGGGGGCTGTTCTTGTTTTGTTTCTGAAACTCTCTCCGCAGGTGGAGGAGATCTTTTCAAGGTAGCGGTTGGAGAGTTCTTACGCACTCTCCTCAGTAGTTCAAAACTGTTCCCAGTTGGAACAGCAGCGTTGACTTCCACCATTGGAGCGGGTGGAGTTATCCCTGAGGGGGAGTTGCCCCCGGCTTTCCTCACTCGTCGCCAATGGCGACATCGCGCACGACGAGTCGTTGGGACTGGCTCGGAAATCGAGATGGTTTCTTGTTGCCCCCTGTTTGAGTGTGGGGTAACTGCCGATGTCAGCCTGTCGAAGACTGATGCCTTTTGACCAGCTGGGAGAGGGGTGGGAACCGTCAATCTTGTGAAGACCGACTCTCTGATGGGAGAAGCCGCTTTAACGACATCCGAAGCAGCGGCCGTTGCCCTCTTTGGGACGGCCACTTTATAGTTCTGACCTAGCCTGGTGAAAACGGAGGCTGTCGGTTTAGTAGCGGGCGACCCGTTGACAGGGGCTGTCGGAACAGTGAGCCGGTTGAAGACCGACTTTTTACCCACTTCCAGTGCAGGTATTGGTGCAGAAAAGCTTGCAGGTGGGATCATAGTCCCGAAGAACAAGCCGGTGGTGGCTTGGATCACTTGGTCTACCGGCAGAGTAAGGAAGGAAGCCGCTTGGGGCCCATATGCTACACCTCCTGGTGAGGTGGAGCGTCCGTTGCAGCGGCATTTCGAGCAGTTGGTACAGCTAGAGGCCATTGAATCTTGAATTCTGCGCCAGGTAAAAGACCAAATCTTAGTAACTTGAAATCCGAAGACAACCATTTAATGAACCGCGATTGGTTCGCGAAGACGACAAACGAAGTGTGGAGTGGAAAGAGAAAGAGGTCCCACCGGGCGTGCCAGAATCTGTTCCCCTCCGAATGGCGGCCTGGACTTGGCGTCCATGCCTGATGTTCAGGGCAGATGCTATTTGGTTTTATCCGTTTATCTCTCCGAAGATGCCAAGTTGATTTATGGCACCGTGTATCGGAGGTTTAGACGGATGCGGCCGATGTAGCAGACTTCGTCAGATTCCCCCTCAGGATGAGGGGTTTTTGATTATGGGGACGCTCTTCCCTGCAGGCGCAAGCCCCTGCAGTTAATTACGCTACCGCATCGCGGTAACAACTTTCTCCTTCTCCAGAATTTCACTTCGTGTCGTATGTGTCTGTTTTGTTTGTGGTTGCCCGTGGATTATATACGGAGACTGAGTAATGCCGTCGCCCGTAGGACATGGATTAGTCCAAATCCGTATTTACTTAGATTTGGGTTTGGTGTTTTCAGTTTAAGGATGCATTAGTCGCGTTGCGGCTAAGATCAACTTAAACGTTCGTCAAGGATACGTTAGTCCTGTTTTAGACTAAGATCAACTCAACGTAGTGATTAATTTAATGTATGGCCATCGGGACTCGTCACCTCTCTGACGTCGTTGAAGGATTACAACGACATGTATCAGAGGAGCTCGGAGATGTACCCTCGAACCAGAGTTGATTGGGAGTTTTATAATCCATTTGAATATTTAAGGATACGTTAGCCGTGTTTGGGGCTAAGATCAACTTAAACGTTTGTTAAGGATACGTTAGTCCAGTTTGAGACTAAGATCAACTTAACGGGACCGTTTAGATCTGACAAAAGAGCATTTGGGTTCTATTGTGCCAGTTTAGGGACGTGGTGGTCCAATATTAGTTTAGGGACGTTTCGGTCCGATATTAGTTTAGGGACGTTTCGGTCCGATATTAGTTTAGGGACGTTTCGGTCCGATATTAGTTTGGGGACGTTTCGGTCCGATGTTAGTTTAGGGACGTTTCATTCCGATGTTAGTTTATGGACGTTTCGGTCCGATATTAGTTTATGGACGTTTCGGTCCATTATTAGTTTAGGGACGTTTCGGTCCGATGTTAGTTTAGGGACGTTTCGGTCCGGTATTGGGTGTGTGGCCGTTGGGACCCGTCACCTCTTTGACGTCGTTGAGGAATTACAACGATGGATGTCAAAGGAGTTCGAAGATGTACCCTCGAACCGGATGTAGATTGATTTAGGAGAGCCATTTTGCTCAGCCAATTTAATTTAAGGACTTATGGCCACGATTGGGCTAAGTCCAGTAAAAAAAATGTCCAACATTGCTTTTGCATTTCCTTTTATTTTTATTTGGGCTTTTCCCAGAAAAGATGCAGGGCATCAATTTGTTTTGGGCTCTGTTCTTTATGAATGATGCAGAGCATCAATTTTATTTGGGCTCAGCCCTTTTATTGCTTTGCAATTTATTTTGGCCTGCTAGGTCTTTTTGATTTGAGCCTGGCCCTTCAAGTAATGCATTGCATTTGTGCAAAGCACCAAGAATCTTTTAGATTCAAGGAAAGGAGTGCAGAGCACTTTTTAATTTCTTGATCTAAATTTAGATCAAAGAGAAGAAGAAAAATCTTTTCTTTCTTTCTATCTCAGAGAACCAGAGGTTCTCTAGCAAGTGCAAGGCACAATTTTTTTTTTATTTTTATTTATTTATTGAAGATCACTGATTTTGTCTTTTAGATCAATGATCTATTCCTAAGAGAATTTTCTCTTATTTCAGAGGTTTTTACCTTCTTCTTTGTGTTCTCAAGAAGTTCTCTTCTTCTTCTTCTTTTTTTAATCCAATTGTCTATATCTTTGAAATGGGGTCTGGGGTCCTTTTTATAGTATTCAAAAATCAGTTAAATTTGTTAAAAAGATCTTTTCTGAGTGATTTGGGAAATTTTCCCCACCGTTGGATCTTTGATCCAAAGGCCCCTGTTTTACAGAAGAAATCTTCTTGTTTAAACAAGAACAGAAAAAATATCCTTAAATCTTCACTCTGTTGTTGCGCAACTCACCAGCGCGTGACACGTGTCGCGCAGTGAAGCGCTTGCGCAGCAGCGCTTGCGCAACTGCGCAGACACGTGTCGCGCAGCGGTGCGCTTGCGCAGCAGCGCTTGCGCAACTGCGCAGACACGTGTCGCGCAGCCGTGCGCTTACGCAGTTTGTGCTTGCGCAACTGCGCAGACACGTGTCGCGCTGCCGTGCGCTTGCGCAGTTTGTGCTTGCGCAACTGCGCAGACACGTGTCGCGCAGCCGTGTGCTTGCGCAGTTGAACGTTGCTTATGTTTTTTAAAGAGCCTTGCTCTGATTGGACGTACTGCCTTGGGCGTTGTGCTGCCGTGTCAACTTCTGACACGTGGCGCGTTGCACGCAGCGCACGGGAACTGAAGCGTTGCTTCAAAATTTGAATTTTCAAAATTCAAGTAGAGCCTTGCTCTGATTGGGGGAACAGTTCCAGATTTAGTTACAGTAGCTAAATTATCACAAAATCCTAGTTTGTGATACTGCACAACTAAACATGCTACGTGTCGTATATATAATTTTACTCCAAAACTGATATTAGCTTACAGATTTAACCTTTTGAAAAATTACTTTATTTAAACAATCCCAAACATACCTAAACACCTACAGAGAGATACCCAAAAACCCACAACACCCAATTCCCTCAAAGGTCCGGCGAGATCGGATTTTCCTTGATGGTCGCCGGCTAAAATCCGAGCACTGGAGTTCGTTTTCTTATGGTTAATTCTAGGTCTAAATTATAAGATCAAGGTACTGTTTGATCAATTTATTTATCATCTAAACTATAGCAGATTTTCACAGAGCTAAACTTTACCTAAAATACGATATTTGATTTCTAAACAAAACATTACTAACTTAAGTTACAGGATTTGAAGTTATACCTACTGAATGATTCATAAGAGAACACCAGCTCCAGAATCCTATGATGGAATCCTCTAAGGGTTGTAGTGTATTGTGTTTGATGAAGGGTACACTTGATGAAGGAAGCCATTTCTCTTTCACTATGATATGAACACTTAGAGAATTTATTGGTTTGGTGCTGAAAAAGGTATGTTTTTAGTTGGAATAGCTACTGAATTCCCATAATTAAAATTTGTAAATAGGTTGAGGAGCTATGTAGAGAAAGCATGTGGCGTGTGATGAGAGGGGGAGGTGACATGAGAGGAAGGATGTGGTGTCACTTGATGAAGCATGAGTGATTCATGCAATGAGGAGGTGTTGGATTTGAAGAAGGAGGTGTAAAATGAAGAAGGAGGAGGTGTAGAGATGTGAGCAAAGTGAGGGTGAGGTGTTATGAGGGTGTATCCTAGCATATCTTAAACCAACCATAATTTTAAAAAGGAATGTAAAAATAAAGAAAACCCTCATAATACAATTCTACATTCATAAGAAATAAAAGATATGAAATAATTAATCTATCTCTTAAATGTCATTAGCTTAGTTTAAAATTCAATATCATGTTAAAATAATTAAATATATCATTTTTAATTGATATCACACTTATATTTACATTTATCAAATTAATTACATTTTTCGGACATGATTCCGATACTCAATTTCATAAGCGATATCATTTTCGTAAATTTATCAATTTTTATTATTTTTATAATAAAAAAATTATAATTAAATATTATTAATTTTCCAAAATGTTACATCTCTTTAGCGAAACTAGCAGATGCTACAAACTCGGATTGTTTTTTGATTACTTCTATTGTTTCTGCTTTGCATAGTGGTATTTGTGAAATATCCTGCACCATATTCGATAAGGAAAGAGCCGAGATCCCTTCACCGGGAGTGACCACTTTAGCAAAACTAGTTAAAGTCTCAAAAAACACTCCTTTTAAAATTCACTCGATTCTACAACGATATCAAGTTCATTACGCAAAGGGTTTTCTTAGAAACTTGTCGTAGCCCTCCGCCATTTCAGATAAGTAATTTTTAGTATTCGTGCTGCGTTTGTTGACCTTAGTCAAGACGTAGTGTGCGGTAGCTAATTAGTGCTTATCTGCAAGCATATGATGCGATTGAGTTGGGGTAGTCGTGCGGCTTTGTTAACCTTAGCCAAGGGTCGTGCGGGTGGGTTTAATTCAATCAAGAAATGACGGATTGAACTTGGCTAGCGCTTATGATTTATTGACCTTAGCCAAGGTCATAAGTTTCTAGGGGCAAAATATTATTGGGAATTTCAAGTGTTGAAATTTGCAATGAGATTGCATACCTTCTATGAGATAGTTTGATCCCGATACCCACTGCGAGTAAGAGTTACTCCTGGGAGAGCTTTACACATTACAATTAATCGATCAAGTAGGTGTTTAGAAAGGTGTTAACGGGGTTATGCCCCTGGGAAAATGAGGTTTATTTTAATTAGGTCCGTGCGAAAGCACGGGGAACCTTCCTCAAAGTACCAACACTGGCCTGGCCGAAAGATTGGCGAACTTATATGGTGTAATTAATCCTGGCTAGTCTTACCTTTTAGGAGTTGAAGGTAGATTTGACTAAAACAGTGGAAGCCATCCTGATTAGATAAACTAATAACCAATATAATTCTGCAAGAGCGCACGCAGAGTGTTTTCTTCTCTCTCTCTTCTGGCAGCGACCATGTCACGCCTTAATCATGATAATAATATGGATGCATTGACCGAACTTGCTTATTATACTGAGATAGGAAACGTTGGTTTCGCTCTATATTATAACAGTTATAAGTCTGAGCAGGAAATAGGGGAATATCCGGATTTCCATGCCACCCATTCGAGGAATGAGCATGTTGATGCATATTCTTCGGGTGTCTTCATTACCAAGAACTGTTTCTCAGTATCCTCTACGTCCTGGGTATGTAATACCGGATCAGGATCCCGCATATATAATATGTTACATGGGCTACAGAGAGGTAGAGAACTGAGAATGGGTGATATGTCTTTAAGTGTTAGAAAATGATGCAATTGTTGCATCCAATCCAGTTGGCAGATATCACCTTTTATTAATACATTGATTTTGAACGAATGCTATTACATACCGAACCTGATATACTAAATTACATCAGTTTCTTTAATAAGTTAAAGAAGGATATAATTATGTATTGGAGGATAATATTGTGAACATTTTCTTGAATCAAGAGTTGATTCGATCATGCACGTTAGATAATAGCATATACGTTCTAAATCAAACCACAGTTCAAAATATGTAGAACACACACCCTAGAGGAGTAGTTTAGAAATAAACGAATCCTTCTTGTGGCATTGTAGACTAGGTCATATCAATGCAACATGACCGGCTAAGTTACATAAGGATGAATATGAGAATCTGCTCATCTTATTCTACATGCTAGTCTTGTCTCAAAGGTAATATGACCAATACCCTGTTTACTGGAAACAGAGAATGAGTTAGTGAACTCTTGGACGCATGCATGATGATGTATACGGTCCTGTGTCTACAAATGCCAAGGTTGGTTCTTGGTACTTCATTACATTCATTGACTATCTCTCAAGATTCGGACATATGTTCCTGTTTAAACATGAGTCTGAAACTTTTGAGAAATTCAAGGAATATAAGCTTGAAGTTGAGAACCGAACGAGTGGAAGTATTAAAGTCTTTCGATGTGATCGAGGAAGAGAATACTTGCTCAAGGAGTTCCCGGAGTTTATAAAAGAAGAATGTGATTCTCTCTCAGCTTACTCTTTCGAGTACACCACAGCACAACAGTGTATCTGGGCGGAGGTATCGCACCCTATGAGATATGGCGCGCTCTATGATGATGACTGCTGAGTTACCTGTTTCCTTTTAGGTGTTATGCACTTGGGAAGCTGCATACCTATTGAATGGGGTTCCATCCAAATCAGAGCCTACCACTACATATGAGATATGGTGTGGGAAGAGACCATGTCTTAAACAAGTTAAGATATGGGGTTGTCTGGCCTATGTTGAAAAGCAAAATCCGGACAAGCTCGAGGCAAGGTCAGATCTATATAAGTTTGTTAGGATATCCCAAACATTTGTGAAGGAATATCTTCTACCACTCTGAGGAGCAAAAGGTGTTTTGTTTCTCAGCATGCCACCTTTTTAGAAAAGGAATTTCTTGTGAAGAAATTAGTGGACATGAGGTAGAACTGGAAGAAGTTCTAGCTAGACAAACTAACAGCTGATGATTTGGTAAAACCAAAGGATTCAATAGTCTCCAACGAACCTCAGCCTCTCCGCGAATCTAGTAGGGTTCCTCATCCACTTGAGAGATACTACGGTCTTCTCGGTGACAGTGGGAGCGAGGATTGCATCATGATTGATGAAGGCCTAACTAGGTTCTGGCAGGCTATCATAAGTGGAGACTTTGTGAAAAGGATAGATGCTATGCGATCAAAGATGGAATCCATATACACCAACAAAGTATGACTTTGTATGTTGCACCTGAAGGGGTAAAACCCATTGGGAGCAAATGGATCTTGAGAAGATTTTTGGTGTAGATGGAAAAGTTGAGGCTTTCAAAACTATGCTTAAGTCCATCAGGATCAATACAAGCATCACGGAGTTGGAACATCTGTTTTGATGTGACAATCAATGAGTTTGACTTCATCAAAATGGTAGATGAACCTTGTATATACAAGAAGGCTGTAGAGAGTAATGTTGTCTTCCATGTATTGTACGTAGATGACATACTCTTGATAGGAAATGGTTTCCTATGCTACACTCGGTCAAGCTCCTCTTATCATGAAGATTCTCAATAGAAGATCTGGATGATACCTACTATATCTTGTGGATTATGATCTATGGCGATAGATCTAAGTGGATGTTGGGAGTGTCCCAAATCCAGGTACATTAACACCATACTAAGGGGGTTTAGTGTGGAAGATTCTATGCGTGGTGGTTCGCCCACTTTTTCATGGATCACTCTCTCCAAAACGATGTCTTCCGAGACTGATTTGAAGAGAGCTCGCGTGCAAAGGATATCCTATGCTTCGGCAGTAGACTCTATCAGAGTATGTGATGTTATGTACCAGACCAGTTGTAGATGACTCACTAGGTGTAGTGATAAGGAATCAATCGAATCTTGGGAGAATCACTGGATAGCTGTGGAGGACATTCTTAAGTACTTAAGAAGTGCTAAAAGAAAGTTCTTGGTTCGAGCTTCCAGAGTGATAAGGTCGACTGAAAGTCAGTCACAGGCACTGTCTTTACCCTCAGTGGAGGGACGGTATGTTAGAAGAGTTCCAAGCTAGATACCGTGACATACTAGACAATAAAGGCTGAATACATTGCTACCAATGATGCTGCCAAAGTGGCTGTTTGGGAATTTCTTGTTCATGAGATGAACAAGATTCCTACCATTGAGCATCCAATAACTGTTATTGTGACAACAATGGAGTTGTGGCTTTGGCCTAGGAACACAGGTCCTATCAGCGTTCCAGACATATTCTGAGGCAAGTATCACCTGATCAGGGAGATGGTTGATCTCCAAGGGATCGAGGTGAGGAGAGTAGACATGAATGATAACACAGCGGATCCACTCATAAAGGCCTTACCCCTAGAGAGACTTCTATGGGATGGTTGAGTATGGGATACTACAACCACTGCTAAATTGTTGAGAATGAGATACTGCAGCAAATAACCTTAGTGCAAGTGGAAGATTGTTAGTTATATGTATGCCCTAGAGACCATTACTGTACATGTGATGTATATTGTAGTGGATGCTTGGACATATATAGGGAGGACTTTCTTGCTCGATATGATCGTATGCTATCTGGTTGCTCTTTATCTTAACATATACACTTATTGTCTCTCTATTATATGTTGATAAAGCCCTTAGGATCAGTACTTGACTACCAGGACTATGATATAGATCATACTAGAGGAGACATGGGTAGTTGGCAAGTACATCCTTCAAATATTCCTGGTCATGGGAGTATCGAGACAGGGCATCGATACTGTTATGACCCGAAGGTACGGAATGTGACCGGCACTTAAATTACGGAGCGTCTAGAAGCGCAACGTAATCTAAGTAAGCTGAAACTCAGAAATCTAAACCATTTAAAAGAAGAAGTAAAGGAAAACATATTTAAAAGCAATATCAAATTTCTCAAAAATTTCGGCAGAGTCTCCTTTGTAAAAACTGGCCCCAAATGGGTACAAACAAGAATAATATATACAAGCAATAAGAAGGCATCCCCAAGCGGGAGCTAGCTCTACGCCAAAAGGCGGAAACAACCACACAATGCACTAAAATATACAACGCCGAAGGGCGAGGCTCAAAACTCAAAAGAAAACCAAATCCACCAAAACCATAATAATACAAGCACGACTCTAAGGTCGAAATAAAAACAACCGGTCTTCTAAATCTATCAAATAATACAAGTCTGGTTGATGGTGCTTACTAGATACAAATGAAATAATAAAAGTACAACGGTGATTCTGATACAAGTGAACCAAACTACCAGCAATTCACCCTGAATGAAATGATGTGCCAGCAAACTGCCAAGGAAACCTATACATCGAAACCTGTAAGAAAATTTGGCACAACGGGGGTGAGTTGCCAACTCGTGAGTAGAAGACATCTGCGAGTAGAAATCGCATGCACGATGCTTTCCTAGGTTATAATAATATACCTAATATAACACTAGTCATCTAGTAGTGGCAGGGTAATAATCTATGTGTAAGTGCAATGCTCAGTGCTTGTGTCAGTGCCTCAAGTAGTAACATGTCATGTGTATGAGTATGCATGCACCATGAATGTAAAACAATCAACCATGAAATCTGGATATATCTGTATAAGATATCTTTAACTTGTATCATGGTAAAATTTGTAGGGTAATCTGAAACATCATCAATGAAATCCATGTAAATCCGTATCAAGTATTGACAAAAAACATGTAAATTTCAAAGTCTCAATACCTCATAGTCTCAATATCTCATAGTCTCAATATCTCGGGCTCCGTCAGTCCGGATCGGTCCATATCATCAAATCTCACGACAACGGTCGGTATCTTCTGGATATCCGCCGCGCCAGACATCACTGGTAGGTAGTCTTCCCCTGCCAGGCTTATCGTCTACAACTCAATCTTCTTGCCCTGGGGTACCATACCGGGTCCACCATGTACCCGAGACGGTTCATCCACTCCTCGAATCGGTTCTCAAAATCCAACAGAAAATATGAAATCTCATGGTGGACGACACATACATCACGAGAAAACCGCAACTTGTATTTTAAAATGAGAGGGAGAGAGAGAGAGAGAAGTTTTTATATATATTCTTGCAGTTTTCCCCAAAATCCAGAAATCTCATAGAAATCCAAAATCCCAAAATCATGAGTAAGTAAATAATGAGTATCGGCATAAGCCCCACAATACTGCATGAAAACATGAAAATGTGAATGTATGAAGTGTCTAAGTAATAAATGCAATGTCTAAACTAGCACATGAGAGTAATCATACAATATTATATTGGTCTAGCATTTAGCTGATTATATCAATAAAAGATAATATGTTCTAAAGTGTACGTGACATGGCAATTACTGATGATGATGTGTGTGAGCCGGCAAATAAGTGTACATGGAACATGTGCATCATCGGTAATGATGCTGGTGTCCTAACAGGCAGAGTTTCATATTAGCTAAAGAAACATATGTAAGAATATGCAATGCGATGAATACAACATGAATATAACGGTGAATGTGTAGTAAACGCACAACTAGAAAATACATACTAATTACGAGTCATACAGTTTGTTGTTTGCAAAATCACGATTCATTAGTTTTGAAAATAAGTATGACTCGAGCCTAAACTAAGATCTACCTAACCAACTAAGGAACTAACTAAAGATACTAGTCGAAAGGTAAGAAGAATCCTCCTAAGGTCTGAGTCGATATCTCTAGTAGTCGGCGATCCAGCCTCAATAGCGTCATTTACGTAGTACGACTTCCTCGAGTCAAGAGGGCGGATCAATCATCACATATATGCCTCGTATGGTAAAACCCATCGTACGGCTTCCCAAAATCGGGGTACGGGTCAACTATCACATATATACATCATCGTTCGTATAGTATCATCATCAAACAATATCATGATCAAGGGAACTGTGCTATAATCGCATACATCCCAATATCATCAAACATATATCATTGTCTGTGTAAATATACATCGTCAAATGATCCTCAGAAATATCATGTCATATATCATATCGTGATCAAGTCACGTATTACAATCCGGTTTCTATTCTAGAGTCTCATACATTCCAATGTCATCAACACATATTATCGTTTATATAAATATATTTTATATAATCTCACTGTCCAACGATCCACAACTATCATAACTCGATCGTATATCCAATATCTCACGGCATCATGCCCAGTCATACCGACTCATCCCTAGATATCATATAACCTCCTCATAACACATGTATATGTTGTATATATATACACACACACACACACACATTCCTATATATATATATATACACACACATATACACTAAGTCAAGTTTATATGTGTGCGTGTGTGTGTGCGCCTACATGAAGCCTACGAATTCCCTCCAAGGCAGTCATCCTCTGGTTAAGTCTTTCTAAATCAGTCTAGTCCAACCTAAAGTGTTCAATAGGACCCTACTCGCCAAGAATCTAAGGTCACGTCCGACTTCCTAATAACAGTACGTAATATTCCTATTCTACGTTTGTGGGGGTGCTATAGGCCATCCACCCGACTTCCCCCGTAGATATACATCTACTCACCTGGTCCTTATCTGCCGAAGTCAATGATGCCATCCTCTTCTTCATCGTCCGAAATCCACGTGGGAAGTACCTATACGCAAACATATATAATATCGTAAACCAAAATCATGGATAAAACCAAAACGGCGCACGAACGAGCATAGGTTAAAATCTACGACCCGCTCATGCAAAATAACCAAATAACCCTCGACATCGGCATACAAATGTCGATTGATCGAGATAAAATACAAACACACCAATCATGGTTTCACTAATCGCTAATTATAATATGAAATAGATTGCAACTCATTAAAATCTCAAAATAAATCAAATCGATTTATTTCCGAAAACCTAGAAAGCACTTAATTTTTGTTTTAATTCGAAACTTGATGTTTTAACAAAACTAATGGTCATAATATTCAGTAAATATCATAACTAGGTTATATAAATCATTTCTATAATTTATTCTCATCAATTTGTATTGAATTGAAAATTCTAGTTTGCAAAAATATCAAATTTTAATACTTTTTATTGCAAAATTAACAATTCAACAACTAAGCTAGATTTTGCATATTTTAAAATGTTAGACCACTCATGGAAACCTTAATGATGTGCTAAAAACCCTAACTAGATTTTAATCCCACATTTTAAATTAATTTCTAAACCCTAGTTAGCAAAATTAGCATAATTATCACAATTTTTAAACCAAAAATTAGCAACTAGTAACTAGATTATGTTTAGCATTCCATTAACATGGTAATCTCCTCATTAAAACCATAATCTAATGATAGAAACCCTCATCATAATTTTATCTCACCAATATATATGATTTATAAATATCTAGTTTACAAATAGCTTAATTTGTACAATTAAAATGTAACAATTAGTAATTTAACAATCTAGATTAGATTTTACATGTCTTTATGTGTTAATCCACTCATTAAAACCATGAACAATTGATAAAAAAATCCCCACTTGAATTTTATCTCACCTATTTATATGTGTTATAAAAACCTAGTTTTCAAAATTGTTTAATTTAAACAATTTTGAAACAACAATTTACAATACAACAACTACACTAGATTTTTCATTTCTTAAAATGTTAAACCACGTATTATAACCCTACTCTATCAATAAAACCCTAACTTGATTTTAAAAACCCTTTCTTTAATTTTGAATCATAAAATTAAAACCATAATTAAGCTTCTAATTAGGCTAGATTAAAGTAATTAGCAACAAATTAAACATGGGGTTAGAATTTATACCTCCATAAACATGAGATCAAACATGCAAACTTGTCTCCAAAATGCTAACTTTGCTCCAAGATCCTTACTTGTTTGGAAAAAGAATGAAGGGTAGAGATTTAATTAGGAATTAGTGGTGTTTTATTTTAGATTTTTGATGGATTTTTGAACATTTTTTATGAGATGAGGAGTTGGGAAAAATTGGGACTGCCACTAGCTAGCCTCGGCCACATGAGGGAAAGTGGAGAGAGAGAGAGAAATGAGTGTAGAATTGTGTAGAAACCACTTGAATAAATCATTTCCTTTAAGTCTTTTCACATTTATTTGATTTTATTCATTTTTCTTTTCTAAATAAAACCAAGAAAATTCTAGAACCATGGAGATTTTGAGAAAGAATTGACATGTTACGCACTTGATTCCAATATGTCATGGTTAACATTTGTAAAATTAACACATTCCAATTTGTATTTTACACTAATTTAATATATATTTAAAGCTTATATTAATATTTGAATTTAATTAATTTAGGAAAAATATTTAATTAAACTAACAATTTATAAGTGACCAAGTAAATACCAAATACTATCAATTACATAGTTAAAATAGGTGTATTTAATTCTATATTGAAAAATAATTATAGTTGAGTTTTATGGAAAATACGGTTTGTTTTACCGATTATCAGAAAATTCACCTAAAGGATTTTATTTAATTAATTGTTTATTTATTTATTTTTAAAACGTTACAGATACTCCAGAGTAGAGTAGCGTGTACACTTCTCGACCCATGTGATGGGCAATGGATGATCCCACATCCATTGGTGTTTGACATCAAAGAAGGTATACGGGTGCTCAGTGGAGACTGGTGCACTGGACGGACTCGCCGAGAACTTCTAGGTAGTATTATACCTATCGTCGGATAGCAGTTCTCTGGTGACACTGGTACAGGTTAGTCTGTAGACCCGAGATCGTCATAGAGACTTGTGTGATTCCCACTGTGCTTTGATTTCCATCATACCACGGTAAAGAGATCGTGCAAAAAGGTGGTTTTTGGGTACAGTCCTGAGTCATATGGAGGCAATGAGCGATAGGAGGGGTTTCGTCTCTCCCGGTATTGGGAGTTGATGTTGCGCTATGCTCGATTGGCTATAACAGGAAATCCCTAGCCAGGGTTGCTGAGATTTACTGGTAAGTGTTATCAGTAGTTTCTCGAACCATTATGGATCTTGTATCGGCATGACTTATCAGGCTATTGGGGTCTGACGTTATACCACCCCAGGCTGTGATATGCGACATATCAGACGAAGAGACCGGACTGTACGGTAGTGTTACTGATTAGATTCGCAGGAGTACGAGCAGGCTTGCTTGTTGATCTTCTGATCGCTCAATACCCGGATGGCCGTTACGTTTAGCAGACCGCTTGCGGCTTGTGGGTGTTTGATATGATCATCACCAACTGCCGGCGTATTGACGAGTCTTTAGAGTCCTACACAGAGGTTTCCTGGCTCAAGCTAAATGGAGTAGGAGAACATATGTGATATGTGTGGGACCGAGATTAATACTGTATGTGATACCGTATTCTATTCTCGCAATATGTGACATAGGTCAGTTATATGTGATATAGCTGGGTTATTGGATCAAGTGTTGATTCAATAAGTTGTTACATTTCATATTAGTCGGTTATATGTGATATAGCCAGATTATTAAATCAATTGTTGATTTAATGTATAATTATATATTTGATATATTAAGTTACATTAACTAATATTCATTCACTTAAGATTTCTTTTCTCACTTGATTTGTGCATGTGTATATATGTGATATATATAAGTGTACAAAGTTTTGTGTCATGCTTGATGATACATGCAACTTGGGTGTATGTATGACTTTCACCATGCTTGGTTTAATCCTAGGGTTTTTAATGGATTAAGTAATTCAAAAACTAAATGATTTTGTCAAGGTATGAAGCTTGTAGAAGCTTGGATTGCCATTGACTAAGTCTACTTGTTTTTTTTTGCATAAGATATTTATAAACCCAACCATTATCCTAACCTTGGTTAAGTCTCTACAAAGGTTAACATATGATGTTAACTCACCTAAGGTTGCCGTTCTCTACTAGAAAATTGATCATGAGAGTTTTCTTCTTCTTTCTAAAAAGCACTCTAGCTTCAATAGAGATGATGGAAAATGAGTGAGAAAATTATTTCTAAAGTGAGCAAAATTCCTACTTCATCATTCTCTACCACTTGCCATTTAGTATAGGGTGTTTGCTTCACTAATTCCATAATTAGTGAAGGGGTAGCTTGGGTTAGTGTCTCCTCGACGTAGATCATCTTCAGCCTCGAAGACTTCGATGAAAGCTTGTTCATTTCTTCATGGGAGCCTCTTTAGAGTCCGGGAGTTCGTGATCGCAGCGAAGAGACTACTACACGAAGCTGTTGAAGTGAAAGACCAGTCTACAAAGGTTGTATTCCTTGTTCACTTTAGTTGCAAAGTTGTTTGCATTCGTTTCGTCGGATTTTCTATTTTCGATTCTAGGGTTAGGGTTAGCTAGAATGGCAAAAATTTAAATATGGCATGGATGATACCTCCAGAAACCTTGCTGCCGTGCTAGACAACCCAACAGGGATCTCGGATCTTTCCTTATCGAATAAGGTGCTGGATATTCTACAAGGAATACCGCTATGCAAAGCAAGAACTAGAGCTACCAGTTTTTAAAACAAGTTTCTACAACATCTTTTAGGTTTCTTTTATTTCTTTTATTAATCTCATTAATGAAGTCCCATCTGTTATGCTAAATAAGCATCATATTAGAAACGAAAGCAGCAATATTTATTTTATCTCATATATATGATATAGGCATTCGTCTCAGAACATATCAAGTGATTACATCACAGAATATCAGCAGTAGAAGAATTGTTAGTTATATGTATGCTCTAGAGGCCATTACTATACATAGGATGTATATTGTAGTGGATGCTTGGACATATATAGGGAGGACTTTCTTTCTCGACATGATAGTATGCTATCTGGTTGCTCTTTACCTTAACGTGTACACTGACTGTCTCTCTGTTACATGTTGGTAAAGCCCTTAGGATGTGTACTTGACTACCTGGACTATGATGCGGATCATACTAGTGGGGACATGGTAGTCCATAAGTACATCCTTCAAGGTCCCTAGTCGTGGGTGTATCGAGATGGGGCATCGATATACCAGAGTAGACTAGCGTATACCTTCTCGACCCATACAGATGGGCGATGGATGATCCCATATCCATTGGTGTTTGACATCAGAGATGGTGTACGGGTGCTCAGTGGAGACTGGGTACACTGGACGGACTCGCCGAGAACTCCCAGATGGTATTATACCTCACGTCAGATGGCAGTTCTCTGGTGACACTGGTACAGAGTAGTCTGTTGACCCGAGATCGTCATAGAGTCTTGTGTGATTCCCACTGTGCTTTGATTTCCACCTTACCATGTCCAAGAGGGCGTGCAAAATGGTGGTTTTTGGGTAAAGTCCCGAATCACATGGAGACAATGAGCGATAGGAGGGGATTCGTCTCTCCCGGTATAGGGAGTTGATGTTGCGCTGTGTTCGATTGGCTATAACCGGAAATCCCTGGCCAGGGTTGCTGAGATTTACTGGTAAGTGTTACCAGTAGTTTCTCGAACTATTTTAGACCTCATATCGATACGACTTATCGAGCTGTTGGGGTCTGACGTTTACCACCCCTAGGTGAGATATGCGACATATCAGACGAACGGACCGGACTGTACGGTAAGTGTTGCTGGTTGGATTCACAGGAGTGTGAGCGGGCTTGCTCGTTGATCTTCTGATCGCTCAATACCCGGGTGGCCGTTACGTTTAGCAGACTGCTTGCAGCTTGTGGGTGTTTGATATGATCATCACCTGCTGCCGGCGTATTGACGAGTCTTTAGAGTCCTACACAGAGGTTTCCTGGCTCAAGCGAAACGAAATAGGAGCGCATATGAGATATGTGCAGGACCGAGAATAATACCAGTATGTGATACTGTATTCTATTCTCGCGATTTGTATCATTGGACGGTTATATGAGATATAGCCGGGTTACCGAATCAAGTGTTGATTCGATACATTGATACACTTGATATTAGTCGGTTATATGCAGTATGACCGGATCATTAAATCAAGTGTTGATTTAATGATTTGATGTATAATTATATGTTTGATATATTACTTTACATTAACTAGTATTTGTTCACTTTAGATGGTTTTTCTCACTTGAATGTGCACATTGTATATATGATATATGTTTGTGCACTAGTTTGTATCATGTTTGATGATACATGCAAACTTGGGTGTGTGTTTTCTTTAAACCATGTTTAGGTTAATGGTTAGGGCTTTTACTTATTTATTTATTTTATTTATTCATTTTGGCAAAAACAAATATGGTGGCTTGCTTTGATTTACTCTTGAAGCTTCATGAAGCTTTGAAAGTCTTACCATTTTGTTTTTTCCCTTAACCCTAACCATTTATCTAAACCCTAGTTTATTCTCTACACAAGTTTACCTCACCCATGGTTGCTAAATGATAGACATCACTTGGATTTTTATTTTGGAGATAATTCTTTTTCTTTCTTCTTCTTCATCTTCTTCATGAAGAGAAGAAACCATTGCTAGCTTTTTCCAAGTGATGATTCCAAGTGAGAAATCCAAATCCAAAGTGAACCCACTTCCTATTTCTTCATCCTCTACCACTTGCCATGTAGTAGAGTGTGTTACCTTCATAAGTTCCATGACCTAGTGAAGGTGGAGCTTGAGTTTGAGTCGCCTCGACGTAGATCATCTTCGGCATCGAAGTCAACGACCTATCCCGCCCATTTTTCCGATGAAACCGACGCTAGAGTCCGGGATTCCGATGATCGCAGCAGAGGGACGTCAACACGGAGATAGAGAAGTAGAGGACCGGATCTACAAAGGTTGTAGTCTCTTTCACTTAGCAATAAAGTTGTTTACTTGCTTGTTTCGCCTTTAATCTCTAGTTAACGATCTTGCATAGGATTCTTAGGCACATGAAATTTTTGAATTTGTCATGGTTGATGCCTTGTGGAACCTTCTGAGTGTGCCTAGGAACCCTACAGTGATATCAGAGCCTAGCTAGAGCTTCAGGCGATGAGTAGACGAAATTAGAAACCCGATCGAACCCGAAACCCTAATTTTCAACCCTCTCTGGACAATTTTCAAAACTGTGGATTTTTGTGAATTAAAAATGCTCAGAAAATAGAGCAGGAAATTCTAAGAGTTACTGCAGAAAACGAACCCCTAACTCTACTAAATCGCCGTGGAACCGCGGCCTTACCCTGCTATTGGCGGCGGTTCCGCGGCCGTATGTGCTGATTAGGGATTCATTTTTATACAGTAATGCCCATATCTGTTTCCTCTGTTCTCTGGGAATTTTTAATCTGCACTCAAGAGTTGAGTTTTCTGGGTTGTATTGGGAGTTCGTAGATTTGATCGGATTGTCAAACTTTGTCTATGTTTTTTTCCGGATATTTTAGAACATGTTAAAAAGTTCGACCGGATATAAATACCCACTTTTTTCCCCTGCCGGGAAATTTCCAATTGTTGGATTTTTCCGTAGTTTAATGACGTTCTAAGTAGTGCAAGTAACGCGATGGACCCTCTAGAAGACAACAAACCTTAACTCGATTATGTGACCGTCTTGAACTGCCCTTTGAACCTTAGGGTTTGGGGCAGTACGGCGTGCCACATGTGAGACGTTGGCTTGACCCTTCTACGGCTGGACCGTTGGTACTGAGGCATGAAGTGAATGTTTTTAATCTTATGTCATGTGTTGAGCTGTTTCGGGAAAACTTGGGTGTTTGATTGTTCGATCGGAAAGTTTAACATTTTCTATTTATCTGGAATGTGATACAATATTTGGAATCCACAAATAGTTATGAGATAACTGATTTGAATATTATAAACATAGCAGTTTAGTCTAACTTGATCGGTTGCCACGGAATTTTGATGCGATCAAAAGTCCGTCGCTGTCACGACCCGAAATATTAGCTCGTGACCAGCACTTGAATCACGCCACGTCTAAAGGCGTAACGGAATCCAAGTAAGCTGAAACCCAGAAATCTAAACTTTTTTAGAAAAATAAAGGAGGTGAGGTTTTGAAATAAAGGTATAATGAAAACAAGTTTCGTCTTTTGAAAAATTTTGGCAGCACCTCCTTTGCATATTTTGATCCAAAACCACTATACATAACAAGAATAAGGGCATCCCCAAGCGGGAGCTAGCTCTTCGCCAAACGGCGGATCAAAACCACGCAATATAGTATAAATAAGTATACGACGCCCAACGGCGAAGTTCACCACAAAAAGATAAATAAAAAGAGCAAGATACAACCCCAAAGGGAAAATAAAACCCATCGCTCAAATCTCGCAACTACAAGTCTCACTAAGTCTCATCACTTATACAATTACAACTTTTGATTGATTGATGGAGTTAACTAGATACAATATGAAATAAAATACAAGTGTGGGTACGATACAAATGCCCCACCTACCAATGCAAAACACCCAAATGAATCTGTGTGCCAGCGAATCCGCTACTGATCCAAGCGGTCAACCTGCAAGAACTGTGGCACAACGGGGGTGAGTTGCCAACTCGTGAATAGAAATATACCTACAAGTAGAAATCGAATAAACAACGACTCCTAGGTAACCTATATCATAAGGTAGTACTATGATATCTAGGGTGACCGGGTCGTATATGTGCCAACAAGGTAGTCACTATCTATATGCATGTGGATAACATCCAACAGTAAAAATCAATGCATGCGGATATGTGGATCTCGTCCACCCATAAATCAATATCTCTAAGCATGTGCAAAATCTCCGATAGTAGCATCGGTGTATGTATGTATGTATGTGGATCTAGTCCACGCGTCAACCACTGGCGCAACAATATCATGCATGTAAATATCATAAAAGAGTGTGCATGAAAGTATGAGGATATATGTATATCAACAGTGTCCCTCCCGACACATCAAATCATGGAACCTGAGTGCCTAGCATCGACACTCGAAAACATCATCAAAACCGTACCCAGCATCGGCACGTAAATTCTCATATATCTCAAGCGCCGTATCCTCAGATCGGCCCTCAGGCGCCTCACTCCGTGGTCGGCCCTCATATCCATCTCACTACTCCAGTCGGTATCCTCCGGATAACCGCCGAGTCTACATACTATCACCGGTAGGTAGTGCTCCCCCTGCCGGGCTCACCGTCTAACATATACGAGTCTTCTTGCCCCGGGGAACCTCACCGGGTCCCCCATGTACCCGCAATCGGTGCCTACCACTCCTCGAATCGGGTTTCACATGCCACTCTCAGAACCGAGAAATCATATGGTGGACGCACTGAAATATCATATCAAGAGAAACCGGGTTTTTAAAACAACATGTACTTTCTTTTGAAATAGCCGCGGTTCTCAAATTCAGAAATCTCATGAAAACAGCATATCTCAATGCGTAAAATAATAGAGCATGATGTATGCGACATGTAAAAAGAAATGCGAGCATATCCGTGTATCATGCAATATGGAATAGTGATATGACATATTAAGGGGAAAACCGCTCTTTTGAAATGATTCCAGTTTTTAAAGTATAGCATGCGGTTCCCAAATTTTACAATAAAACCGGTTATCTATGTAGGTACAATATGAATATGCACAAGTATAGATGTACCACGTATGTGTGCACGAATATGAATATACAATGTGTATGTGCACAAGTATGGGTGTATCAAGGTATATGTACACCAAAATGGATATACGAATGTGTATATCCGCAAGTATGAATGTATCTATGTATATGTCATGATGCAACAACTCTACTGTGTGGTGACATGGCAATTATCGATGATGAAGTGTATGAGCCGGCAGATAAGTGTACGTGTAACATACGCATCATCGATAATGGTGCAGGTGTACTATCATAGGTATATGCTATGCAATGATAATATCATGAATACAACATGTAAATCATCAGCTAACAGCTATAAGGTATACATAACAATCATATGTCCGAGTCGATGAATCTATCAATCGGCATCTAGCCCAAAAACATCGCGTACGGTATAATCCATCATACGGAAACCTCTATTCAAGGGTAAGGATCAATCATCAAGTCAAACTCATCACGCACGGAATATCATCGTGAGGCGGCATTATACTAAAAGGATTCTATCATCCTATACGACAAATGAGGGTATAGCCTAATATCACATACAACCTATCATCCATGATTCACAACATTTTTTATATATATAACCCTATATACCTATGTCCCAGGTCGTATCTGCGAAAATCTCATATCAGGGGACCGGCAGGGTATAAATCATTTCGATCGACTCGCATCCGTATACCATCATATCATATCATCATCTCATTATATCATCAAATTCGTCTTGTATTCTTTCATCGCATTTATGTCTCATATCATGTCGAATTTACATAAACACGCTATCTCTACTATGTATAAGTATCTAATCTAACAAACACACCCGAACCATACAATCAGATTTTTAAAGAAATGAATCGTAGTTTTGAAAACAGGGGTTGCGGTGTTTTTAAAGAAAAGATATCATTTGAAAATCCATAACATCCCTCAAGATATACATTTGAAAGATACTTACGATTCTTGGTTTTTAAAAAGGTATGGTTCGGATGACGCATCTATATCGACTATCTAGTCCTACAGAACCCTCAGCGGTAGTATCTCTAAACATCATCCTAGGGTAGTAGTAGTAGCATATCACACTTAACTATCCTCTAGTTTCTAACATGGTTACATACCTATCTATATTCTAACCCTAGTTTCCTATTCTAGGTTTCCTAACCATACTCTATAAATCGGTTTCCATCAGAAGTTTGCGGGGGTGCTATACGCCATCCACCCGACTTCCCCGGTAGATATAGATCTACTCACCTGTCTTCGCTCGCCGAAATCGATGACGCCACGCTTCTTTTCCTCGGAATCCATGCGAGGGTACCTACAATAATAACCAATCGCAATACGTATTAAAATCGATGCAGAAAACCGATACAGTGCACAGTGTGCTCACAACTTAGAACCTATGGCCCAAACATGCAAATCCAACAATTAACCCCTGTTGTCGATGTACGAACACCCGACAACCAAATACAAATCCAAATATCAAGAAAGTGCATTTAAAAATATGGAAAACATCGCCTAAAACACACCAAAATGCTCCCAGATTTTCCCCAGATGACAATTAGCCAAAACTGCATATAGGAGGGGTCTAATTTAGTGCAAAATGAGCCCTGGAACAAAAATGGACCCATTCCCTTCTACTCTGGCCGCAAATTGCGGCCAGAATGATTAAATCTGCGGCCACAGGTTTGAATTAAGGGCTCGGGTCTTGGTGGTAGCTTCCTAGGTTCCTGCACGACTCACTGTCAGCTCAATTTAATTTTTGGTGCCCCCGGGTTGCTCCAGATTCCAGAACACCTTCACAGATCACACATTTATCCGATGTCGGGTTTCTAAATCCGTGTTTTGGGGTTTCTAAGGTTTGGTCTAGGTCACTAAACACCATCTAAGTTTAGTTAACAGCTACTAGGAATCACCCAATTCAAACCAACACTCAAATCCTCACTAGGGTTTCCCAATGTTCACTACCTCCACAATATCACATCTAAACACATATAAATACTTAAGTAAATGGAAAACTACCCAATTAGTGAAGGGATTACCTCATAAAGCACCCATGAATCCCCCAAGATCATCAAAACTGAATTTTTCTTGGTCCCATGTGTAGAGGTTGAAGAGGGGATTAATTTTTGTGAAGGGTGTGTAGAGTTTTGGGGATTGTTAGGAGATGGATCTAGGGATTATTTGAGGAGGGTTGGGAGCTTGAGGAGATGAAGAGGATGATGGAAAATGAGGTGGGAATGGCTAAGGCAGCAGCCCCCTTCTCTCTCTCTCTCTATAATTCTCACCCACTCTCTTCACATGTCATCATTTTGTCTCCTTTCTCTCTCCTCATGACCCTTTTCCTCTCTCTTTTTCCCACAAAAAACCATAATATAAAGCCCAAATGAAATAAAACATGTAATAAAATGAAACATGTCATGGTCCACTAACCAGGGAAACTGTAAAAACGCGGATTTGGCTTAATCGCGATTAGCAGTGCACTAATCGGGTTTTTATCGAAACTGCGTATAATAAATTTTAAAAATGCCAAAACCTTTAATTATATTATTAAATGAATAAATCATTTTAATTTCCATTTATTTCATAATTATTGGTATATATTTATACCCTTTTTTGAAAACCCCAATTTCGCAAATCAGCAGTTTTCGGGAAAAATAATATTTTAATATTAAATTCCCAAAAATAATATTTTATATTTTCTGAAATGTTACAGTCGCAATCACGTAGCGTACGCGGATATTCGCCGGGAAAACTTAATAGACAGCCACACCCCATAGCCCCGACCAAGTGACTGTAGGAGAACCCCGTCGCCGAAAGCATCCGTTCGGGTGCTCGCGGCAGCGGTGTTCCGCCTTGGTGCACTTCGTCGACGGCGTCGGGGGTGCGGCCACCTACTAAAGTTTGCGACGAGCATTCGATCAGGATGTCGGGAATCTTGTTGAATTGCCCGACTTGATATTGAAAAGAGTTTTCGATAATGAGACTAAAATGCGGGGTTTATAATTGTTAGACATGCGATGTCTAAGTATTTCATTTGATTAGGCATGCGATGTCTAAAGAGATTGCGGATTCCAACTGTTGTAGTTTTACACTTTCTTTTCTGTGACTGTAAGTGTAATATGTCATATCGCCGGTTTCGTTGCTATATGTCAACGACAATTGGGATACGCATGTTTACTTACGTTGATGACATGTGATGTTATGTGTTGCTGGATATGTTATATTGGATCGTCGTGTTTGAATAGCCGGGGGTTTTTTATGTGAGATGAGTGTTTTTCATTTTCATTCATGTAAAAAACTTGTATGTAATATTCTTTTATTGGGGCACTTCCAGGTTGCGGATGATGTCACCATTTGTATATTATTTACTTTTCCGCACTAGGATAGACCCAAGGAGGAGGGCACAAGTAACCGGGTTCTGGAGTCCAGTGGGAGACCATCTCGAGGAGTTGAGTTTGGGTCTCCTAACCATAGAATTGGTAGGATTTCTTGCCGCTCTCGTAGGGGTCTAGGGGTGTGGGATTGGCTATTCATCACGACCGTGGAATCCGTGTTTTATACTGTCTCGTATTAAAAACACGGAAGTCCTAGTATATCCAATATTTCATATGATATTTTTCTTCTGCATTTTCTGTGATGTGATCATGATATGTTCAGATGGATACTATATATAGTATATATGATATATTATATAGACGTTACTTATGTTTTACACCCGCGCTAGCCCTGCCCCGCTCTGCCGTTAGTCACCTAACCTAACGGTGCACGAGGGGACATCGAGGCGAACACGGATGGAATAAGTGTACGTCGTATTTATCTGTGATGTTTAGGTGACTTAAATGATGGGACTTCATTAATATGATTAATGAAAGTAAAAGAAACCTAAAGATGTTGTAGAATCGAATTTCAAAAATAAAACAGGTAGCTACAGTTCTTGCTTTGCACAGCGGTATATATGATATATCCTGCACCTTATTCGATAAGGAAAGGGCCGACGATCTGTTCACCGAGAGTGACCCCTTTAGCAATAACTGGCAGATGCTATACCCCTCGGTTTGTCTTTTGATTGCTTCTATAGTTCTTGCTTTGCACAGTGATATATATGATATATCCCGCACCTCATTCGACGAGGAAAGGGCCGACGATCCATTCACCGGGAGTGACCCCTTTAGCAAAACTAGAAAAGCCTAAAAAACACTCCATTTTAAAATCATTTGATTCTACAACGATATCAAGTTCATTACGAATAGGTTTTCAGAAAAACCTGTCATAGCCCTCCGTCATTTCAGATAAGTTGTATATAGTATCCGTACTGCATTTGTTGGCTTTCGTCACGGTGCAGTGTGCGGTAGCTATATGCTGCTTATCTGCTGCATATGATGCGATTGGATTAGGGTAGTCGTACGGCTTTGTTGGCTTTCGTCAAGGGTCGTGCGGGTGGGTTTAATTCAATCAAGAAATGTACGGGTTGAACATGACTAGCGGGCTATGGTTTGTTGGCTTTCGTTAAGGTCATAACACGTTAGGGGCAAAATATTATCGGGAATTTCAAGTGTTGAAATTCGCAATGAGATTGCATACCTTCTATGAGATAGTTGGATCCCGATACCCGCTGTAAGTAAGAGTTACTCCTGGGAGAGTTTTACACTTTACAATTAGCCGATCAAGTAGGTGTCTAGAAAGTTGTCAACGGGGTTACGCCTCTGGGAAAACGAGGTTTACTTTAATTAGGTCCGTGCGAAAGCACGGGGAACCTCCCTCAAAGTACCGACACTGGCCTGGCTGAAAGATTGGAGAACTTGTAGCGTGTAATTAATCCCGGCTAGTCTTTCCTTTTAGGGTTTGAAGGAAGATTTGATAAAAAACAGCGGGAGCCATCCTGATTAGATAAAATAATAACCAATCTGATCTTGCAAGAGCATACGCTGAGTGTTTTCTTCTCTCTCTCTCCAGGTAACGACCAAATCACGCCTTAATCAAGATAATAATAGAGATATTGACCGAACCCGCTTGTTATACTGAGCTGGGGAACGTTGGTCCCGCTCCAACTTATAATTGTTATAAGACAGAGCAGGAAATAGGGGATTACCAGAATTCCCGTGCCGTCCAAACGAAGAAAGTGCATGTGATGCATCTCCTTCGGGTGTGTTCTTTATACAGAACTGTTTCTCTATTCTCTACGTCCTGGATATCTGATACCGGATCAGGATCCCGCATATGTAATCCGTTACATAGGGCTACAAAAGGGTAGAGAACTGAGAACGGGTGATAAGTTTCATGAGACAGAAAACGGGGCAAGTGTTGCAGCCAAGTCTGTTGGTCACTGTCACCCTGTATTACCAATACATTGATTCTGAACGAATGCTATTAGATACCGAACCTGATGTACAAAATCGTATCAATCTCTTTATTAGTAAAGAAGGATATAATTTTGTATTGATGGATAATGTTTTGAACATTTCCTATTTCAAAAGTTGATAGGTTCAGGCACGTTATCTAAAAGCATTGACGTTCTAAATCAAACTACTGTTCCTAGTATACAGAACACACACAAGAGGAAGAGTTCAGAAATGAACGGATCCTTCTTGAGGCATTGTAGACTAGGTCATATCAATGCGACCCGACTAGCTGGAGTTACATATAGATGCATATTTAAATCAGCTTGAATTTACATCTTATGAAACTTGCCAGTCATGTCACAAAGATATAATGACACCAGCTCTGTTTATTGGAAACAGAGAAAGAGTTAGTGAACTTTTGGGATTGATACATGCTGATGTATGAAGGTCCCATGTCTACACATGCTAAGACCGGTTCTTTGTACTTCATTACATTCTCTGATGATCTCTCAAGATTCAGACATATGTTCCTGTTGAAACACAAGTCCGAACCTTTTGAGATATTCACGGAATATAAGTTAGAAGTAGAGAACCAAAATACGGGTATAAGTATTATGTCCTTTGATGAGATCAAGGAGGAGAATACTTGAGCACGGAATTCCTGGACTATTCTAAAGGAGAATGAAATTCTCTCTCAGCATTACTCCTCCGTATACACCATAGCACGATGGTATACCGGGGCAGAGCAATAGCACCCTATGTGATATGGTGTGCTCTATGATGAATACTACTGAGTTTCCTATTTTCCTTTTGAGAGTTATGCACTTGAGAAGCTGCATACCGATTGAATAGGGTTCGAATCAAATCAGTGCCTACCACTCCATATAAGATATGGTATGGGAAGAGCCTATCTCTTAAGTAAGTTAAGATTTGGGGTTGTCCGGCCTATGTCTAAAAGCAAAATATGGACAAGCTCGAGGCAAGGTCAGTTATGTAGAACTGGAATGGTTCCAGCTATACAAACTACAGCTGATGATTTGATAGAACCAAAGGATTCAATAGTCACCGACGAACCTCAGCCTCTCCGCCGATCTAGTAAGGTTCCTCACCCACCTGAGAGATACTTCGGTTTCTCTATGACAGTGGGAGCGAGGATTGCATCATGAGATGATGACCCAACTAGTTTCGAGCTGGCCATCAGGAGTGGGACTCTGTAAGAATGGCTGGATGCTTAGCGATCTGAGATGGAATTCTTATACACCAACAATGTATGGGCTTTGGTTGCTTTACCTGAAGGGTTAAATCCCCATCAGGAGCAAGTATATCTTGAGAAGATTACTTGGTGTACATGGAAAAGTTGAGACCTTCAAAGCTAGACTTGTTAAAGGTTTGCATCATTAACCAGGTATGGATCATGTTGAAACTTTTTCTAAAGAGCTATGCTTAAGTCCATCCAGATCCTACTTGCCACGGCTATATACCATGACTACAATATCTGGCAGTTGGGTGTCATGACTGCTTTTCTAAATGATGTTTTAGAAGAGAAAGTCTATAAGTACACAGTCAGAAGGCTTCGTAGACAGTGGGAGCAGCAGAAACGTGTGCAAGATGTTTTATGTGATGAAGCAGGCATCGCGGAGTTGGAACATCTGTTTTGATGAGTTAGTCAAACAGTTTGACATCATCAAAATGGTAGATGAACCTTGTATATACAAAAAGGTAGTAGGGAGTATGGTAGTGATCCTCGTAGAGTACGTGGATGACATACTCTTGATAGGGAAAGAGTTTCCTATGCTACGCTCAGTCAATCTCCGCTTATCACAAGGATTTTCCATATAGGATCAAAGTGATACCTTCTAAATCCTGAGTTTTCATCTATAAGATAGATGTAATTGGATGCTAGGACTCTCACTAGTTGTAGTGAGACGGTATCAATCGATCCTGAGGAAAATCACTGGAAAGGTTCCAGAGTGATAAGGACGACTGAATGTCAGTCACAGGCATTGTCTTTACCCTCAGTAAAGGGACGGTATGTTGGAAGAGTTCCAAGCTAGATACCGTGGCATAGTAGACGATAAAGGCTGGATACATCGCTACTTAAGATGCTACCAAAGAGACAGTCTGGATGTATATTTGTTCATGTGATGAACTTAGTTTCTCCCATTGTGTGACAATGGAGTTGTGGCTTATGCCAAAGAACGTCCGTCCCATCAGTGATCCAGACATATTCTAAGGCAGTATCACCTGATCATGGAGATGGTTAATCTCCAAGGAGATCGAGGTTAGGAGAGTAGACTCAGAGGACAACACGGCGGATCCACTCACAAAGGCATTTTCCCAGAGAGAGACTTTTATGGGATGGTTGAGTATGAGATACTACAACCACTGCTATCAGATGGCCCTAGTGCAAGTGGGAGATTGTTAGTTATATGTTTGCCCTAGAGGCCATTACTATACATAGGATGTATATTGTAGTGGATGCTTGGACATATATAGGGAGAACTTTCTTGCTCAACATGATAGTATGCTATCTGGTTGCTCTTTACCATAACATGTACACTGACTGTCTCTCTATTACATGTTGGTAAAGCCCTTAGGATGTGTACTTGACTACCTGGACTATGATGCGGATCATACTAGTGGGGACATGGTAGTCCATAAGTACATCCTTCAAGGTCCCTAGTCATGGGTGTATCGAGATAGGGCATCGATATACCAGAGTAGACTAGCGTATACCTTCTCGACCCATACAGATGGGCGATGGATGATCCCATATCCATTGGTGTTTGACATCAGAGATGGTGTACGGGTGCTCAGTGGAGACTGGGTACACTGGACGGACTCGCCGAGAACTCCCAGATGGTATTATACCTCACGTCAGATGGCAGTTCTCTGGTGACACTGGTACAGAGTAGTCTGTTGACCCGAGATCGTCATAGAGTCTTGTATGATTCCCACTGTGCTTTGATTTCCACCTTACCAGGCCCAAGAGAGCGTGCAAAACGGTGGTTTTTGGGTACAGTCCCGAATCACATGGAGGCAATGAGCGATAGGAGGGGATTCGTCTCTCCCGGTATAGGGAGTTGATGTTGCGCTGTGTTCGATTGGCTATAACCGGAAATCCCTGGCCAGGGTTGCTGAGATTTACTGGTAAGTGTTACCAGTAGTTTCTCGAACTGTTATAGACCTTATATCGACACGACTTATCGAGCTGCTGGGGTCTGACGTTTACCACCCCTAGGCGAGATATGCGACATATCAGACGAACAGACTGGACTGTACGGTAAGTGTTGCTGGTTGGATTCACAGGACTGTGAGCGGGCTTGCTCGTTGATCTTATGATCGCTCAATAACCGGGTGGCCTTTACGTTTAGCAGACCGCTTGCGGCTTGTGGGTGTTTGATATGATCATCACCTGCTGCCGGCGTATTGACGAGTCTTTAGAGTCCTACACAGAGGTTTCCTGGCTCAAGCGAAACGAAATAGGAGCGCATATGAGATATGTGCGGGACCGAGAATAATACCAGTATGTGATACTGTATTCTATTCTCGCGATTTGTATCATTGGACGGTTATATGAGATATAGCCGGGTTACCGAATCAAGTGTTGATTCGATACATTGATACACTTGATATTAGTCGGTTATATGCAGTATGACCGGATCATTAAATCAAGTGTTGATTTAATGATTTGATGTATAATTATATATTTGATATATTAGTTTACATTAACTAGTATTTGTTCACTTTAGATGGTTTTTCTCACTTGAATGTGCACATTGTATATATGATATATGTTTGTGCACTAGTTTGTATCATGTTTGATGATACATGCAAACTTGGGTGTGTGTTTGCTTTAAACCATGTTTAGGTTAATGGTTAGGGTTTTTACTTATTTATTTATTTTATTTATTCATTTTGGCAAAAACAAATATGGTTGCTTGTTTTGATTTACTCTTGAAGCTTCATGAAGCTTTGAAAGTCTTACCATTTTGTTTTTTCCCTTAACCCTAACCATTTATCTAAACCCTAGTTTATTCTCTACACAAGTTAACTCACCCATGGTTGCTAAATGATAAACATCACTTGGATTTTTATTTTGGAGATAATTCTTTTTCTTTCTTCTTCTTCATCTTCTTCATGAAGAGAAGAAACCATTGCTAGATTTTTCCAAGTGATGATTCCAAGTGAGAAATCCAAATCCAAAGTGAACCCACTTCCTATTTCTTCATCCTCTACCACTTGCCATGTAGTAGAGTGTGTTATCGTCACAAGTTCCATGACTTAGTGAAGGTGGAGCTTGAGTTTGAGTCGGCTCGACGTAGATCATCTTCGGCATCGAAGTCAACGACCTAGCCCGCCCATTTTTCCGATAAAACCGACGCTAGAGTCCGGGATTCCGATGATCGCAGCAGAGGGACGTCAACATGGAGCTAGAGAAGTGGAGGAACGGATCTACAATGGTTGTAGTCTCTTTCACTTAGCAATAAAGTTGTTTACTTGCTTGTTTCGCCTTTAATCTCTAGTTAACGATCTTGCATAGGATTCTTAGGCACATGAAATTTTTGAATTTGGCATGGTTGATGCCTTGTGGAACCTCTTGAGTGTGCCTAGGAACCCTACAAGAATCACATATGAAATATTGGATATACTAGGAATTCCGTGTTTTATTTAATCCAGTAAAAACGCGGATTCCACGGTCGTGATGAATAGACAAACCCACATCCCTGACCCCTCTGAGAGGTCAAGCAACCCTACCAATTCTAGAGTTAGGAGACCCGGTCTCGACTCTTCGAGATGGTCTCCCACTGGACCCTAGAACCCGGTTACTTGTGCTCACCGCCTTAGGTCTATCCTAATGCGGAAAAGTAAATAATATACATCAATATTGACATCATCCTCAACCCGGAAGTGCCCTAATAAAAGAATATTACGTATAAGCTTTTACATGAATGAAAAATGAAAAACTCTCATCTCACATAAAACCTCGGCTATTCAAAACACGACGATCCAGTATAACATATCACAACAACACATAATATCACATGTCATCAACGTAAGTAAATATGCGTATTCCAATTGTCGTTGATATATAGCAACGAAACTGGCGATACACCACATATTACACTTACGATCGCAAAAAAGAAAGTGAATAACTACAACAGTTGGAATCCGCAACCACCTTAGACATCATAAACCCAAGGTATCACATACTTTGGATTTCATGCCCAACAAAATGAATTCCTTAGACATCACATGCCTAACAGTTATAAACCCCGCATTTTAGCCTCGATATTGAAAACACTTTCCAATAACCTGTTGGGTAATTCAACAAGATTCTCGATAACCTGATTGAATGCTCATCGGAAACTTTAATAGATGGCTGAACCCCCCGGTGCCGTCGACGAAGTGCAATAAGGCGGAACACTGCGGCCGCGAGCACCCGAACGGATGCTTTTGGCGACAGGGTTCTCCTATTGTCACTTGGTCGGGGTTATGGAGCGTAGCTATCTATTAAGGTTGCCCGGCGAGTATCTGCGTGCACTACGTAATTGCGACGGACTTTTGATCCACATCAAAATTCCGTGGCAACCGATCAAATGATACTAAACTGCTAGATTTATAAAATTCAAACTAGTCATCACATAACTACTTTTGTGGATTCCAAATATTGTATCACAATCACAGATAGATAGATGATGTTAAACTTTTCGATCAAATAAGCAAGGACCCAAAATTTCCCAACAAGCTCAACACTTGAGCGGAGTTCAAAAAGTACCTAGAACATGCCACAGCTCCTATGAACCAGCCGTAGAAGGGTCAACCAATGCCTCACCTGTGGCACCGCTGAACTACCACAAACCCTAGAGTTTGATGGCGGTTCTGACGGTCACAGAATCGAGTTAGGGTTTCGTTCTTCTAGAGGGTCTACAGAATCGCTTGCAAGATTTTCTGAAAATTTTAAACTCGGAAAAATCCAACTCTTGGAAAATATCAGCGAAGGAAAAATTGGGTTATTGATATCCGTACGAACTTTTTAACGTCGTCTAAATAATCCGAATACATGTTAGAATTACGATTACGAAACACTCTGAATTGCTTTTGCAGAAAGTTAACATCACATGAAAATTTAGCAAAAACAAGCAACACCTGAAACACCAAAACCCAGAGACTGGAACACTGATCAGTCGAAAATATTGCATTTTTAACACATCAATTTCCCTACTCTTTGTAACCATCTAAAGGTGTTTGGTATAAATATAGCACATATTAGCAATTCGTCTACGAAATATGAAATAACATATGTTATACAATATAACTGACAATATGAGGGAAATTGTGTGTTTATTACTACACGCATGAACTTTTGTATATCAACACTTGTCTCAAGATTGTGTGCAGGAAATTTTCCAAGTAAAAGAGCCAGAACTGCTAAAAGTGCTGATAAAACGCATCAATTCAAAGACTTGAAATCTGGCAGTAAACAAGAAAGTATAAAAATATTCCAGACATCAGGAAAATGCCATAAAGCCAACATGAAATCAACATGGAAGTTTCATGCAGAGATCACACCAAACGGCCGTGGATCCGCGGCCGAGTCAGGCCGATCCGCCGCGGATTCGCGGTCGAGTCGACTCATTGGCGGTTGGTATTTATTTCAGTAGTCTCCTTTTAGCGGCCAAGCTTCTCCAAGACGCTTCGAATTGTTTAGATTTCTCCAGAAGCTTCTCCTTCTAACAGCCAAGCTTCTTGTGCAAGCTTAATACCTACCAAGCTTCTCATGCAAGCTTCATAACAACCAAGCTTCCAAGGGAAGCTAGACCTAGCTTCTATGGAAAGCTAAAGGGAAAACTATAAAAAGGGACCTAGGGTTTCATTACAAAGGTTGTTGAATATTGAGCCAATTTGCACAAGTTGAGTGACACAACTTGCAAGTGAAAACCTTAACCCAAATTCAATTCCAAAGCCGAATCAAGATCCATCGAGAAGCGTCTCAAGAAAGCCTTCAACGATCCTTTGAAGCAACGCCAATCTTCATCCGAGCAAGAGTTCCATGACGATCTGCGACTCAGGAAGACTGAAGCAAAGCTAGTTTCGACGATTTAGTTCATCCTCAAATCTTGTAGTCTTTGAGTAAATTGTACCTAAGCGTTGATAAATAAAAGATGAAAATTCTAAGATCTTGCTTTCCTTTACATTCGTGCATTATGAAGAGTTATAGATTCTTGATTTTTTCTTTTTTCATGATGTTTGAGTGAAATTTCCGCTTGTAGCGGAATCGAGAGAATAAGTAGATGATGTTGATTAAATTCTTGAACGATTCTTAAGTCTTATGAGTTTTGTAAACTTTTGAAAATTGAATCATCGAAAACCTAATTTGAGTGAGATCGCTTTCTTGAATGTTTTTGCTCTAAATTAGACATCAACAATCGGTGATTTAATTTGCTAGTGGCTAGAATTTGAATGATAATCAATGAAAGGACAATGGATGATGATGGAGAAACCCAAGTTTCTTCAATAGTTCCCTAATTCTCATTGATCGTCATCGATCTAGCAACAAATCTTCAATAGATAAGAATTTGTAATAATTAGTATTCATCATCACTATCAATTGGATCGATTCTGACAAGCCACTTTACAAATCTTGATAATTCAAACAATTTAGACATTTTCTTGATCTCTATCATTTCTCGATGATTCTTGAAACTAAATTTCACAAATCTTGAATCATTTTTCTTTTATCTTTTATTTTCAACTCAACTAAAACGATAACGAACAAATCACACTTTCTGAGTGGACGATCCGCATTCACCGACGAAACTACAATAGACACCATCAATTGATTGCGGTATAAATTTCTTTGGTTGTGAAACATTTCTAAACACGACACGGAAATGATCAATCAAATGGCGCCGTTGCCGGGGATAGTGTACTAATTTGTTCGTTTTTGTAATTTGAGTTGGAAAATTTATTATTCAATTAGAATTTTTAGATCAAAATTCGCAACAAGCGCTTAACGATTTGTTGTGATTTGTTGCAAGGAGATCTGAAATCTGTGGAGCGAGAGGAAAAATTTTTAGAGCATCTCAAGGAGTTCAGTGAGTGAACAGGAGCATCTGCAAGAATTTTTGTGCAGAGATCTCATCTTCAGACCGTGCATCCGCGGCCAATTATTGCATCTCGCGGCGGTTCCGCGGTGATATTAAGGCTTCAGTGCACCAAATTTTTTAGGTGAATCTCTGTCTTTCTTATCTCCTCCCTGCTCTGTCCAATAACCAATTTCTGCAGGATTCTTTGCAAAAATTCGCAGCGCCGCAAAAAAAAGAAAAATTGTGCGTGTTTAATCTTGGTTGTTTGCATTTTTTTAACACGGAAATTAATGGGCAAAGACTAAATTCAGATTAGGTGGGGAATTCATTATCCTTCCTAAGCCCCAAAAATCACAAACTTGCATCTGTATCACCCTCATTAACTAAAAAATATCTAGACATGACTCTAAGGACCGTCGCGCTCACTTAGGACAGAAGGATGTCATGCGTAATCTATTGCTTATCCTCGTTTCTTTTGTGATGTCTAAGGCAAGTGTGTCTAAGGCAAGCAGTTACTTAATTAGGCCCACTACTTACGTGGTGGAGAATCTCCCACTTACCTGGAACTTACCTGGCTACAGGAGGGGAAAAGAAGCAGTAGAGGATCTATCTTGCGACTTGTCTTCTAGAAGTCTAGGAGCGGTTTAGAGTCTTGACCTAGGTGGCCACTAGACTTAGGATTGCTTGTGCATTGTTTGTGTGATTTTTCAAAAATCTGTATTTTTTCAAACCAAACACCAAACTCATCTTTTCCTTAATTATCACTTAACGCTGCCACTTGTGCTAAACCGTTTAGTTCATGCCCAGCTGGACACGGGACTCTAGTGCCCGTCTTGTCCGCGTTCCTCCTGTCGACTCCGAAGTCGGTAATTCCACGTCTACTTTTTCTTCACCCACCACCACACCTACTTCGATGGACGGTTCTCCATCGAACTTCTTTAACACTACTCTGCCACCGCCCATAGGTGCACAGAATCCGCCCCGCATCAAGAGAGATGTTACCCTATGCGAGGTCCTCTTTCTACCTGTCTCACCATTCCACCAGCCAATGGGGACAATTTTGAAATCAAACCACAATACATCAATCTTCTACCAAAATATCACGGTCTCGAGTATGAAGACGCATACGTCTTTATTACCAAATTTGAAAATGTATGCGCTATGATGGGCACTTCACAGATTTCTGTGGATGCTATGAGATTACGTATTCTCCCATTCACTTTGTGCGATATCGCCGAGAAGTGGCTTTATAACACAGCCGCACATTCTATTTCGAACTGGGGAGAATTTGTAATAGCTTTCTTAAAGAAATTCTACCCCAATCATAAAACAGCTCGAGTCCGTAGCGAAATAAATCAATTTACCCATCTTCCAAATGAACCATTCTCAAAGTGTTTTAAACGCTTCAAGGATCTGTTAGTTCAATGTCCTTATCACGGAATTCCTAGATGGGATCTGTGCAGAATCATATATGAGGGCATTAATCTTACAACAAAATAGACCCTTGAATCCATGTGTCAAGGCACCTTCATGAATAAAGATGATGGTGAAGCCTGGAGATTTTTAGAAGATTTCGTTGAAAAAACTTTACAGTGGGAGAGTGTAAACCAGTCATCGTCTAGGAGTGGCATTCATCAACTTGATGTTTCCATAGGAGTTAGAGCTGAAATGGCAGCAATGCAAAACAAACTCGAAGCTATGGAACAAAAATTTTTAGCAGCCTCCCTAAATCAGATGTCACTCTCCAAAACTGTCTGTGGATGCTGTTCTGATCCATCTTATCTTACGGAAGAATGTCCATTGAATTCTCCGTTTCAAGGTCAAGAGCATACCAATGCTGCTTTCCAACAAAGACCTAGAAATGATCCGTATTCTTCCACTTATAATCAAGGTTGGAGGAATCACCCTAATTTTGCTTGGAACCAATCACAAACTCAAAACACGGTTCCAAATCAAAATAATTTCCAAAGGGGTCCTCCACCACAACAGCAACCACTTCAAATAAGTCAGCAGCCTTACCAATCACAAAACTTTCAAAATCCGGTCAACACACCTGCACCGTACAATCCTTTGCACTTGACCGGTACTGATAAATCCTCTTCACTCGCACAAACGATGAATTTTATTCTGAAAAATTTCATGCAAGTTTCGGATGAGGTTCAGTCTTCTGTCGATGATATAAAGAAAAACTCCGCCTCCCAAGCTGAGAGTATAAAATCGATGGAAGCACAAATTGCTCAATTAAAAGCCGAAATGAGTGCTAGAGAGAAAGGGAAACTTCCGTCTCAATCCCTACCGAATCCTGGGCATTCACAACACTATAATGTGAATGCCATTACAACGTTGAGATCCGGAAGAGTGCTGAATAATCAAGTTGGGGAAGAGATTGATAACCATGATGAATTAATCAATAACACCCCGGCTTTCACTTCCACTTTTCCTTCCACATCTACTACTACTTCTGATCCTTGTTCGTCTACCCCACCACCTTCTTGCGAGCCTATTCTTCGCTTTCCCCAAGGCTCAACACCTCAGCATACCTCTTCTATTCCACCAAAGACGATCCCCACTCCTATTCTGGGATCAATTCCACACATACCACCTTCTCCAATGTTGGACCCATCTCTTATTGCTAAAGGTCCTTATCCGAATCGGTTAAGGGGAAACAAATCGAGTCCATATATGGAGAAAATTATGGAAATGTTCAAACAGGTTAACATCAATATCCCTCTCCTAGATGCTATCCAACAAGTCCCCACTTTATGTGAAAATTCTCAAAGACTTGTGCACTAGGAAGATGAAGACTCAACTGCCCAAAAAGGTCTTCATGACTAATAATGTTAGCACTGCTTTTACCCCACAGTTACCAAAGAAACGTAAGGACCCAGGATGTCCTACGATATCGATTTCTATTGGGGGTAAATACATTAACCGTGCTCTACTTGACCTTGGCGCAAGTGTTAACCTGCTTCTTTACTCGGTTTATGAGCAATTAGGGATCGGAGAGTTGAAACCAGCTCACTGCACTCTCCAGATGACCGACCGATCAATCACCAAACCTGGGGGTGAGCTGGAGGATTTGTTAATAAAAATCGGGAAATTTGTATTCCCTGTGGACTTTATTGTTCTTGATACACAGCCTGTAGTGAACCCACGGAATCAAATTCCGGTGATTCTTGGTCGCCCCTTTTTGGCCACTTCCAATACTATAATCAACTGTCGTAATGGCTCTATGACCCTATCCTTTGGGAAGATATCAATTGAGCTTAACATTTACAAGTTGGGAAGTGTACCCTCTAAACCTTCTGCTAGGTTTGTTCTGTTGAATTAATGGATGTCGACAGCAGTGAATTTGACGAGCCTCATGATACTGACCTAGACTCATTTCATATGTTGTTGTTTGACCCAACTATGTATCATACACATACGGACTCTTCCACCAAGTTGTCGGGGTCAACAACTAACACTGATTATGAACCGTTTTTGGAGTCTGAAGATCACTCCGCGCTTTTTGATGACATTATTCTTCGGGGGATCGATGAGATCTTTAAGGATATTTTCGCTGATGAACTCGCATTTTTAGCAAACGCGGGTGTTGAGATGAATCAACTCCAAAAAGAAATTGAACCTCCACCCCTTCTTCTGGACAATCACAAAAATGCGAGTAATCCATCACAATCACTGTGTCGTCTCTCCAAAACGAGATGCAAACACATTCTATTCCACCACTTACCTTTTCCCCACTTCTTCCTGGCTCCTTATAACATGTTCTTCCACCAACCAGTGCACTACACTGATAAAAATTTTGAATGGTTGGTGTTAACTTTCGGTTTTTGCAAAGCTTGGCATTCACCAGTAATTTTGACCCCCTCTTGTGATTTTCAAAGCTTAACATTGTTTAACTCAAGTTTGGGGGAGGATATAATCTGGCTCTTGAAAATAAAATTTTTACTCAAAATGGTGAGCCAAAGAATAAGTTTGGGGGAGAATTTCACGATCATATTTATTGCCCCCGTTAATAAATTTCCTCCCAAACTTACAGGTTTTTGTGATCCAGCAGATGGCTGTTAGTTATATGTATGCCTTAGAGGCCATTACTATACATAGGATGTATATTGTAGTGGATGCTTGGACATATATAGGGAGGACTTTCTTGCTCGACATGATAGTATACTATCTGGTTGCTCTTTACCTTAACGTGTACACTGACTGTCTCTCTGTTACATGTTGGTAAAGCCCTTAGGATGTGTACTTGACTACTTGGACTATGATGCGGATCATACTAGTGGGGACATGGTAGTCCATAAGTACATCCTTCAAGGTCCCTAGTCGTGGGCGTATCGAGACAGGGCATCGGTATACCAGAGTAGACTAGCGTATACCTTCTCGACACATACAGATGGGCGATGGATGATCCCATATCTATTGGTGTTTGATATCAGAGATGATATACGGGTGCTCAGTGGAGACTGGGTACACTGGACGGACTCGCCGAGAACTCCCAGATGGTATTATACCTTACGTCAGATGGCAGTTCTCTGGTGACACTGGTATAGAGTAGTCAGTTGACCCGAGATCGTCATAGAGTCTTGTGTGATTCCCACTGTGCTTTGATTTCCAATTTACCACGTCCAAGAGGGCGTGCAAAACGGTGGTTTTTGGGTACAGTCCCGAATCACATGGAGGCAGTGAGTGATAGGAGGGGATTCGTCTCTCCCGGTATAGGGAGTTGATGTTGCGCTGTGTTCGATTGGCTATAACCGGAAATCCCTGGACAGAGTTGCTGAGATTTACTGGTAAGTATTACCAGTAGTTTCTCGAACTGTTATAGACCTCATATTGACACGACTTATCGATCTATTGGGGTCTGACGTTTACCACCCCTAGGCGTGATATGCGACATATCAGACGATCAGACCGGACTGTACGGTAAGTGTTACTGGGTGGATTCACAGGAGTGTGAGCGGGCTTGCTCGTCGATCTTCTGATCGCTCAATACCCGGGTGGCCGTTACGTTTAACAGACCGCTTGCGGCTTGTGGGTGTTTGATATGATCATCACCTGCTGCGGGCGTATTGACGAGTCTTTAGAGTCCTACACAGAGGTTTCCTGGCTCAAGCGAAACGAAATAGGAGCGCATATGAGATATGTGCGGGACCGAGAATAATGCGTGTATGTGATACCGTATTCTATTCTCGCGATTTGTATCATCGGCAGGTTATATGTGATATAGCCGGGTTACCGAATCAAGGGTTGATTCGATACATTGATACACTTGATACTAGTCGGTTATATGCGATATGACCGGATCATTAAATCAAGTGTTGATTTAATGATTTAATGTATAATTATATATTTGATATATTACTTAGCATTAACTAGTATTGGTTCACATTAAATGGATTTTCTCACTGGAAGTGCACATTTTATATGTGATATTTTTTTGTACACTTGTTTGTATCATGTTTGATGATACATGCAACCTTGGGTGTGTGTATGCTATACACTATGTTTAGTGAAAGGTTAGGGTTTCATTTCTTTTATTTATCTATTCATTTTTTATTAAAAGAAAAGGAAAACAAAATGGTTGCTTGTAGAACTTTCTTGATGCTTCATGCATCTTTGACTAAAAATGACCATTTGGTCTTCATCTCCTAAACCTAACCATTCAACTAACCTTAGTTCATTCTCTACACTTAACTAAGGTTGCAATATGATAAGAATGAAGGGTTTTTCTTTTTAACTTAATCTTTTTATTCTTATCATATTCTTTTCTTCTTCTTCTTCTTCTTGAACAAAGAAGAAAGCTTGCTACCATTAATGGCATCTTGAGAAAAAGAGTGAGAAATCCAATTCTAAAGTGAACCCACTTCCTATTTCTTCATCCTCTACCACTTGCCATGTAGTATTGGGTGTTTTCTTCACAAGTTTCATGACTTAGTGAAGTGGGAGCTTGATCTTGTGTAGCCTCGACGTAGATCATCTTTGGCATCGAAGTCGAGGACCTAGCCCGATCATTTCTTCGATGAAACCACCGCGAGAGTCCGGGATCTGATGGGCACAGCGGAGGGACTTCATCACGGAGCAATGGAGGTGGAGAACCGGATCTACAAAGGTTGTATTTCCGTTCACTTATTAGTAAAGCAGTTTACTAGTTGTAATTATCGCCTAAACTCTAGTCAACGATCCGTATTAGGGTTTCTCGGCACCGGAAAAATTTGAATTTGGCATGGTTGATGCCTTGTGAGACCTCTAGTGTGTGCCTAGGAACCCTACAGTGGTATCAGAGCCTAACTAGAGCTTTAGACGATGTGTTAACGAAGTTAAAATCCCGAACGAACCCGATACGTCCAAGTTTACCCCCTCTCTGTATAATTTTTCGAAACTGAATATTTTCTTAATTAAAAATACCTGAAAAATAGAGCAGGAAAATATAAGAATTATGGTGCAAAACGAGCACCTAACTCTTCCAAACTGCCGCGGAACCGCGGCCATACCATGCTTGGGCCGCGGATCCGCGACCATAAAGAGAGATTGGGTAATTCTGTTTGCACAGTAATTCCTATATATAATATTACTATTTTATGGGTATTTTTAATCTGACTCAAGTGTTGAGTGTTCTGGGGTTTATTTGGTAATCGTCGATTCAATCGGGAATTTTAAATTCGTTATTGTTTTTCCGGGTAAATTTTAGAACATGTTAAAAAGTTCAACCGGATATAAATACCCAATTTTTCTCTGCCGGAAAATTTCCAAGTGTTGGATCTTTCCATAGTTTAAAGACGTTCTAAGTAGTGCAAGTAACGCGATGGTCCCTCTAGAAGACATCAAACCTTAACTCAATTATGTGACCGTCTTGAACTGCCTTTTGAACCTTGGGGTTTGGGGCAGTACGGCATGCCACATGTGAGGCGTTGGCTTGACCCTTCTACGGCTGGACCGTTGGTACTGAGGCATGAATTGGATGTTTTTAAACTTATTTCATGTGTTGAGTTGTTTCGGGAAAACTTGGGTGTTTGAATGTTCGATCGGAAAGTTTAACATTTTCTATTTACCCGGAATGTGATACAACATTTGGAATTCACAAGTAGTTATTAGATAACTGAATGAATATTATAAACATAGCAGTTTAGTCTCACTTGATCAGTTGCCACGGAATTTTGATGTGATCAAAAGTCCGTCGCAATCACGTAGCATACGCGGATATTCGCCGATAAACTTAATAGACAGCTACACCCCTTAGCCCCGACCAAGTGACTGTAGGAGAACCCCGTCGCCGAAAGCATCCGTTCGGGTGCTCGCGGTAGCGGTGTTCCGCCTTGGTGCACTTCGTCGACGGCATCGGGGGTGCGGCCGTCTACTGAAGTTTGCGACGAGTATTCGATCAGGATGTCGGGAATCTTGTTGAATTGCCCGACTTGATATTGAAAAGAGTTTTCGATAACGAGACTAAAATACGGGGTTTATAATTGTTAGGCATGAGATGTCTAACGAATTCATTTGGTCAGGCATGCGATGTCTGAGGAGGTTGCGGATTCCAACTGTTGTAGTTTTACACTTTCTTTTTTGTGACCGTAAGTGTAATATGTGATATCGCCGGTTTCGTTGCTATATGTCAACGATAATTGGGATGCGCATATTTACTTACGTTGTGTAACGTTTTAAAAATAATTAAATAAATAATTAAATGAATAAAGTTGTTTAAGTGAATTTTATGAATTTCGGTAAAGTAAAATGTATTTTTCGTAAAATTAAACCGTGATTGTTTTTCATTATAATTTCAAAAATACCTATTTTAATTATGTAATTACTAGTAAATGGTGTTTATTTAGCCACTTATAAATTTTTAGTTTAATTAAATATTTTTCCTAAATTAATTATTTTAAATATTAACATAAGCTTTATTTTTACACTAAATTAGTGTAAACTATAAATTTGAATGATTTTAATTTGTAAAAATGAACCATGGCATATTAGAATTTAGTGTGTATCATGCAAAATTTATTTGCGAATTTTTCCATTTTTCTAGAGCTTTCTTGAGTTGCTATAGTAAAGAAATAAAATAAAATAAATAAATGCATGAAAAGACATAATGAAGTGATATTTTGGTGGAGACTTCTACACAACTTTTGCCACTCTCTTCCTTCTCTCCCTCACCTCCAAAAATGGCCGGCCTCACCCCCTATGGTAGCCCCCATTTTCCTCATTTTATTTTGCTCCAAAATTCATCAAAAATCCTTTAAAAATTCAATTGAAAATCCACAAAATCCTATTTATTTCCTACCCTTTATTCCTTGCTCATTTTTATATGGAATTTGGAGATGGGAAGCATGCATTTTGGAGGCTCATTTTCTTGTTTGGATTTCATATTTTGGAGGTATAATTTTCCTTCTTTTGTTTATTTGTTATTAGATGTTTCTTTTAAGCATGTTTAGATTTACGGAATTAATTCTATGTTCAATTTCTAAAATTCAAGTTAGGGTTTGTAAATTCAAGTTATGATTTTTATTAATTAATTAGGGTTATAATAGATAATTTAACACTTTTAGAATTGGAAAATCTTGCATGTGTATTGAATTGTAAATTTTTCATTTAAAATTGTTTAAATGAAGCTATTTAGCTAACTAGTTTTTGTAAAATATATATGTGGGTAATATAAAATTCCAATTAAGGTTGCTATCATTAGATTGTAGTTTTAGTGAGAACTTTAGCATGTTAATGGAAAGAAAAACTTAGATTGATTGCTAGTTTCTATTGATAATTGATAAATTGTGATAGAAATTGCTATTTTGTAAACTAGATTTTAGAAATTTCTAAATAAATATGATTAAAAATATAATTTATGGTTTCATTAAATCATTATCATCATGAATTGTAGTTTAAGACATTAATTCATGCAAAATCATGTTTTGTGGTGGAATTGTGGTATTTTGCTTGAAAAATGTTGAAAATTGTTAAAGGTTGCAAACTAGAAATTTCAAATTAATACAAATTTGTGTAATAAAAATGTAGTAATGGTTTGTATAGTCTAGTTATGCTATTTAATGAGTTTTATAACTATTGGTTTCATTTAAATGTCAAGTTTTGATGAAAAACGGTAAATTGGCATTTTCGGGTTTTACGAAATTAGACGGTTTGATGGATTTTAGGGTTTCGATGGATTTAATCATGTTTTATAATATAAGTAATGTGTTTTAAAACTATGAGTTATTTGTTGATGTTTATCTCGATCCATCGGAGTTTGTACGCCGATATCGAGCGATATTTGGTTCTTTTGCGTGGACGGGACATAGGTTTTAACCTATGCTGGTTCATTGCGTCGTTTTGACTTTTGTATGTGATTCAGTTTACGATGCTATTTATATGTTGCGTTTAGGTACCCCTCACGTGGACTGCGGGCGATGAAGAGGAGGATGGCGACACCGTCTTCGGCAGACATGGACCAGGTGAGTAGATGTATATCTACGGGGGGAAGTCGGGTGGATGGCGTTTAGCACCCCCGCAACGTAGAATAGGAATAGTACTTATTGACATTAGGAAACCAGATGTGACCCTAGTAGGACCCTAGTATTGACCCTAGGCTGGACTAGACTGATTTAGGAAACCATATCAGAGGATGAGTACCTTGGAAGAGGTTCGTAGGTTTCAGATAGAAACACACTGAAACTCGACATGGGGTATACGTGTATGTGTATATATATAGAACTAGGTATAGGTATATACATATATATACAACACGTATATGTGATTCATTGATGTGATATGATATCCGAGGTATGATGAAATAGTGTAACTGGGCTTGATGCCGTGATTCTTGGCTATATAGTCGTATTAAGTATTAGCGGATCGTTAGAGAATGAGATAATGAACATGTATATGTAAATTATAAGGGGTAGTGATGATATTGAGGTACATGGGGCTCTAAAATAGTACCCGGACTATAACTTGTAATTGATCACGATATGGGATATATATGACTTGATTACGATATGATACATATGACATGATATTTCTGAGGATAAACTAATGATACTTATTATGATGGCAATGATATATGATTGATGTATGCGATTACAGTTTAGCACCTTGATCATGAGATGTGTTGATGATGACATTATACGAATGATGAGACACCTAGGAGATACTTGACCCGTACCCCGATATTGGGATGACGTACGATGGATTTTACCGCACGAGGCATAGATATGATGATCGATCCGCACTCTTGTTTTTGAGGAAGTCGTACTATGTACGTGACGCTATTGAGGCAGGATCGCCGACTATTAGAGATATTGACTCAGGCGTTAGGTGTACTTCTATCGACCAGTTGTTAGGTTTAGTTTTCCTTAGGAGGGTTAGATGAACACTGGGTTAGGTTTGGGCCATATAGTGGTAGTGGTATTTGTATATCAAATGAGTGGATAACACACATCCGTCTTTACTTTTTCACTGTAATCATAATGTTGCATGTGCATACATATGTTGCTATAATCAGTATAAACTTTACCTGTTAGGACACCGGCACTATTACCGATGATGTGCATATTCCACGCACACTTATATGCCGGCTCACACACATCATTATCGGTAATTGCTATATCACGTACACTTTAGATCATATTATCTTTTATGGATACATTCAGCTAACAACTAGATTGATATAATATCGTGATTACTCTCAGATGTTAGTCTAGACATGGCATCATTACGTAGACATTCATGCATTCATATTTTCAGGTTATCATGCAGTATTATGGGCATATGCCGACACTTATCATATACTCACTCATGATTTTGAGATTTGGGTTTCTATAAGATTTCTGGATTTTTGGTGAAAACCGCAAGAATATATAAAAACTTCTCTCTCTCGCCTCCTCTCTTTTTTTTAAAAACCTAAGATGCGGTTTTCTCGTGATGTATGTGTCGTTCACCATGAGATTTCATGTTTTCTGTTGGATTTCGAGACCCGATTCGAGGAGTGGATGAACCGTCTCGGGTATATGGTGGGCCCGGTATGGTACCCCGGGGCAAGAAGATCGAGTTGTAGACGATGAGCCTGGCAGGGGAAGGCTACCTACCGGTGATGTCTGGCGCGGCGGATATCCGGAGGATACCGACCGTTGTCGTGAGATTTGATGATATGGGCCGATCCGGACTGACGGAGCCCGAGGTATTGAGACTATGAGACTTGAGATTTACATGTTTGTGTCGATGCTTGACACGGATTTCCATGGATTTTATTGTTGAGATTTCAGATTCCTATACACATTTTACTATAATAACAGTTAAAGATTTCTTATACAGATATATCTGGATTTCAGGATTGATTATTTTATATTCATGGTGCATGCATATCCATTCATATGGCATAGTATTATATGAGGCACTGACACGAGCACGGAGTATCTGCATTTACACGTAGTTTTACCCTGCTATTACTAGATGATTGGGATATAATAGTGTATTATTATGACCTAGGATAGCGTCGTACATTCGATTTCTTTTCGTAGATGTCTTCTACTCACGAGTTGGCAACTCACCCCCGTTGTGCCAAATTTTATTACAGGTTCGGTGTACAGGTTTCCCTGGTAGCTTGCTGGCACATCTATTCTTTCAGGGTGATTTGCACGGTAGGTTGGTTCACTTGTATCCGAACCACCATTGTACTTTTATTCATTCATTTGTATCTACTAAGCTCCATCAACCATACTTGTATTACTTGATAAGTTTATTGGACCAGTCTTTTATTTTGACCTTAGAGTCGCGCATGTATTATTTTGATTTAGTGGTTTTGTTTTCTTTGAGTTTTGAGCCTCGCCCTTTGGCGTTGTATATTATTGTGCTTATTGTGGTTGTTTCTGCCTGTTGGCGTTGAGCTAGCTCCCGTTTGGGGATGCTTTTTACTGTTTATGTATATTATACTTGTTGTACCCGTTTGGGGGCCAGTTTTTATAGAGGAGACTCTGCCGAAATTTTTGAGAAAATTTGCTGATGATTTTAAACTTGTTTCCTTCATGTTTGTTTTACTTCTTCTTATTCTTTTTTTTTGGTTTAGATTTCTGGGCTTCGGTTTACTTAGGTTACGTTGCGCTTCTAGACGTTTTGTAATCTAAGTGCCGGTCACGTTCCGTACTTTCGGGTCGTGACAAAGTTGGTATCAGAGCACTAGGTTTAACCTTGTATAAGTCTAGGTGACCCTTGGTTGATGGAGTAGGCGATTTAGGTAGAGTAACGTACCGTGGGTATGGTCCGCGGCATACTTACGACACGCTACTCTGCTTAAGGAGCCTTAGGATGTACAATTGTTTGCACCGTATTCCATTCGTTCTTTTGATCTATCTTCGTCAATGTTGGAGGGTGGTTTCTGTTACCACGGGCACACTGGCAGAGGGAGCTGCAGCTCGAATGCGATAACCATTAGAGTATTGGTTATTCTTGAGGATTGAAGCATTGTTTAGCGTGCGGATGAGGGTATTCATATGCCGTCCGGATGAAGTTAAAGGGTTCGAACGATTATCAGAAAACCATTTTCCCAAGTTTAAGGTATTCGGAAGAACATGCAGGTATTTCGATGGACCCTCTAGAAGAATGAAACCCTAACTCGACATAATGACCACGAGAACGCCTTTGAACCTTAGGGTTTACGGCAGTTCTGCGGTGTCATTAGTGAGGCTTGGGTTTGCCCTTCTACGGCTGGATCATCGATGCTGGGGTATGTACCGGATATTTTTAAGCTGTACTTGAGTGTTGAGCTCTCGGGGAATTATGGGATTTTGATAGATCGATCGAAAAGTTTAATGTAGTCCGGATATCAAGTGAAGGGATCGACTACGTGGGAGACTCTAGATATGAGTATTGCCGTCGGGAGTGCAGTCAGCACACTTATGAAGAGACAAGTTTGAAGCAATCGACATCAGAGGAAAGAGGCGCACATTGACGATAGTGATTACGATGTGACTTGGTGATTTGAATTTCATATTTCTGTTATTGGATTTTGGTATTTTGAGGATTTTGTTCTACGATTGGTATTTCTTATGTGTACCTTCATTACATTCTATCTGTGTTTCATATATCAGTTGTATTGATGTTGCTTAGTATATACCCAGTACACTTGATTTGGTTTTATATAGTTTGAGATTTTTGATTTGATTTCGTGCATATGGGTTACACAAGATTTTGATATATGCGTCGACCTAGTTTTTATGTATTTTTGTACTGTGATTTCGATGTTGACATTCGATGCATGTTTTCGCGCACCATGTGCACCTGGTTAGGATTCTTGCGCATACTTGGCGCACTTGATGCGATTTTGTGCACACCAGATGCACTAAATCGGGGTTTTGTGCAGATTAGACGCACCTGATTTTGAGTCATGCACACCCGTTGCACTTGACAGATGTTTTTGGTGCACACCTGTTGCACTTAGTTTTGTTGTTGTGTGTATTCGTGGTATCTGTACTTGGTTTCGACTTCAGTGCGCACCGGACGCACATGATATTTTATTGATGTGATTGGGATTGATTTCGGTTTGAGCAGTATGTTTTCATAATCATTATTATTTAATTTAGAAACCAGGAGGGACGTGTATGTTAAATAAAAGATATATATATATATATATACAGCTTTTTTTTTAAAAATAAACGTCCGCTATTTATGCCGTGACACGTGCATTGCACGGCGATTTTCAAGAGGGGTTTTTGTAGGCTTCTTTATTATGATGCTTAGGCGATTTTACTAGGATGCGGACTATATATAAGTTATAGATTGATGTATATTATGATGGTTTTCATATTGGGTTTTGATATTTTATTCTCGCCATAACTCCGATGATTGCGTTATGCTTGACGGAGTTGATCTTAGTTACGTATTGATGATTTCGGAGCCCCGACGATTTGAGTGTTTGCTAAATGTTTTAGTATTTGGAGGGAGAATTTTAATTTAAATTCGGGGACCGAATTTATTAAAGGGGGGAAGATTGTAACGTTTTAAAAATAATTAAATAAATAATTAAATGAATAAAGTTTTTTAAGTGAATTTTATGAATTTCGGTAAAGTAAAATGTATTTTTGGTAAAATTAAACCGTGATTGTTTTTCATTATAATTTCAAAAATACCTATTTTAATTATGTAATTACTAGTAAATGGTGTTTATTTAGCCACTTATAAATTTTTAGTTTAATTAAATATTTTTCCTAAATTAATTATTTTAAATATTAACATAAGCTTTATTTTTACACTAAATTAGTGTAAACTATAAATTTGAATGATTTTAATTTGTAAAAATGAACCATGGCATATTAGAATTTAGTGTGTATCATGCAAAATTTATTTGCAAATTTTTCCATTTTTCTAGAGCTTTCTTGAGTTGCTATAGTAAAGAAATAAAATAAAATAAATAAATGCATGAAAAGACATAATGAAGTGATATTTTGGTGGAGACTTCTACACAACTTTTGCCACTCTCTTCCTTCTCTCCCTCACCTCCAAAAATGGCCGGCCTCACCCCCCATGGTAGCCCCCATTTTCCTCATTTTATTTTGCTCCAAAATTCATCAAAAATCCTTTAAAAATTCAATTGAAAATCCACAAAATCCTATTTATTTCCTACCCTTTATTCCTTGCTCATTTTTATATGGAATTTGGAGATGGGAAGCATGCATTTTGGAGGCTCATTTTCTTGTTTGGATTTCATATTTTGGAGGTATAATTTTCCTTCTTTTGTTTATTTGTTATTAGATGTTTCTTTTAAGCATGTTTAGATTTAATGATTTAATTCTATGTTCAATTTCTAAAATTCAAGTTAGGGTTTGTAAATTCAAGTTATGATTTTTATTAATTAATTAGGGTTATAATAGTTAGTTTAACACTTTTAGAATTGGAAATTCTTGCATGTGTGTTGAATTGTAAATTTTTCATTTAAAATTGTTTAAATGAAGCTATTTAGCTAACTAGTTTTTGTAAAATATATATGTGGGTAATATAAAATTCCAATTAAGGTTGCTATCATTTGATTGTAGTTTTAGTGAGAACTTTAGCATGTTAATGGAAAGAAAAACTTAGTTTGATTGCTAGTTTCTATTGATAATTGATAAATTGTGATAGAAATTGCTATTTTGTAAACTAGATTTTAGAAATTTCTAAATAAATATGATTAAAAATATAATTTATGGTTTCATTAAATCATTATCATCATGAATTGTAGTTTAAGACATTAATTCATGCAAAATCATGTTTTGTGGTGGAATTGTGGTATTTTGCTTGAAAAATGTTGAAAATTGTTAAAGGTTGCAAACTAGAAATTTCAAATTAATACAAATTTGTGTAATAAAAATGTAGTAATGGTTTGTATAGTCTAGTTATGCTATTTAATGAGTTTTATAACTATTGGTTTCATTTAAATGTCAAGTTTTGATGAAAAACGGTAAATTGGCATTTTCGGGTTTTACGAAATTGGACGGTTTGATGGATTTTAGGGTTTCGATGGATTTAATCATGTTTTATAATATAAGTAATGTGTTTTAAAACTACGATTTATTTGTTCATGTTTATCTCGATCCATCGGAGTTTGTACGCCGATATCGAGCGATATTTGGTTCTTTTGCGTGGACGGGACATAGGTTTTAACCTATGCTGGTTCATTGCGTCGTTTTGACTTTTGTATGTGATTCAGTTTACGATGCTATTTATATGTTGCGTTTAGGTACCCCTCACGTGGAGTGCGGGCGATGAAGAGGAGGATGGCGACACCGTCTTCGGCAGAGATGGACCAGGTGAGTAGATGTATATCTACGGGGGGAAGTCGGGTGGATGGCGTTTAGCACCCCCGCAACGTAGAATAGGAATAGTACTTATTGACATTAGGAAACCAGATGTGACCTTAGTAGGACCCTAGTATTGACCCTAGGCTGGACTAGACTGATTTAGGAAAACCATATCAGAGGATGAGTACCTTAGAAGAGGTTCGTAGGTTTCAGATAGAAACACACTGAAACTCGACATGGGGTATACGTGTATGTGTATATATATAGAACTAGGTATAGGTATATACATATATATACAACACGTATATGTGATTCATTGATGTGATATGATATCCGAGGTATGATGAAATAGTGTAACTGGGCTTGATGCCGTGATTCTTGGCTATACAGTCGTATTAAGTATTAGCGGATCATTAGAGAATGAGATAATGAACATGTATACGTAAATTATAAGGGGTAGTGATGATATTGAGGTACATGGGACTTTAAAATAGTACCCGGACTATAACTTGTGATTGATCACGATATGGGATATGTATGACTTGATTATGATATGATACATATGACATGATATTTCTGAGGATAAACTAATGATACTTATTATGATGGCAATGATATATGATTGATGTATGCGATTACAGTTTCGCACCTTGATCATGAGATGTGTTGATGATGACATTATACGAATGATGAGACACATAGGAGATACTTGACCCGTACCCCGATATTGGGATGAATTACGATGGATTTTACCGTACGAGGCATAGATATGATGATTGATCCACACTCTTGTTTTGAGGAAGTCGTACTATGTACGTGACGCTATTGAGGCAGGATCGCCGACTATTAGAGATATTGACTCAGGCGTTAGGTGTACTTCTATCGACCAGTTGTTAGGTTTAGTTTTCCTTAGGAGGGTTAGATGAACACTAGGTTAGGTTTGAGCCATATAGTGGTAGTGGTATTTGTATATCAAATGAGTGGATAACACACATCCGTCTTTACTTTTTCACTGTAATCATAATGTTGCATGTTCATACATATGTTGCTATAATCAGTATAAACTTTACCTGTTAGGACACCAGCACCATTACCGATGATGTGCATATTCCACGCACACTTATTTGCCGGCTCACACACATCATCATCGGTAATTGCTATGTCACGTACACTTTAGATCATATTATCTTTTATGGATACATTCAGCTAACAACTAGATTGATATAATATCGTGATTACTCTCAGATGTTAGTCTAGACATGGCATCATTACGTAGACATTCATGCATTCATATTTTCAGGTTATCATGCAGTATTATGGGCATATGCCGACACTTATCATATACTCACTCATGATTTTGAGATTTGGGTTTCTATAAGATTTCTGGATTTTTGGTGAAAACCGCAAGAATATATAAAAACTTCTCTCTCTCTCCTCCTCTCTTTTTTTTAAAAACCTAAGATGCGGTTTTCTCGTGATGTATGTGTCGTCCACCATGAGATTTCATGTTTTCTGTTGGATTTCGAGACCCGATTCGAGGAGTGGATGAACCGTCTCGGGTACATGGTGGGCCCGGTATGGTACCCCGGGGCAAGAAGATCGAGTTGTAGACGATGAGCCTGGCAGGGGAAGGCTACCTACCGGTGATGTCTGGCGCGGCGGATATCCGGAGGATACCGACCGTTGTCGTGATATTTGATGATATGGGCCGATCCGGACTGACGGAGCCCGAGGTATTGAGACTATGAGACTTGAGATTTACATGTTTGTGTCGATGCTTGACACGGATTTCCATGGATTTTATTGTTGAGATTTCAGATTCCTATACACATTTTACTATAATAACAGTTAAAGATTTCTTATACAGATATATCTGGATTTCAGGATTGATTATTTTATATTCATGGTGCATGCATATCCATTCATATGGCATAGTATTATATGAGGCACTGACACAAGCACGGAGTATCTGCATTTACACGTAGTTTTACCCTGCTATTACTAGATGATTGGGATATAATAGTGTATTATTAAGACCTAGGATAGCGTCGTGCATTCGATTTCTTTTCGTAGATGTCTTCTACTCACGAGTTGGCAATTCACCCCCGTTGTGCCAAATTTTATTACAGGTTCGGTGTACAGGTTTCCGTGGCAGCTTGCTGGCACATCTATTCTTTCAGGGTGATTTGCACGGTAGGTTGGTTCACTTGTATCCGAACCACCATTGTACTTTTATTCATTCATTTGTATCTACTAAGCTCCATCAACCATACTTGTATTACTTGATAAGTTTATTGGACCAGTCTTTTATTTTGACCTTAGAGTCGCGCATGTATTATTCTGATTTAGTGGTTTTGTTTTCTTTGAGTTTTGAGCCTCGTCCTTTGGCGTTGTATATTATTGTGCTTATTGTGGTTGTTTCCGCCTGTTGGCGTTGAGCTAGCTCCCGTTTGGGGATGCTTTTTACTGTTTATGTATATTATACTTGTTGTACCCGTTTGGGGGCCAGTTTTTATAGAGAAGACTCTGCCGAAATTTTTGAGAAAATTTGCTGATGATTTTAAACTTGTTTCCTTCATGTTTCTTTTACTTCTTCTTATTCTTTTTTTTTTGGTTTAGATTTCTGGGCTTCGGCTTACTTAGGTTACGTTGCGCCTCTAGACGTTTCGTAATCTAAGTGCCGGTCACGTTCCGTACTTTCGGGTCGTGACACGTTGATGACATGTGATGTTATGTGTTGCTGGATATGTTATATTGGATCGTCGTGTTTGAATAGCCGGGGGTTTTTATGTGAGATGAGTGTTTTTCATTTTCATTCATGTAAGAACTTGTATGTAATATTCTTTTATTGGGGCACTTCCAGGTTGCGGAAGATGTCACCATTTGTATATTATTTACTTTTCCGCATTAGGATAGACCCAAGGAGGGGAGCACAAGTAACCGGGTTCTAGGGTCCAGTGGGAGACCATCTCGAGGAGTCGAGTCCGGGTCTCCTAACCCTAGAATTGGTAGGGTTGCTTGCCGCTCTAGTAGGGGTCTAGGGGTGTGGGTTTGGCTATTCATCGCGACCGTGGAATCCGTGTTTTATACTGGCTCGTATTGAAAACACGGACGTCCTAGTATATCCAATGTTTCATATGATATTTTCTGCTGCGATATCTGTGATGTGATCATGTGATATGTTCTGTGATAGATACTGTATATAGTATATATGATATATTATATAGACGTTACTTATGTTTTACACCCGTGCTAGCCCTGCCCCGCTCTGCCGTTAGTTACCTAACCTAACGGTGCACGAGGGGACATCGAGGCGAACACGGATGGCATAAGTGTACGTCGTATTTATCTGTGATGTTTAGGTACTTATATGATGGGACTTCATTAATGTGATTAATGAAAGAAAAGAAACCTAAAGATATTGTAGAATCGAATTTCAAAAAAAGTAAAACAGGAAGCTACAGTTCTTTCTTTGCACAGCGGTATATATGATATATCCTGCACTTTATTCGATAAGGAAAGGACCGAGATCCCTTCACCGGGAGTGACTCCTTTAGCAATAACTGGAAGATGCTACACACTCGGTTTGTCTTTTGATTGCTTTTAAGAGGTTTTTCTTTACACGGTGATATATATGATATATCCCGCACCTTATTCGATGAGGAAAGGGCCGACGATCCCTTCACCGGGAGTGACCCCTTTAGCAAAACTAGAAAAGCCTCGAAAACACTCCATTTCAAAATCATTTGATTCTACAACGATATCAAGTTCATTACGCAATAGGTTTTCAGAAAAACCTGTCGTAGCCCTCCGTCATTTCAGATAAGTACTAGTTAGTATTCGTGCTACGTTTGTTGACTATGTTAAGGCGTAGTGTGCGGTAGCTAATTAGTGCTTATCTGCATAAGCATATGATGTGATTGGATTAGGGTAGTCGTGCGACTTTGTTGACTATGTTAAGGGTCATGCGGGTGGGTTTAATTCAATCGGGAAATGACGGGTTGAACTTGACTAGCACTTATGATTTGTTGACTATGTTAAGGTCATATAGCTGCTAGGGGCAAAATTATCGGGAATTTCAAGTGTTGAAATTTGCAATGAGATTGCATACCTTCTATGAGATAGTTGGATCCCGATACCCGCTGCGAGTAAGAGTTACTCCTGGGAGTGTTTTACACATTACAATTAGCGATCAAATAGGTGTCTAGAAAAGTGTTAACAAGGTTATGCCTCTGGGAAAATGAGGTTTACATTAATTAGGTTCGTGCGAAAGCACGGGGGACCTCCCTCAAAGTACCGACACTGGCCTGGCTGAAAGATTGGCGAACTTGTAGCGTGTAATTAATCCCGGCTAGTCTTTCCTTTTAGCGTTTGAAGGAAGATTTGATAAAAACAGTGGGAGCCATCCTGATTAGATAAAATAATAACCAATCTATTCTTGCAAGAGCGCACGCTGAGTGTTTTCTTCTCTCTCTCTCCAGGTAGCGACCATATCACGCCTTAATCAAGATAATAATACGGAATATTGACCGAACCCGCTTGTTATACTGAGATGAGGAACGTTGGTCCCGCTCCAACTTATAATTGTTATAAGACAGAGCAGGAAATAGGGGATTACCAGAATTCCCGTGCCGCCCAAACGAAGAAAGTGCATGCTGATGCATCATCTTCGGGTGTGTTCTTTATACAGAACTGTTTCTCTATTCTCTACGTCCTGGGTATCTGATACCGGATCAGGATCCCGCATATGTAATTTGTTACATGGGCTACAGATAGGTAAAGAACTGAGAACGGGTGATAAGTTTCACGAGACAGAAAACGGGGCAAGTGTTGCAGCCAAGTCTGTTGGTCACTGTCACCCTTTATTACCAATACATTGATTCTGAACGAATGTTATTAAATACCGAACCTGATATACAAAATCATATCACTCTCTTTATTAGTAAAGAAATGATAAAATTTTGTATAGTTGGATAATGTTTTGAACATTTCCTATATCAAAAGTTGATCGGTTCAGGCACGTTATCTAAAAGCATTGATGTTCTAAATCAAACTACAGTTTTTAGTATACAGAACACACACAAGAGGAAGAGTTCAGAAATGAACGAATCCTTCTTGAGGCATTGTAGACTAGGTCATATCAATGCGACCCGACTAGATGAAGTTACATGTAGATGCATATTTAAATCAGTTTGAATTTACATCTTGTTAAACTTGCCAGTCATGTCACAAAGATATAATGACACCAGCTCTGTTTATTGGAAACAGAGAAAGAGTTAGTGAACTCTTGGGATGATACATGTTGATGTATCAAGGTCCCCTGTCTACACATTCCAAGACCAGTTCTTTGTACTTCTTTACATTCTCTGATGATCTCTCAAGATTCAGACATATGTTCCTGTTAAAACACAAGTCAGAACCTTTTGAGGTATTCACAGAATATAAGTTAGAAGTAGAGAACCAATACGGGTATAAGTATTATGTCCTTTGATGAGATCAAGGAGGAGAATACTTGAGCACGGAATTCTTGGACATTTCTAAAGGAAAATGAGATTCTCTCTCAGCATTACTCCTCCGTATACACTATAGCACGATGGTATATCGGGGCGGAGCAATCACACCCTATATGATAAGGTGTGCTCTATGATGAGTACTACTGAGTTACCTATTTCCTTTTTGGGAGTTATGCACTTGAGAAGCTGCATACCTATTGAATAGGGTTCAAATCAAATCTGTTGCCTACCACTTCATATTTGATATGGTATAGGAAGAGCCCATGTCTTAAGCTAGTTAAGATTTAGGGTTGTCCGGCCTATGTCTAAAAGCAAAATCCGGACAAGCTCGAGGTAAGGTCAGTCATGTAGAACTGGAAAGGTTCCAGCTATACAAACTACAGCAGATGATTTGGTAGAACCAAAGGATTCAGTAGATACCAACGAACCTCAGCCTCTCCGCCGATCTAGTAGGGTTTCTCACCCACCTGAGAGATACTTCTGTTTCTCTATGACAGTGGGAGCGAGGATTGCATCATGAGATGATGACCCAACTAGTTTCGAGCAGGCCATCGAGAGTAGTGACTCTGTAAGAATGGCTGGATGCGTAGCGATCTGAGATGGAATTCTTATACACCAACAAAGTATGGACTTTGGTTGCTATATCTGAAGGGTTAAATCGCCATCAGGAGCAAGTATATCTTGAGAAGATTACTTGGTGTAGATGGAAAAGTTGAGACTTTCAAAGCAATACTTGTTAAAGGTTTTCGTCATTGACCAGGCGTGGATAATGATGATACCTTTTTCCAGTGGCTATGCTTAAGTCCATCCAGATCCTACTTGCCACGGCTGCATACTATGACTATGATATCTGGCGGTTGGGTGCCATGACAGCTTTTCTAAATGATGTTTTAGAAGAGGGCGTCTATAAGTACACAGCCAGAGGGCTTCGTAGACAGTGGGAGCAGCAGAAACGTGCACAAGTTGCTTTACAGATTAAAGCAGGCATCGCGGAGTTGGAACGTCTGTTTTCATGTGTTAGTCAAAGAGTTTGACATCATCAAAATGGTAGATGAACCTTGTATAAATGAAAAGGTAGTAGGGAGTATGGTGGTGATCCTCGTAGAGTACGTGGATGACATACTCTTGATAGGGAAGGAGTTTCCTATGCTACGCTTGGTCAATCTCCGCTTATCACAATGATTCTCCATATAGGATCAAAGTGATACCTCCTAAATCCTGGATTTTGGATCTATGAGATAGATCTAATTGGATGTTAGGAGACTCACTAGTTGTAGTGAGATGGTATCAGTTGATCCTGGGGAAAATCACTGGAAAGTTTCCAGGGTGATAAGGACGACTGAATGTCAGTCACAGGCATTGTCTTTACCCTCCGTGGAGGGACGGTATGTTGGAAGAGTTCCAAGTTAAATACCGTGGCTTACTAGACGATAAAGGCAGGATACATCGCTACTTAAGATACTACCAAAGAGGCAGTCTGGATGTATATTTGTTCATGAGATGAACTTAGTTCCTCCCATTGTGTGACAATGGAGTTGTGGCTTATGCCAAGGAACGTCCGTCCCATCAGTGATCCAGACATATTCTAAGGCAGTATCTCCTGATCATGGAGATGGTTGATCTCCAGGGTGATCGAGGTTAGGAGAACAGACTCAGAGGACAACACGGCGGATCCACTCACAAAGGCCTTTTCCCAGAGAGAGACTTTTATGGGATGGTTGAGTATGAGATACTACAACCACTGCTATCAGATGGCCCTAGTGCAAGTGGGAGATTGTTAGTTATATGTATGCTCTAGAGGCCATTACTATACATAGGATGTATATTGTAGTGGATACTTGGACATATATAGGGAGGACTTTCTTGCTTGACATGATAGTATGCTATCTGGTTGATCTTTACCTTAACGTGTACACTGATTGTCTCTCTGTTACATGTTGGTAAAGCCCTTAGGATGTGTACTTGACTACCTGGACTATGATGCGGATCATCCTAGTGGGGACATGGTAGTCCATAAGTACATCCTTCAAGGTCCCTAGTCGTGGGTGTATCTAGACAGGGCATCGGTATACCAGAGTAGACTAGCGTATACCTTCTCGACCCATACAGATGGGCGATGGATGATCCCATATCCATTGGTGTTTGACATCAGAGATGATATACGGGTGCTCAGTGGAGACTGGGTACACTGGACGGACTCGCCGAGAACTCCCAGATGGTATTATACCTTACGTCAGATGGCAGTTCTCTGGTGACACTGGTACAGAGTATTCAGTTGACCCGAGATCGTCATAGTGTCTTGTGTGATTCCCACTGTGCTTTGATTTCCACCTTACCATGTCCAAGAGGGCATGCAAAACGGTTGTTTTTGGGTACAGTCCCGAATCACATGGAGGAAGTGAGCGATAGGAGGGGATTCGTCTCTCCCAGTATAGGGAGTTAATGCTGCGCTGTGTTCGATTGGCTATAACCTGAAATCCCTGGCCAGGGTTGCTAAGATTTACTGGTAAGTGTTACCAGTAGTTTCTCGAACTGTTATAGACCTCATATTGACACGACTTATCGAGCTATTAGGGTCTGACGTTTACCACCCCTAGGCAAGATATGCGACATATCAGACGATCAGACCAGACTGTACGGTAAGTGTTACTGGGTGGATTCACAGGAGTGTGAGCGGGCTTGCTCGTCGATCTTCTAATCGCTCAATACCCGGGTAGCCGTTACGTTTAGCAGACCGCTTGCGGCTTGTGGGTGTTTGATATGATCATCACCTGCTGCCAGCGTATTGACGTGTCTTTAGAGTCCTACACAGAGGTTTCCTGGCTCAAGCGAAACGAAATAGGAGCGCATATGAGATATGTGCGGGACCGAGAATAATGCGTATATGTGATACCGTATTCTATTCTCGTGATTTGTATCATCGGCAGGTTATATGTGATATAGCCGGGTTACCGAATCAAGTGTTGATTCGATACATTGATACCCTTGATACTAGTCTGTTATATGCGATATAACCGGATCATTAAATCAAGTGTTGATTTAATGATTTAATGTATAATTATATATTTGATATATTACATAGCATTAACTAGTATTGGTTCACATTAAATGGATTTTCTCACTTGAAGTGCACATTGTATATGTGATATATTTTTGTACACTTGTTTGTATCATGTTTGATGATACATGCAACCTTGGGTGTGTGTATGCTATACACTATGTTTAGTGAATTGTTAGGGTTTCATTTCATTTATTTATCTATTCATTTTTTATTAAAAGAAAAGGAAAACAAAATGGTTGCTTTTAGAACTTTCTTGATGCTTCATGCATCTTTGACTAAAAATGACCATTTTGTCTTCATCTCCTAAACCTAACCATTCAACTAACCTTAGTTCATTCTCTACACTTAACTAAGGTTGCAATATGATAAGAATGAAGGGTTTTTCTTTTTAACTTAATATTTTTATTCTTATCATATTCTTTTCTTCTTCTTCTTCTTCTTGAACAAAGAAGAAAGCTTGCTACCATTAATGGCATCTTGAGAAAAAGAGTGAGAAATCCAATTCTAAAGTGAACCCACTTCCTATTTCTTCATCCTCTACCACTTGCCATGTAGTATAGGGTGTTTTCTTCACAAGTTTCACGACTTGCTGAAGTGGGAGCTTGATCTTGTGTTGCCTCGACGTTGATCATTTTCGGCATCGAAGTTGACGACCTAGCCCGATCTTTTCTTCGATTAAACCACCGCGAGAGTCCGGGATCCGATGGGTACAGCGGAGGGACTTCATCACGGAGCAATGGAGGTGGAGAACCGGATCTATAAAGGTTGTATTTCCGTTCACTTATTAGTAAAGCAGTTTACTAGTTGTAGTTATCGCCTAAACTCTAGTCAACGATCCGTATTAGGGTTTCTCGGCACCGGAAAAATTTGAATTTGGCATGGTTGATGCCTTGTGAGACCTCTAGTGTGTGCCTAGGAACCCTACAATGCCAACAGTGAGGACACTGTTGTAAACAAGTTTAGGAGAGGTTTGTGCTTATTTATGTATCACTTTGCATCATACTTTGCATAAGCACAAAACATATAAAATATATTAAAATTTTAAAAATTTTAAAAGATAAAAATATTTAATATTTAATTTTATAATAAAAGATTAGATAATGAAAAATTACATCCAAAAGATTGGAAAAATTTAAGAAAAACCTAGAAAATTAGAAGTTTTCTTAAACGAACTAGTAATAAGTAGTTATGAGCCGTTGTCCCAAGGGTTAGTAAGATGAAAGAAGTCACTAATCTGAGGATAAAAATAAGTCTGAAAAATAGTTTCTATTCTGAAAGCCAAACATTTGAATATTGATACCCTACTATATGCACTTACATACGTCTTGAAACTCGGGATAGTAGAGGATACTTTGAAATGCTCTTGTCTAAAAGCCAAAATACGAAGGAAATAATAAATGAATAAAGGATAAAATGGTGTATAAAAATGAACACTGGTTTTGTAAACACCAAGGCAGCAATAAAAAAATATAGCGAGGGTGCTTCATCACCTAGTGCCTTAGACCAACTGGTTTGGAAGTCACTGCTAAGCCTTAGGTGTTGCAAAACGAGGAAAATACTAATACACCTAATCAGCAAGCACATGAGTAATCAGTCGGTTAGTACCTCAAGAAGTATTAACGGTCGCATGAAAAATGTGTGAGCAAATCCATCTAAATATTCATCGATTAAAAAGTACTGAGGTAGATGGACAAGAGTATGATAGCTTGAATTGAATTCTCCGAGTGTAGCGATGTCTTTACACACACGTAGGGTTATATGATCGATATTTGGAAGAAAGGTAGGAATGAAGAATAAAGACGATGTTTTATTGAAGGATGATGTGATTTCTAACATTTTTTCATGACTATTAAGATAGGGCTCATGACAACCGAAAAGCTAGTATAGTTGGAAATTCTAATTTTCAAAGTCTTTCTTTTACAATTCTTATCTTTATATGTAACTTTCACGGTCTTCCTTTTATTATGGGATTTTGTGGGTGCAATCCGCTGAAAATCCTCAAGAGACAACACTCCTCCAACTAGAGACACCTAGAGGTTTAAAGGCTTGTTGCACGTGCTCAGTGCAATTATGTTGCCTATGAAAGTATGCTAGTTAGTTTTCTTATATTTTCTCCTTCACCTGAATGAAACAAGTTTGGTCGAGACGACCAAAATTAAGTTTGGGGGAATTTGATCAGTCGAAAATATTGCATTTTTAACACATCAATTTCCCTACTCGTTGTAACCATCTAAAGGTGTTTGGTATAAATATAGCACATATTAGCAATTCGTCTATGAAATATCAAATAACATATGTTATACATTATAACCGGCATTATGAGGGAAATTTTTTGTTTATTACTACATGCATGAACTTTTGTATATCAACACTTGTCTCGAGATTGTGTGCAGGAAATTTTCCAGGTAAAAGAGCCGGAACTGCTAAAAGTGCTGATAAAACGCATCAAGTCAAAGACTTGAAATCTGGCAGTAAACAAGAAAGTATAAAAATATTCCAGACATTAGGAAAGTGCCATAAAGCCAACATGAAATCAACCTGGAAGTTTCATGCAGAGATCACACCAAACGACCGCGGATCCACGGCCGAGTCAGGCCGATCCGCCGCGGATCAACGACCGAGTCGACTCATCGGCAGTTGGTATTTGTTTCAGAAGTCTCCTTTTAGCGGCCAAGCTTCTCCAAGACGCTTCGAATTGTGTAGATTTCTCCAGAAGCTTCTTCTTCTAACAGCCAAGCTTCTTGTGCAAGCTTAATACCTACCAAGCTTCCAAGGGAAGCTAGACCTAGCTTCTAGGGAAAGCTAAAGAGAAAACTATAAAAAGAGACCTAGGGCTTCATTACAAAGGTTGTTGAATATTGAGCCAATTTGCACAAGTTGGGTGACACAACTTGCAACTCAAAACCCTAACCCAAATTCAATTCCAAAGCCGAATCAAGATCCATCGAGAAGCGTCTCAAGCAAGCCTTCAACGATCCTTTAAAGCAACGCCGATCTTCATCCGAGCAAGAGATCCACGATGATTCACGACTCAAGAAGTCCGATGCGAAGCTAGTTTCGACGATTTAGTTCATCCTCAAATCTTGTAGTCTTTGAGTGAATTGTACCTAAGCGTTGATAAATAAAAGGTGAAAATTCTAAGATCTTGCTTTCCTTGATATTCGCGCATTATGAAGAGTTATAGATTCTTGATTTTTTCTTTTTTCATGATGTTTGAGCGAAATCTCCGCTTGTAGCGGAATCGAGAGAATAAGTAGATGATGTTGATTAAATTCTTGAACGATTCTTAAGTCTTATGAGTTTTGTAAAGTTTAGGAAATTGAATCATCGAAAACCTAATTTGAGTGAGATCGCTTTCTTGAATGTTTTTGCTCCAAATTAGAGATCAACAATCGGTGATTTAATTTGCTAGAGGCTAGAATTTGAATGATAATCAATGAAAGGACAAGGGATGATAATGGAGAAACCCTAGTTTATTCAATAGTTCCCTAATTCTCATTGATCGTCATCGATCTAGCAACAAATTTTCAATAGATAAGAATTTGTAATAATTCGTATTCATCATCACTATCAATTGGATCGATTCCGACAAGCCTCTTTACAAATCTTGATAATTCAAACAATTTGGACATTTTCTTGATCTCTATCATTTCTTGATTTTAGATCTATTTCTTGATGATTCTTGACACTAAATTTCACAAATCTTGAATCATTTTTCTTTTATCTTTTATTTTCAACTCAACTAAAACGATAACGAACAATTCACACTTTCTGAGTGGACGATCCGCATTCACCGACGAAACTACAATAGACACCGTCAATTGATTGCAGTATAAATTTCTTTGGTTGTGAAACATTTCTAAACACGACACGGAAACGATCAATCAAACACCATGAAAATTTGAAGCCAGAATACCCTGAAGTAACCGGTGAGCTCGGTTTTAGAGCCATTGTGGCCATCCAAAAGTGAGTGGAAATGCCTCAAATTTGCATGGTGTTCATGTTATATCGCATACAACATTCTGCAGTTGTTTAAAAATATTTTTGAAGACATTTTAAAATTGACAGAAACTAAGTTATCGTATCGGGTGTTTCGGAGTAGTTTCGGTTTCGTAATCCTAGCAAACATCGTCTAATTTTCTAGCATTGCTCTGATACTATTGTTGGGTTGCCTAGCATGGCAGCAAGGTTTCAGGAGACATCGTCCATGCCAATTTAAAAATTGCCGTTTTAGCTAACCCTAACCCTAGAATCGATACTAGAAAATCCAACGAATCAATATGTAAACACTTTACATCGAAGTGAATGAGGGAATACAACCTTTGTAGACCGGTCCTTCACTTCTAAAGCTCCATGTCGTAGTCCCTTCACTGCGAATGGTGAACTTTCGGACTCTAGAGAGGGTTCACTTGAAGAAAAGAACAACCTTGCTCAAGGTTTTCGAGGCCGAAGATGATCTACGTCGAGAAGACTCGAGCTCATGCTACCTCTTTACTAATAGTGAAATTAGTGAAGCAAACACCCTAAACTAAATAGATAATAGTAGAAGACGATGAAGTAGGAAGTGGGCTCTCTTTAGATTTATTTTTCTCACAATATTTCTTCACATCTCCAAACCCTAGAAAGCTTTTTGAGCTCTTGAAGAAGATGAAGAATGAAGAAGAGAAAATGAACTCACATGAGATTAGAAATGCAACCATGGTGAGTATATGACATATACTAACCCTTGTAGAGACTAAACCTTGGCTATGAGTTAAGGTTAGCTTAATAAATATCTTAAGAAAAACAAAATTAGTGGTCTTGGTCAATGGTTCCACAAGCTTCTCTAAGCTTTAACCATTCATCCAATTTCCATCAATTTTGTTTAACTTTAAATAAATAAAACCTTTCACTAAACCTAGCATGGTGTGAGTCTCATACATACATGTCGCATGTGTAACCTAGCATGACAAAATAATATATATCACATATATATTTTGTGCAAAAAGAAAACAATACATTTAACATATATCACATATATATCAATGTATCATTAGTAAGAAAAATGAATACTTAAGTGAGAAAATATTAGTTAATATAATGTAATATATCAAATATATAATTATACATTAAATTATTAAATCAACACTTGATTTAATAATCCGGCTATATTATGTATAACCGACTAATATCAAATGCAATAACTTATCGAATCAACACTTGATCCGATAACCCGGCTATATCACATATAACCGACCAATGTCACAAGTCGCGAGAATAGAATGCGATATCACACACGCGCATTAATCTCGGTCCCGGACATATCACATATGTGTTCCTACTCCATTTCTCATGAACCAGGAAATCTCTGTGTAGGACTCCAAAGACTCGTCAATACACCGGCAGTAGGTGATGATCATATCAAACACCCACAAGCCGCAAGCGGTCTGCTAAATGTAACGACCACCCAGGTATTGAGCGATCAGAAGATCAACAAGCAAGCCTTCTCATACTTCTGCGAATCCACTCAGTAACACTACCGTACAGTCCGGTCTCTTCGTCTGATATGTCGTATATCATAGCTTGGGGGTGGTATAACGTCAGACCCCAATTATAGGATTCCTAGGCACTCTAATGAGGTCTCACAAGGCATCAACCATGCCAATTTAAAATTTTACAAGTGCCGAGAAACCCTAATACGGATCGTTAACTAGATATTTAGGCGAAAAGTGAAACTAGTTAACAACTTAACTATAAGAACGGAAATACAACCTTTGTAGATCCGGTTCTCCACCTCCATAGCTCTGTGATGAAGTCCCCTCGCTGTACAAATCGCATCTCGGACTCTAGCATCGGCTTCATCGGAGAAATGGGCGGGCTTGGTCGTCGGCTTCGATGCCGAAGATGACCTACGTCGAGGCATCACAAGATCAAGCTCCCACTTCACCAAGTCATGAAACTTGTGAAGAAAACACCCTATACTACTTGGCAAGAGGTAGAGGATGAAGAAATAGAAAGTGGGTTCACTTTAGAATTGGATTTCTCACTTGATTCCATCACTTGCCATTGATGAGGCAAGCTTTCTTCATCTTTGAAGAAGAGGAAGATGAAGAAGAAAGAATATGATAAGTTAATAATGATAGAAAAGAAAATAATACTTATCATATACTAACCCTTGGCTAAGTGTAGAGAATGAACTAGGGTTAGTGTAAATGGTTAGGGTTAAGCATGACACAAGAATGGTGACTTAGTCAATGCTTCATGAAACTTCAACTAAAAACAAACATAGCCACCATTCATATCTTATCTTTTCCAAAAATAAATAAATAAATAAATAGATAAGAAAATGAAAACCCTAACCATTACACAACCATGGTATACTCTTTACACAAACCCAAGTGAGCATGTATCATCAAACATGATACAATCTTGTGCACAAAAAATATATCACATATACAATGTGCATATCAAGTGAGAAAATCCTTTTAAAGTGAACCAATACTAGTTAATGCAAAGTAATATATCAAATATATAATTATGCATTAAATCATTAAATCAACACTTGATTCAACGATCCGGTCATGTCGCACACAACCGACTAGTATACAATGTATCGTTTTATCGAATCAATCCTTGATTCGATAACTTGGTTATATCGCATATAACCATTCGACACATTCATCGCGAGAATGAAATACGGTATCACATACATGCATTATTCTCGGTCCCGCACATATCTCATATGCGCTCCTATTTCGTTTCGCTTGAGCCAGGAAACCTCTGTGTAAGACTCTAAAGACTCGTCAATACGCCGGTAGCAGATGATGATCATATCAAACACCCACAAGCCGCAAGCGGTCTGCTAAACGTAACGGCCACCCGGGTATTGAGCGATCAGAAGATCGACGAGCAAGCCCGCTCATACTCCTGTGAATCCAACCAGTAACACTTACCGTACAGTCCGGTCTGATCGTCTGATATGTCGCATATCTTGCCTAGGGGTGGTAAACGTCAGACCCCAATAGCTCGATAAGTCGTGTCGATATGAGGTCTATAACAGTTCGAGAAACTACTGGTAACACTTACCAGTAAATCTCAGCAACCCTGGCCAGGGATTTCCGGTTATAGCCAATCGAACACAGCGCAACATCAACTCCCTATACCGGGAGAGACGAATCCCCTCCTATCGCTCATTGCCTCCATGTGATTCGGGACTGTACCCAAAAACCACCGTTTTGCACGCCCTCTTGGACGTGGTAAGATGGAAATCAAAGCACAGTGGGAACCACACAAGACTCTATGACGATCTCGGGTCAACAGACTACTCTGTACCAGTGTCACCAGAGAACTGCCATCTGACGTAAGGTATAATACCATCTGGGAGTTCTCGGCGAGTCCGTCCAGTGTACCCAGTCTCCACTGAGCACCCGTATATCATCTCTGATGTCAAACACCAATGGATATGGGATCATCCATCGCCCATCTGTATGGGTCGAGAAAGTATACGCTAGTCTACTCTGGTATATCGATGCCCCGTCTCGATACACCCACGACTAGGGACTTTGAAGGATGTACTTATGGACTACCATGTCCCCACTAGTATGATCTGCATCATAGTCCAGGTAGTCAAGTACACATCCTAAGGGCTTTACCAACATGTAACAGAGAGACAATCAGTGAACACGTTAAGGTAAAGATCAACCAGATAGCATACTATCATGTCGAGCAAGAAAGTCCTTCCTATATATGTCCCAGCATCCACTACAATATACATCCTATGTATAGCAATGGCCTCTAGGGCATACATATAACTAACAATCTCCCACTTGCACTAGGGCTATCTGTAGCAGTGGTTGCAGTATCTCATACTCAACCATCCCATAAAAATCTCTCTCTGGGAAAAGGCATTTGTGAGTGGATCCGCCGTGTTGTCCTCTGAGTCTACTCTCCTAACCTCGATCACCCTAGAGATCAACTATCTTCATGATCAGGTGACACTGCCTTAGAATATGTCTGGATCACTGATGGGACGGACGTTCCTTGGCATAAGCCACAACTCCATTGTCACACAATGGGAGGAACTAAGTTCATCTCATGAATAAATATACATCCAGACTGCCTCTTTGGTAGCATCTTAAGTAGCGATGTATCCAGCCTTTATCGTCTAGTATGCCACGGTGTCTAGCTTGGAACTCTTCCAACATACCGTCCCTTTACTGAGGGTAAAGACAATGCCTGCGACTGACTTTCAGTCGTCCTTATCACCCTTATCACCCTTCCAGTGATTCTCCCCAGGATCGATTGATACCATCTCACTACAACTAGTGAGTATCCTAATATCCAATTAGATCTATCTCATAGATCCAAAATCCAGGATTTAGGAGGTATCACTTTGATCCTATATGGAGAATTATTATGATAAGCGGAGATTGATCGAGCATAGCATAGGAAACTCCTTCCCTATCAAGGGTATGTTATCCACGTACTCTACGAGGATCGTCACCATATTCCCTACTACCTTTTTGTTTATATAAGGTTCATCTACCATTTTGATGATGTCAAACTCTTTGACTACTTCATATCAAAACAGATGTTCCAACTCCGCGATACCTGCTTTATCCTATAAAGCATCTTGTACACGTTTCCGCTGCTCCCACTGTCTACGAGGCCCTCTGGCTGTGTACTTATAGACGCACTCTTCTAAAACATCATTTAGAAAAGCAGTCATGACACCCAACCGCCAGATATCGTAGTCATGGTATGTAGCCGTGGCAAGTAGTATCTGGATGGACTTAAGCATAGGTACTGGAAAAGGTTTCATCATTATCCACGCCTGGTCGATGGCGAAAAGCTTTAACAAGTCTAGCTTTGAAAGTCTCAACTTTTCCATTTACACCAAGTAATCTTCTCAAGATATACTTGCTCCTGATGGGGAATTAACCCTTCAGATATAGCAACCAAAGTCTATACTTTGTTGGTGTACATGGATTCCATCTCAGATCGCTAAGCATCCAGCCATTCTTACAGAGTCCCACTCCTGATGGCCAGCTCGAAACTAGTTGGGTCATCATCTCATGATGCAATCCTCGCTCCCACTGTCATAGAGAAACAGAAGTATCTCTCAGGTGGGTGAGAAACCCTACTAGATCGGCGGAGAGGCTGAGGTTCGTTGGTAACTATTGAATCCTTTGGTTTTATCAAATCATCTGCTGTAGTTTGTATAGCTGGAACCTTTCCAGTTCTACATTACAAACCTTGCCTCGAGCTTGTCCGGATTTTGCTTTTCAGACATAGGCTGGACAACCCCAAATCTTAACTAACTTAAGAGATGGACTCTTCCCTTATCATATCACATATGAAGTGGTAGGCAACTGATTTGATTCGAACCCTATTCAATAGGTATGCAGCTTCTCAAGTGCATAACTCCCAAAAGGAAATAGGTAACTCAGCAGTACTCATCATAGAGCACACCTTATCATATAGGGTGTGATTGCTCCACCCCGATATACCATCGTGCTATGGTGTATACGGAGGAGTAATGCTGAGAGAGAATCTCATTCTCATTTAGAATAGTCCAGGAATTCCGTGCTCAAGTATTCTCCTCCTTGATCACATCAAAGGAAATAATACTTTTACCCGTTTTGGTTCTCTACTTCTAACTTATATTCTGTGAATATCTCAAAATGTTCGGACTTGTGTTTCAACAGGAACGCAGGTCTGAATCTCGAAAGATCATCATAGAATGTAATAAAGTATAAAGAACCGGTCTTGGCAAGTGTAGACTGGGGACCTTCATACATCAACATGTATCATCCCAAGAGTTCACCAACTCTTTCTCTGTTTCTAGTAAACGGAGCTATAGTCATCTTATCTCTGTGACATGACTGGCAAGTTTCATAAGATGTAAATTCAAACTGATTTAAATATGCATCTAAAATGTAACTTCAGCCAGTCGGATCGCATTGATATGACCTAGTCTACAATGCCTCAAGAAGAATTCGTTCATTTCTGAACTCTTCCTCTTATGTGTGTTCCGTATACAAAGAACTGTATTTTGATTTAGAACATCAATGCTTTTAGATAACGTGCCTGAACCGATCAACTTTTGATATAGGAAATGTTCAAAACATAATCCAATAATACAAAATTTTATCATTTCTTTACTTATAAAGAGACTGATATGATTTTGTATATCGGGTTCGGTATCTAATAACATTCGTTCAGAATCAATGTAATTGGAATACAGGGTGACAGTGACCAACAGACTTGGCTGCAACTCTTGCCCCGTTTTCTGCCTCATGAAACTTATCACCCGTTCTCAGTTTTTCTACCCTTTTGTAGCCCTATGTAACAGTTTACATATCTGGGATCCTGATCCGGTATCATATACCCAGGATGCGGAGGATACTGAGAAAAAGTTCTTTGTAATGAACACACCCGAAGATGATGCATCAGCATGCACTCTCTTCGTTTGGACGGCACAGGAATTCTGGTAATCCCCAATTTCCTACTCTGTCTTATAACAATTATAAGTTGGAGCGGGACCAACGTTCCCCAGCTCAGTATAACAAGCGGGTTCAGTCAATATTCCGTATTATTATCTTGATTAAGGCGTGATATGGTCGCTACCTGGAGAGAGAGAGAAGAAAACACTCTGCATGCGCTCTTGCAAGATCAGATTGGTTATTATTTTATCTAATCAGGATGGCTCCCACTGTTTTTATCAAATCTTCCTTCAAACCCTAAAAGGAAAGACTAGCCGGGATTAATTACATACTACAAGTTCGCCAATCTTTCAGCCAGGCCAGTGTCAGTACTTTGAGGGAGGTCCCCCGTGCTTTCGCACGAACCTAATTAATGTAAACCTTGTTTTTCCAGAGGCGTAACCTCGTTGACACCTTTCTAGACACCTACTTGATCGGCTAATTGTAATGTGTAAAACTCTCCCAGGAGTAACTCTTACTCGCAGCGGGTATCGGGATCCAACTATCTCATAGAAGGTATGCAATCTCATTGCAAATTTCAACACTTGAAATTCCCGATAATATTTTGCCCCAAACGATCTATGACCTTGACAAGGTCAACAAACCATAGACCGCAAGTCAAGTTCAACCCGTCATTTCTTGATTGAATCAAACCCACCCGCACGACCCTTGACAAGGTCAACAAGGCCGCACGACTACCCTAACCCAATCTGCATCATATGCATAAGCAGATAAATACTGGTTAGCTACCTCACACTGCGCCTTGACAAGGTCAACAAACGCAGCACGAATACTAAACAGGACTTATCTGAAATGACGGAGGGCTACGACAGGTTTTTCTGAAAACCTATTGTGTAATGAACTTGATATCGTTGTAGAATCAAATGATTTTAAAATGGAGTACTTTTGAGGCTTTTCTAGTTTTGCTAAAGGAGTCACTCCCGGTGAAGGGATCGTCGGTCCTTTCCTCTTCGAATGAGGTACGGGATATATCATATATATCACTGTGCAAAGCAAAAACTCTTAAAAGCAATAAAAAGACAAACCGAGTGTGTAGCATCTGCCAGTTATTGCTAAAGGAGTCACTCCCGGTGAAGGGATCTCGGTCCTTTCCTCATCGAATAAGGTGCAGGATATATCACATATACCGCTGTGCAAAGCAAGAACTGTAGCTACCTGTTTTATTTTGAAATTCGATTCTACAACATCTTAGGTTTCTTTTATTTCATTAATCACATTAATGAACTCCCATCATTTAAATTACCTAAACATCAAAGATAAATACGACGTACACTTATGCCATCCGCATTCGCCTCGATGTCCCCTCATGCACCGTTAGGTTAGGTGACTAACGGCAGAGCGGGGCAGGGCTAGCGCGGGTGTAAAACATAAGTAACGTCTATATAATATATCATATATACTATATAAAGTATCCATCACAGAACATATCATCTGATCACATCACAGATATCGCAGCAGAAGAATCATATGAAATATTGGATATACTAGGACGTCCGTGTTTTCAATACGAGCCAGTATAAAACACGGATTCCATGGTCGTGATGAATAGCCAAACCCACACCCCTAGACCCCTATGAGAGCGGCAAGCAACCCTACCAATTCTAGAGTTAGGAGACCCGGACTCGACTCCTCGAGTTGGTCTCCCACTGGACTCCAGAACCCGGTTACTTGTGCCCTCCTCCTTGGGTCTATCCTAGTGCGGAAAAGTAAATAATATACAAAGGGTGACATCTTCCGCAACCTGGAAGTGCCCCAATAAAAGAATATTACATACAAGTTTTTACATGAATGAAAATGAAAAACACTCATCTCACATAAAAAACCCCCGGCTATTCAAACACGACGATCCAATATAACATATCCAGCAACACATAACATCACATGTCATCAACGTAAGTAAATATGTCCATCCCAATTGTCGTTGACATATAGCAACGAAACCGGCGATATCACATATTACACTTACGGTCACAGAAAAGAAAGTGTAAAACTACAACAGTTGGAATCCACAATCTCTTTAGACATCACATGCCTAATCAAATGAATTCCTTAGACATCGCATGCCTAACGATTATAAACCCCGCATTTTAGTCTCAAAATCGAAAACACTTTTCAATATCAAGTCGGGCAATTCAACAAGATTCCCGACATCCTGATCGAATACTCGTCGCAAACTTCAGTAGGCAGCCGCACCCCTGACGCCGTCGACGAAGTGCACCAAGACGGAACACCGCTGCCGCGAGCACCCGAACAGATGCTTTCGGCGACGGGGTTCTCCTACAGTCACTTGGTCGGGGCTATGGAGCGAGGCTGTCTATTAAGTTTACCCGGCGAGTATCCGCGTACGCTACGTGATTGCGACGGACTTTTGATCACATCAAAATTCCGTGGCAACCGATCAAGTGAGACTAAACTGCTATGTTTATAACATTCATTCAGTTATCTCATAACATATTGTGAATTCCAATTATTGTATCCCATTCCAGATAAATAGAAAATGTTAAACTTTCCGATCGAACAATCGAACACCCAAGTTTTCCCGAAACAGATCAACACTTGAAATGAGTTTAAAAACATTCACTTCGTGCCTCAGTACCAACGGTCCAGCCGTAGAAGGGTCAAGCCAACGCCTCACATGTGGCACGCCGTACTGCCCCAAACCCTAAGGTTCAAAGGGCAGTTCAAGACGGTCACATAATCGAGTTAAGGTTTGTTGTCTTCTAGAGGGACCATCGCATTACTTGCACTACTTAGAACGTCTTTAAACCACGGAAAGATCCAACACTTGGAAATTTCACGACAGGGGAAAAGGTGGGTATTTATATCCGGTCGAACCTTTTAACATATTCTAACATATCCGGAAAGCCACATAGTCAAAATCTGATAATCCGATCGAATCGGCAAACTCCCAATACGCCCCAGAAAATTCAACTCATGAATAAATTTTAAAAATTCCCAGAAAATCCAGAACCTAAAAATATAAATTACTGTGCAAAAAATATAAAATAATGTGACAAATTTGCCGCGGAACCGCCGCACAAGCCATGCTTGTGCCGCGGTTCCGCCGCACTATTGATGAATCAATGGATAATTTTTGCACTGTAATTCTTATATTTCCCTGCTGAATTTTTTAGCAATTTTTAATCTGGAAAAATCCCATTTTTTCAAAAAAGTCCAGAGAGCAAATACGGGTTAGGGTTTCGGGTCGATTGGGTTTCAAACTTCGTCTACGCATCGCCTAAGGCTCTAGCTAGGCTCTGATACCACTGTAGGGTTCCTAGGCACTCTAATGAGGTCTCACAAGGCATCAACCATGCCAATTTCAAATTTTACAAGTGCCGAGAAACCCTAATACGGATAGTTAACTAGATATTTAGGCGAAAAGTGAAACTAGTTAACAACTTAACTATAAGAACGGAAATACAACCTTTGTAGATCCGGTTCTCCACCTCCATAGCTCCGTGATGAAGTCCCCTCGCTTTACAAATCGCATCCCGGACTCTAGCATCGGCTTCATCGGAGAAATGGGCGGGCTTGGTCGTCGGCTTCGATGCCGAAGATGATCTACGTCGAGACATCACAAAATCAAGCTCCCACTTCACCAAGTCATGAAACTTGTGAAGAAAACACCCTATACTACTTGGCAAGAGGTAGAGGATGAAGAAATAGGAAGTGAGTTCACTATAGAATTGGATTTCTCACTTGATTCCATCACTTGCCATTGATGAGGCAAGCTTTCTTCATCTTTGAAGAAGAGGAAGATGAAGAAGAAAGAATATGATAAGTTAATAATGATAGAAAAGAAAATAATACTTATCATATACTAACCCTTGGTTAAGTGTAGAGAATGAACTAGGGTTAGTGTAAATGGTTAGGGTTAAGCATGACACAAGAATGGTGACTTAGTCAATGCTTCATGAAACTTCAACTAAAAACAAACATAGCCACCACTCATATCTTATCTTTTCCAAAAATAAATAAATAAATAAATAGATAAGAAAATGAAAACCCTAACCATTACACAACCATGGTTTACTCTTTACACAAACCCAAGTGAGCATGTATCATCAAACATGATACAATCTTGTGCACAAAAAATATATCACATATACAATATGCATATCAAGTGAGAAAATCCTTTTAAAGTGAACCAATACTAGTTAATGCAAAGTAATATATCAAATATATAATTATGCATTAAATCATTAAATCAACACTTGATTCAATGATCCGGTCATGTCGCACACAACCGACTAGTATACAATGTATCGTTTTATCGAATCAATCCTTGATTCGATAACTAGGTTATATCGCATATAACCATTCGACACATTCATCGCGAGAATGAAATACGGTATCACATACACGCATTATTCTCGGTCCCGCACATATCTCATATGCGCTCCTATTTCGTTTCGCTTGAGCCAGGAAACCTCTGTGTAGGACTCTAAAGACTCGTCAATACGCCGGTAGCAGATGATGATCATATCAAACACCCACAAGCCGCAAGCGGTCTGCTAAACGTAACGGCCACCCGGGTATTGAGCGATCAGAAGATCGACGAGCAAGCCCGCTCATACTCCTGTGAATCCAACAAGTAACACTTACCGTACAGTCCGGTCTGATCGTCTGATATGTCGCATATCTTGCCTAGGGGAGGTAAACGTCAGACCCCATTAGCTCGATAAGTCGTGTCGATATGAGGTCTATAACAGTTCGAGAAACTACTGGTAACACTTACCAGTAAATCTCAGCAACCCTGGCCAGGGATTTCCGGTTATAGCCAATCAAACACAGCGCAACATCAACTCCCTATACCGGGAGAGACGAATCCCCTCCTATCGCTCATTGCCTCCATGTGATTCGGGACTGTACCCAAAAACCACCGTTTTGCACGCCCTCTTGGACGTGGTAAGGTGGAAATCAAAGCACAGTGGGAACCACACAAGACTCTATGACGATCTCGGGTCAACAGACTACTCTGTACCAGTGTCACCAGAGAACTGCCATTTGACGTAAGGTATAATACCATCTGGGAGTTCTCGGCGAGTCCGTCCAGTGTACCCAGTCTCCACTGAGCACCCGTATATCATCTCTGATGTCAAACACCAATGGATATGGGATCATACATCGCCCATCTGTATGGGTCGAGAAGGTATACGCTAGTCTACTCTGGTATATCGATGCCCCGTCTCGATACACCCACGACTAGGGACTTTGAAGGATGTACTTATGGACTACCATGTCCCCACTAGTATGATCCGCATCATAGTCCAGGTAGTCAAGTACACATCCTAAGGGCTTTACCAACATGTAACAGAGAGACAATCAGCGAACACGTTAAGGTAAAGATCAACCAGATAGCATACTATCATGTCGAGCAAGAAAGTCCTCCCTATATATGTCCCAGCATCCACTACAATATACATCCTATGTATAGCAATGGCCTCTAGGGCATACATATAACTAACACCAATAGCCTGAAAAGTGATGCCAATGTAAGGTCCATAACGGTTCAAGAAACTACTGGCCATAACACTTACTAGTAGATCTCAGCAACCCTGGCCAGGGATTTCCTGTTATGGCCAATCGAGCATAACGCACCATCAACTCCCAATACCGGGAGAGACGAAACCCCTCCTATTGCTCATTGCCTCCATATGACTCGGGACTGTATCCAAAAACCACCTTTTTGCACGATCTCTTGACTGTGGTATGGTGGAAATCAAAGCACATTGGGAATCACACAAGACTCTATGACGATCTCGGGTATACAGACTAACCTATACCAGTGTCACCAGAGAACTGCTATCCGACGATAGGTATAATACCATTTAGGAGCTCTCGGTGAGTACGTCCGGTATACCCATTCTCTACTGAGCACCTGTATACCTTCTCTGATGTCAAACACCAATGGATGTGCGATTATCCATGGCCCATCATATGGGTCAAGAAGCGTATACGCTAGTCTACTTTGGAGTATCGATGCCCTGTCTCGATACTCCCACGACTAGGAACATTTAAAGGATGTACTTACCGACTACCCTGTCCCTACTAGTATGATCTGCATCATAATCCTGGTAGTCAAGTACTCATCCTAAGGGCTTTATCAACATGTAATAGAGAGACAATAAGCGTACATGTTAAGATAAATAGCAACCAGATAGCATACTATCATATCGAGCAAGAAAGTCTTCCCTATATATGTCCAAGCATCCACTACAATATAATCCCATGTACAGTAATGGCCTCTAGGGCATACATATAACTAAGATGTACCAGACCCGATGTAGCATACTCACTAAATGTAGTGAGTAGGTATCAAGCAGATCCAGGAGAGAATCACTGGACAGTTGTGAAGAACATTCTCAAGTACTTAAGAAGGACTAAGTGATGTTCTTGGTGTATGGTAATGGTGAACTCCAAGTGGAGTCATTTACCGATTCGAGCTTCCAGAGTGATAAAGAAGACTCTAAGTCAGTCTCGGGATTTGTCTTTACCCTCAATGGAGGGGTGGTTTGTTGGAAGAGTTCCAAGCAAGAAACCATGGCAGACTCGACGATGAAGGCTGAATACATCGCTGCCAACGATGCTGCCAAAGAGGCTGTCTTGATGAAGAAGTCATAACCGAACTTGGTGTGGTTTCATCCATCGATCATCCAATACCTTTGTACTATGATAACAATGGAGCAGTGGCTTTGGCCAAGGAACCCAGGTCCTATCAGCAATCCAGACATATTCTGAGGCGGTATCACCTGATCCGGGAGATAGTTGATCGTCGGGAAATAGAGGTCAGGAGAGTTAACATGAAGAACAACACGGCGGATCCACTCATGAAGGCCATACCCAATATACAATTTGAGAGACTCTTCGGGATGTTGGGTATGAGATACTATAACAACTGGCCTTAATGCAAGTGGGAGATTGTTAGTTATGTATGCCCTAGAGGCCATTATTGTACATATGATGTATATTATAGTGGATGTTTGGACATATATAGAGATGACTTTCTTGCTCTACATGATAGTATGCTATCTGGTTGCTCTTTGTCTTAACATGTAGATATGTATTGTGATACTGTCTTGCACTCACATGTTGATAAAGCCCTTAGGATGTGTACTTGACTACCAGGACTATGATGGAGATCATACTAGTGGGGCCAGGGTAGTCCACAAGTACATCCTTTAATTGTTCCTAGTCGAGGGTGTATCGAGACAGAGCATCGATATTCCTGAGTAGACTAGCGTATACGCTTCTTAACCCATATGATGGGCGATGGATGATCCCTCATCCATTGGTATTTGACATCAAAGATGGTATACGGGTGCTCAGTGGAGACTGGGTACACTAAACGGACTCGCCGAGAACTCTTAGTTGGTATTATACCTATCGTCAGATAGCAGTTCTCTGGTGACACTGCTACATGTTAGTATGTAGACCCGAGATCGTCATATAGTCTTATGTGATTCCCACTGTGCTTTGATTTTCTCCTTATCATGTTCAAGAGAACGTGCAAAACGGTGGCTTTTGGGTATAGTCCCGAGTCACATGGAGGAAATGAGCGATAGAAGGGGATTCGTCTCTCCCAGTATTAGGGGTTGATGTTGCGCTGTGTTCGATTGTCTATAATAGGAAGTCCCTGGCCAGGGCCGATACGGAGATTTACAGGTAAGTGTTATCAGTAGTTTCTCGACCCGTTATGAGCCTCAGATCGGCACGATTTATCGGTTACTGGGGTCTGACGCTTACCACCACTAGACTAGATATTGGACATATCAGACGAAGAGACCGGACTGTACAGTAGTGTCACTGACAGGATTTACAAGAGTATGAGCAGGCTTGCTTGTTGATTTTCTGATCGCTCAATACCCGGGCAGCTGTTACGTCCAGCTAATACCGCTGACGGCTTGTGGGTGCTTGATATGATTATCACTTATTGCCGGCGTATTGATGAGTCTTTAGAGTCCCACCTAGAGGTTTCCTGGCTCAGGTGAAACGAAGTAGGAGCACATATGTGATATGTGCGAGACCGAGATTAATACGAGTATGTGATACCATATTCTATTCTCGCAATATATGATATCGGTCGGTTATATGTGATATAGCCAGGTTATCGAATCAAGTGTTGATTCGATAAGTTGATACATATGATATTAGTCGGTTATATGTGATATAGCCAGATTATTAAATCAAGTGTTGATTTAATAATTTAATGTATAATTGTATATTTGATATACTAACATACATTAACTAATATTAGCTCACTTAAGCATTTCTTTTTCTCACATGTGTACACTTAATATATATGTGATATATATTATTGTGTCATGCTTGTTAGTACATGCTACATGGGCATATGAGACTCACACCATGCTCATGATAATGTAAGGTTTATTTATTTAATGTAAATCACAAATTGGTTGGAAATTAGTCATGGTTGATGCTTAGTGGAAGCTTGTAGAACCCATTGACTTGGTCCACTAATTTTGTCTTACATTAGATATTTGTTAACCCAACCATTGTCATTACCCATGGTTAAGTCTCTACAATTGTTAGTATATGATATTTTCTCACCCATGATTGCTATTCTCACTCATTCTGTTTTCTTCTTCATCTTCTTCATCATCAAGAGAGAGCTCTCTATGTTTTGGAGAGGTGAAGAAAATTACTAAGAAAATTAATTATAAAGTGAGAAAAAATCCTACTTCATCATCCTCTACTAGATTAGCTATTTAGTTTAGGGTGTTAGCTTCACTAATCCCTAATTAGTGAAGAGGTAGCTTGGGTTGGTGTCTCCTCGACGTAGATCATTTTCGGCCTCGAAGACTTCGTGAAAGCTTGTTCCTTTCATCTTGTGGAGCCATTCCAGAGTCCGGAAGATCACTACTTGGAGCGAAGGGACTACTACACGAAGCTATTGAAGTGAAAGACCGGTCTACAAAAGTTGTATTCCATGTTCACTTAGATATAAAGTTGTTTACATGATTGTATTGTCTAATTCTCTAGTTATGATTCTAGGGTTAGGGTTGTTTAGCATGGCAAATTTTCAAAAATGGCATGGACGATGCCTCCCAAAACCTTGTTGTTGTGCTAGGCATTCCTACAGTCTCCTTCTTCCTCCTCTTCTGTTGGTCGGATCTTGGAGAAAAAAAGGGGTGGGATTTAAAAATTTCCCCTTTTTAAGATCTGATGGAAGATCTGAGTTCCCCTTCAAGGGTTTGAAGGTGAAAAACTGTTTAATTTTAGAAAAGGAAGAGTTAAACACTTGATTTAATTCAAAAAGGGGAAGAAGGTTTTAGAACCTTGAGGAAGGAGAAGGAGGCACAGAACCTAATTTTTGAGAGAGAGAAAAAATTGTTATGATATTTTCATCATCTTTGCCTTTATAGGCTACACACTTTATATATAACCCCTTAGGCTTTACAAAATGGCATTTTGCCCATCGTATGCCTCATGTGCTTATTTCTTTTGCACATGAGCCATGGGTTTTACAAAAAAATGCCTTTATGCCCATTTTTCTTACATTTATTCATAAAAAAATACACCAAAATTATTTATTACAAAATTTTTATTTTAGCATGGGGGAGGCCGTCTGCTTCATGTTTGGGCTCGACTCGGGCATGGGCCCACTTGACCTGGGCTTGGGCCCGCTTGGCTTGGGGTTGACTTTGATTTTGACTAGGTCAAGCAGGGTGTAATTTTTGACCCCAAAAAAGTGCCCCCGCATCAATAAGTGCACACCGCGTGTGTGGGTTGTGTGCATAAAATTGATGGATCTTCTTTCGCGTGGAGGTTGATTTAATTTGGTTCCTGTTTTGACGAAGTGGAGGTCGTTTCTGCCATTTTAGCGATGTGGACGGTCGGTTCTGTCCTTTTTAGGACTTGTACGGTCGGTGCTGCCATTTTTGTGATGTGGACGGTTGGTGCTGCCCTTTTAGTGACTTGGACGGTCGGTTCTGCCATTTTTGCGACGTGGACGGTCGGTGCTGCCATTTTAGCGATGTGGACGGTCGGTGCTGCCCTTTTAGTGACGTGGACGGTCGGTGATGCCCTTTTTGCGACTTGGACGGTCAGTTCTGCCATTTTAGCGATGTGGACGGTCGGTTCTGCCATTTTAGCGACGTGGACGGTCGGTGCTGCCCTTTTAGTGTCTTGGACGGTCGGTTCTGCCCTTTTTGCGACTTGGACGGTCGGTGCTGCCCTTTTAGCAACTTGGGCAGTCGGTTCTGCCATTTTAGCAACGTAGACGGTCGGTTCTGTCCTTTTTCAACTTGGATGGTCGGTGCTGCCATTTTAGCGACGTGGACGGTTGGTACATGATTTGACCTGCTCCGCTTCTTGGGATGTCGGGGTTGATTTGTTTGATTTGATTTGTTTTGGGAGTTCTCTATCCGTTCAGCGAGACTTTTGAACTTAGAAGTGTTGCCAGGTGGGACATTGATTTGGTATGTTTGATTTTTGCCTTGTTCGGCGGGATTTTTGAATTTGAGAGGAACTTGGAATTTGTATTTTGTTTGGCATCAGCATTGCGGTACTAAGATAATGCCAGGAGCAACTCATCATTTGCCCCTGGAGGACTTAGGATTTAGTTTTTGGGTCGGCATCAGCACCGCTAACACTGAAGCAATGTCATGAGCGACTCATCATTTGCCTTTAGGAAAACTTATGATTTAGGTTTTGGGTCGGCATCAGCACCGCTAACACTGAAGCAATGCCAGGAGCGACTCATCATTTGCCATTGCCCGTTGGGAAGCGATGGCTTAGGAGATAGGTTTAGATCTTTATTGCCTAAGGCTTTCAAATTTTATGAGCCGTGAGGGTCTCATAAAAGCATTTTCTCCCTACAGGTCGAGAGGATCTCGCAGGTGTATGTTCTCCTTAGGAATCGTGAGAATTCCTAAGTGTGTTGCTCCTTTGTGAGTCATAAGGATCTCATGCGAGGATTTTCTCCTCATAAGGTCGAGAGGACTTTGCGAGTGTATTTCATCTCTCTTTTTACGAGTTTGCGCCCTTTCGGGTTTTCACAAACTCGCCGGCAGTCCTGCTGTTTTTCCTCACAGAGCCCTTTCGGGTTTTCATCCGTGCCCGTTTTGCTTATGGACATACCCTTTTTTTTTACATTGGCGAATCTTCATTACTGGTGGGACTTTAAATCTAATCTCGCCGGTAGGACTTGGAAGAGATAGGGGTTGTTTATGCCCGTGGTTTGTATACGGTTTTACAGGATGTATGATCCAGACTGTAGGGCCGGTGTGCTCAATTCGCCTGCGACTTGGAGCATTCACGCGTAATATTTCTTGAGATATCGGCTATTGATAGGTGGCATAGGCCTTTCTCCCTCAGCAATTATCAGCTGGTAGGATCCTCCATCAAACACTTTCTCGATGACGTATGGTCCTTCCCAGTTTGGCTTGAATTTTCCCTTGGTATGTCAATTGGAGATGATCAGTCTTTTGAGGACCAACACTAATTCTCATTTCTTGAAAGCGCAGAGATGGATTATCTTGTCATAGGCCCGTGACATTTGGGCTCGGTACAGCTCCAAATTTTGCTGTACTGTGAGCCTCTTTTCTTCGAGGGTATCGAGCTCTTCGAGCTGAAGGAGCATGTTTTTCTCTTCCGTCAACTCGTGCTGAACGGCCATTCTTAGGCTTAGAACTATGACTTCGAGCGGGAGTATTGCTTCCACTCCGAAGAGTAGTGAGTATGGAGTGGACTAAGTTACAGTGCGGTGCATGGTACGATATGCCCACAACACCTCGTGGAGCTTGAGACTCTAATCTCTCTTGGTGGCTGAAGCATTTTTCTTCAGGAGCTTGCATAGAGTTTTATTGAAGGCTTCAGCTAGTCCATTGTGTTGGATATATGTATGCCCTAGAGGCCATTATTTGATAGTGGATGTATTTACATGTATATATATTCAGAGCATATTCTTGCTCGACATGATAGTATGCTATCTGGTTACTCTTTATCTTGACATGTTCACTTGATCATGCACTTTATTCATCTGATACATATTGATAAAGCCCTTAGGATATTTGCTTGACTACTGTGATTATGATGCAGATCATACTAGTAGGACATGTGTTGTTTATAAGAATATCTTAAAATGACCCTAGTCGTGGGTGTATCGAGACGGGGCATCGATATTCCAGAGTAGACTAGCGTATATGTTTCTTGACCCATTTGATGGGCGATGAATGGTCCCATATCCATTGGTGTTTGACATCAAGACTGTATACGAGTGCTCAGTGGATACTGGGTACACTGGACGGACTCGCCGAGAACTCCTATATGGTATATATCTATCGTCGGATAGCAGTTCTCAGGTGACACTAGTACAGGTTAGTCTATAGACCCGAGATCGTCATAGAGTCTTGTGTGTTCTCCTACTGTACTTTGATTTACACCCTACCACGGCTCTATTGAATCGTGCAAACATGTGACTTTTGGGTACAGTCCCGAGACACATGGAGGCAATGAGCGATAGGAGGGGTTTCGTCTCTCTCGGTATTGGGGATTGATGTTGCACTGTGCTCGATTGGCTATATCAGGAAGTCCCTGGCCAGGGATGATGAGGTTTACTGATAAGTGTTATCAATAGTTTCTCGATCTGTTATAGGCCATACATCGGCATGACTTATTGAGTTATCGGGGTCGACGATACCATCCCTAGACTTGATATGCAGCATATCTGACGATGAGACCGAACTGTACGGTAAGTGTTACCGGTTGGCTCGATAGGAGTTTTTACAGGTTCGCTTGTTTTTCTTCTGATCGCTCAATACCTGGGAGCCGTTACGTACAGCTACTGCCGCTGACGGTTTGTGGGTATGTGATATGATCACTGCCTACTGCTAGCGTATTAACGAGTCTTAGAGTCCCACAAAGGGGTTACCTAGCTCAGGCGAAACGATGTAGGGTGCATATGGGGATATGTGCGGGGGCTTAATTAAATGCATGTATTTGATACCGCATTCTAATCTGCCGTTTTCTATTGGTCGGGTCATATGTGACATGACCGGTTTATTAAATCAATTGTTGATTTAATATTATTGACCATTAGCTCATTTATTAAACCTTTTCTTTTATATGTATGCATGAATGTATGTATGTATGTATTGATATGAATGCACACATGCATGCATACATGTGTCATGGTTGATGATACATAGGAGATGGCTATGCAAGACTCACATGGAATAGATATTTATATATTTTGATTTTTGAGTAAAAGAAAATTGGAATTAAATCATTGTTGGAATCTTTCTACACTCTTCTTGACTTGACATAATACAACCATGGTTTAATCTCTAATTATTCTTTAACTCATTAACCAAAAATATCTAGATATTTATTGCCTATGGTTGTGAGTGAGTGTGACTCTCTCATATATTCTTTATTCTCATTATTTTTGTGAGAAGATTATCACTTGAGCTCTAGCTAAGCCATCTCCTCCTCCTTCTTCCTCTAAGCTTTCTACCTCTTCAAAAGTGAGTGAAGAAAAATAAAAGGAAAGGTTTTTAAGTGAGATCAAAACCAACATCACCAATCTATACTAGTCTACCCCACTTGTGTAAGTTGTTTGCTCCACTTTCATTTAGATCAAGTGAAGCTAGGAGCTTGAGCCAAAGGACTCCATGGTGGATCGTCGTGCAGTTCGAAGTGTTGGATATAGTGCCCTCAGAGTCAATTATTGGATCGCACGCCTGTGATTGCAATGATTGAGGGAGGACCTATACCGTTAGAACAGTCTTACTCAAGATGATAGTATGCTATCTGGTTTATCTTTATCATCGTGTACTGCTTTAGGTGACCTTACAGGTCACTATTTCACGTTGATAGAGCCCTTAGGATTCTTGCTTGACGACCAGCAGTATGATGGCGATCATATACGTGGGAGCTGGGGTCTATAAGCACATCCTTAAAAGGTCCCTAGTCGTGGGAGTTTTCGAGACAGGGCATCGATACTACAGAGTAGGCTAGTGTATACAGTCGAGACCCCGACGAGGGGCGGTGGCCGGTCTCACAAGCCACTGGTGTCAGTTGGTTCACCTAAGATGTATACAGGTGCTCATTGGGTTATGAGTACACCGAACAGGACTCGCCGGGAACATGCTTGTTGGTCTTATACCAGACGTCAGATAGCAGTTCCCTGGTGACATGTGTACAGGTTAGTTCATCGACCTGAGATCGTCATTTGTATCGTGTGAGTTCCCACTGTACTTTGATTACTACCCTACCACAGCTCAAAGGAGTCATGCAAACAGGTTTTAGTTGGGTACAGTCCCGAGCCACATGAAGGCAGTGAGCAGATCTGCAGGGGTTCGTCTCTCCCGGTTTTGGGGGTGAGGTCACAGTGTGTCTAGGAGAGCCATTACACAAAGCCCTCGGCCGAGGCAGGAGATTTACTGGTAGGTATTCCAGTAGTATCTCAGGGTGTTCTGGGCTACACTCCGACACGACTTGTACCGCTTTTGGGGGTCTGACTTTTACCAACCCCCTAGGCCCGCCATGCGATACTCATAGATGAATGGACCAGACTGTACGGATATTGTCACTGACAGGCTCAGTAGGGTGTCAGGATGAGTTCGCTCATCGACGTCCCTTTTGGTCAATACCTGGTAGCCCGTTATGTATAGCTAATACCTCTGACGTGCCAGTGGTTAAATCCACAGCCAAAGTATTGATGAGTCTTTAGAGTCCCCCACAGACAGTTTCTTAAGTTTCGGGCGAAACGCTGTAGAGGCCGTATGGAGATATGGCAGGGTTCGATCATATACGTGCGGTATTTCACGGATCATGATCGGACGAATAATACTAGCGGGCTTTGGTTTAAGCCGGATCCTAGTATTGTACAGTGTAGATTTTGTCTCCTTGCATTTGTATTCGGTCGGAATACAAATGCGGGTATGTATATACAGTCGCGAGGTTTTCCTGTAATTTATTACGGGATCAGTTTTCTGAAGTTGCCAGTTTGTATTCCGTTTCGGCCAGTTTTCCTTTGTTCCTTCTAGGCCGGATTTTTCTGATGGAGGGGCTAATTTGCAGTTGTGCAAATTAGCATTGTGGAGGGGGTTTCTTGTAAATGGAGAGATTATGATAATTCAAAGCATCTTTGCTTTTTCCTTCATCTTGGTTTCTGCATTAATGTGATGGGAATGTGATGAGAGTTGATTTGGATATTGATGTGAGGCTTGCTTTTTGAATTATGGTCACCATTTCTTTTTCCTACACTCACCTCCCTTCATGGATTCACTCTCTCATATTTGGCCGGCCACACTTTGAGAGAGAGAGGGAGATGAGGATTGATTTTGTGGGGAGAAAAATCATTCATCTCATTCTTGGCTTGTATCAAAAAAGGCTCATTTTCTTCTTGCTCACTATTCTTCACCTCCATCATCAATGGTAACTTCAAACCCCATGAGACAAACATTACTACACTTAGCTTACAGCATCCTTGGGCACGTCGACTCGTCAACTTCGTGCTCGAGTTGCCTCGGTCCAGAGGTGGGAGCCCGTAAAAGAACCCGGCGATGAGGTGCCCGTTCTGACGAGGAGATGAAGACCGGAGATTCCGCGAGGAGATCGGAGTGGATGCCGAAGACCGAAGGACACGGATCGCTCGGTATAGCATTCTACCCTTTCTCTTGTTAGCTAGGTTTAGGTTAATGGTTCGATCCGGGTTTTAGGATGCGGTAGTGCCGGTTTAAAGTCAAGAAAAATTTTCGTTTCCGCATTTTGACCTCGGATAGACGGCCGGGGCGCTACCGTAGTCCTACACGAAGGACTCAAGCAGGCCCGTTCAAACACCAAGTTGATCCAAGGAGTCATAAAGAGGAGATTTACAAAGGTTGTAATTCTCACCTCTTAGTGTTAGACACTTGATAGTATGTGATACTACCTCTTGATACCATAAAATTCTAGTTCGATTCCTAGGTTGTTTTGGTTAGCACCTCTAATATTTTAAAGTAGCATGTTAGATGCTTACCAAATCTAGTCTAGGTGCTAAGCAAAACTCCCAGCAGCGGTATCAGAGCTACTAGGCATTGGATGTTGATCCATGGGGGCTTCACTGTGTGACAGTGTGGCGAAGCATATGCTCTTATCCCTAGGGTGTCCCGAGACCGGAAGGTATTCCAGCGGGTTATAGTCCTAGCGAGGGAGTGATTGGTAGGGATTCTGCGTGTTCAAGTTTAGTTAATTACCGCAATCAAAACGGTTTCGCTTGTAGCCAGCCGGTTGAGTACGGGTCGTCCGCAGGGAGATGGGAATCTTTTTCTATGTGCTTTAACGAGTTAAGTCCGAAAGTCCAGATTTGTTTGTGATTATCTAAGTGTTAAAATGATATGTAAAGAGAGCTTGTTAGGGTTAGGATTAGGTTAGTTTGAGTTAGGAGTCGCTCACTTCTTTTGTTGCCACTTTTAATATCGGTGTTACGGTAATCGGCAACAACGGGGATTAGCACGACTAGGAAGGAACATGCGAGTATAAGCTAGGCTTTCCAACGCTTAAGTTCTTCCTTTTGGTGCTTGTCCGTCCGTTCTTGGCTCTTAGCCATAACCTCCGGTTAATTCAACCACAACCGGTCTCACTACGGAATCACCGCTATCATGTAGGATAGGGTGCCGTAGGGAGCGGATTGTGGTTCAATTAACGGGAGTCGATTTAAGATGTTGGGCAAGGAAAGAGTGAGAGAGATTTCGTTCTCTCAAACTTCCCTTATCCTACCCTAACAAGTATGGAAACTACTCACACATGATAATGAAAAGAAAATAAAACAAAGAGGAAGATAGAAAGAAAGAGATTAGAAAATAACAACTAGCTATTTGCGACCTCACCTTGGCAAGGATCAAGCGTAAGCATTATGGTTGTTTTAAGGATAAAGAAAAAGAGAAAGAAAGAAACAACAAGAAATAACAACAACTAAGTTAACAAATGAAAATTACAAGCATTTAACATAAGAGCAAGACAAGTATGATAATAAAATGAACTTCTTTATTCATCATTCTTCACTCACAAAAGCTCACTACAAGTTTTTCAATGGAGAAGAGATGATAAGAGGAAGAAGAACAAGTATTCTAAAACCTAGAAAAAATACAAGATTATGCTCTCTTGGCTTCACAAGGTCCTGGGCTATTTATAGGCTGGAAAATGAAAACCTAGGGCAACATTCAGAACTAAAGTGAAATGACCAATCTACCCACAAAAATTGGTCAACTGTCGCCACTATACGGCCGCGGTTCCACGGCCTAAGCCTGCTATTGCCGCGGAACCGCGACACTTTAGAGGAATTGGTTCATCATTTTTGGTGGCTTTTCCTGTTTTGTTGTTCCTATTAGTCTGGTATATGATTTTTCTCAAAATTGCTTCACGATTTTTCCAGAATTTCTGTTGATCAAAAGGTGATTGGATATGGATCTTTTTGTCATGATTTTCTCGAGCTCCGCGTAGATTTCTTGGATCTTGTGCTGCCATTGAGCCTTGTGCATGAAAATGACATTTGATTTGTTATTTTGTCTCCTAAACTGGTGTGTGGCAACAGACGGATAAAGAGCGGAGATCCGTGTTTTATCTGTGGTTGGCAGGAACCCGGATTTTGTCGTGTTTTTCCATGAATTTCATTGTTAAGAGCCGAGAACCTGTATCCTGCAATTGACTAGCAAACACGGCTCAAGAGTACCTACCGATAAGCAATATGATAAAAATTGGGTGGTATAAAAATGCAATAATCTGATATGAACAAATACCCCCAAACTTATCATTTGCTCGTCCCGAGCAAAGCCAATTTATTCACAAAAAATTTCCTAACCTCACTTTCGCAGGGAACGCGATTGCACTGAGCAAGTGCAACAAGCCGTTAAACCTCTAGGTGTCCCTAGTAGGAGGAGTGTTGTCTCCTGAGGGTTTTCAGCGGATTACACCCACAAAATCCGGTCAAGCTAGTTTTGCGAAATTACTATGATTCAAACCCCTAAAGTTTTGTTTCAGAAAATAACAATTCTATGATCCCAAGTCTAGACTATCAAACCCTTATTTTTCACACCTCGCTTCTTCTTTAACTACAGATTTTATATGTCTTTACGTGCAGTGCAAATAGTGTCGTTAAGTTTCCAGAAGGATCGATTAAAGTCATTATGTCACACAATAAAGCCCAGATAAAAATTTTGAAAGGATCACATAAGTTTTATAAAGAGTTAAGCATTTTTCAAGTTTCGTTTTCCAGTAAAGTTCCAACTTTAGAATTTCTATCTTCCTTAACAGGAAACTAGTCTTATATTTCACTCCACCTTTTTCTTGTTTTCATTTCATACACACCTCTGTGAACGTGCAATAGTCTTTATCATAGAGTAAAACCTTCATATCTCCGCTAAATTTTTTAAAAAAGCCTGTCTTTTATCAAGATTATTCTCACACAAAGAACCGTTAGGAATTTTAACTCGGAGAGAACACTTGCTTGATTTTGTTTTAATCTGGACTTTCTAGTCTTCTTAGCGAGCTTTGGGCCAATGCACCCAAACCAGTTGGCTTTAGGGCATTAGGTGTAGAAACACCCCAGCGGACTTAATTACTTAAGTTACCTAGGTCCAAAAACAAAAGACAGTTTGGCGTGAAAATCATGATGATTCAATACGAACGGAGATATAACCGGCAGTTCAATTATTTTTTGGATAAAAGACGTGTTTAGTGGGTTTTGGTGTGTTCCAATCAAGTTTCGGATGGGTTATTTTTCAGACTTAGTTCCAATTAAGGCATCAATAACATTCCTTCATATTCACTTCACTTCATAAGCTATTCTTGATATTACTTATTTCAGAACAAACCTATTTGATCCTCAGAAAATCATTTATCCATTTAAAAAATTTTAGACATAAAAGACTTGTCATCTAATTTCCAAAACTCACGACACGTGTAGTGTGATGTAAAGACGTATATCAGCTATAGTTAACTTCAAAGGAGAGTTATCTTTCAGGTTTTCAAAATCTAAAAATAAGATTTAGTTATTTTTATTTTATCAAACAAAACCGTCAAAATGTTGAATCAGAGTCCTCCCACTAGCTAACTTGACAAAAAAGTTTTTATGTTTTTAGAAAATTTTCAGATTTTTATGGATTTTATGGATTTTAATATGCAGATGCAAAATATACATATGAATGCGAAGGTAAGAAATGCGTACCGAGCGTACCCCCAAACTTAAACTGGACAGTGTCCTCACTGTCATTGTATGAAGAGATCATTTGAAGGGTCAAAATTGTCGGTTAAATATACACAAAGTGTTTTATTTTTTTGTGTTTTTGGTTTTAAGAAAAAGAAAAAGAAAAACAATATCCACAAAAATGTACAGAATGGTATATACGTACCCCCAAACTTATTTGGAACAGTGTCCACTTGTTCTTGGCTGGATAACCAAAGTTTGGAGGTAGGCAGAGGAAGATTATGCAGGGTAAACCGGCTCCTGTAAGAACAGGAGCTCCTCTGTTGGTTCGGCGCTAAGGTACGGTTTTAGTCTGTGTCCGTTCACTTTAAAAAATGAACCGTCCTTTGGATTCTCCAAATCCACAGCGCCATGCGGATACACATTCCGCACAAAATACGTCCCTTTCCAGCGAGATCTGAGCTTTCCTGGATGGAAGTGTAGTCTGGTGTCGTAAAGCAGTACCTGTTGACCAGGTATGAAAGTTTTGCGCAAAAGGTGTTTATCGTGAAACACCTTCGTTCGATTCTTAACGACAACCGCGTTATCGTAAGCCTCATCCCTAAGCTCGCTCAATTCATTCAACTGCAGCTTCCGATGGCTACCCGCATCTTCGAGAGACAGATTCAGCTCCTTTATCGCCCAAAATGCGCGATGCTCTATTTCGACAGGTAGGTGGCAAGCTTTTCCGTACACAAGCCGATAGGGAGACATGCCAAGATCGGTCTTATAAGCGGTTCGAAATGCCCAAAGGGCATCAGTGAGTTTCAGCGACCAATCCTTACGGTTCATGGAAACCGACTTCTCCAGTATCTGCTTGATTTGCCGATTTGAAACTTCGGCCTGCCCGTAGGTTTGGGGGTGGTAGGACGTAGAGAGCTTATGATTAATGGAATATTTTCGCATCAAGGCCTCGAAGGTCTTGTTGCAGAAATGACTTCCATTGTCGCTAATGATCGCTCGGGGGTGCCCAAAACGGGAGAAAATTTTTTCTTTAAGAAACCTAACGACAGCCTTGTTGTCGTTAGTCCGGCTTGGCACAGCCTCGACCCATTTAGAGACGTAATCAACAGCGAGAAGAATGTACAAGTTCCCAAAAGAGCTGGGAAACGGCCCCATGAAATCTATCCCCCAAACATCGAAAATCTCCACAACCAAGATCGGTTGGAGCGGCATCTTGTTCCTCCGGGATATCCGGCCCAAGTGTTGGCACCGGGAGCAAGTCTTGCAATAGTCATGAGCATCTTTGAAGAGTTGTGGCCAGTAGAAACCACATTGCAAGATCTTCTCAGCTGTCTTTCTGGGGCCAAAATGCCCGCCACACGCTTGATCGTGGCAAAATGACAGCACACTCTTGAATTCCTCGTCAGGGACACACCGACGAATAATCTGGTCGGGACAGTACTTGAACAAATAGGGTTCGTCCCAGTAAAAGTGTTTTACTTAGGATAAGAAGCGAAGTCTGTCCTGACTTGACCGTTCAGTCGGTAGTAATCCCGTGGCCAAATAGTTCACAATATCTGCAAACCAGGGTTCGCAAGATACTGTCAAGAGCTGTTCATCCGGGAAAACGTCATTGATCGGAATTGGAAGCGAAGGCGAAGAAGGAAGTCGTGAGAGATGGTCGGCAACTACGTTTTCACATCCTCGTTTGTCCTTAATGACAAGGTCAAACTCTTGAAGCAAGAGGATCCAACGTATTAGCCGAGATTTTGCATCTTTCTTCGCAAAAAGATGGCGCAGAGCAGAATGGTCTGTGTAGACAATGACTGGAGAGCCGATGAGGTAGGGTCTGAACTTTTCTAAAGCAAATACAACAGCCAAGAATTCCTTCTCAGTTGTTGTATAATTGAGTTGGGCGTCGTTCAGGGTTCGGCTCGCATAATAGATTACGTGCGGCATCTTGTTTATGTGTTGTCCAAGGACAGCACCAATGGCAAAGTCGGATGCATCGCACATAATCTCAAATGGGTGCGTCCAGTCAGGTGAAGAAAGAACGGGAGCAGAAGTGAGTGAGCTTTTCAATGACTCGAATGCAGTCACACAGCTCGAGTTGAAGTCGAATGGCGTATCCTTGGCCAGCAAAAGAGTCAAGGGCCTAGCAATCTTGCTAAAGTCCTTGATGAACCGTCAATAGAAACCGGCATGGCCAAGGAAGGCTCGGATATCTCTGACGCATCGGGGAGGAAGGAGATTGGAAATGACCTCAATCTTCGCTTTGTCGACCTCTATGCCATTTTGCGAGATGATATGTCCTAAGACAATACCTTCGCGCACCATGAAGTGGCACTTCTCCCAATTCAAAGTGAGATTCTTGTCCTTACATCGGGTAAGGACAGCGTCAAGATGCAGCAAACACTCGTTGAAGGAATCGCCGAAGATGGAGAAATCATCCATGAAGATCTCCAGAAATTTTTCCACCATGTCTGAGAAGATTCCCATCATACACCGCTGGAAGGTAGCGGGCGCATTACATAACCCAAAGGGCATGCGACGATATGCAAACGTGCCGAAAGGACAAGTGAAAGTGGTCTTGTCCTGGTCTTTTTCGGGGATGGGAATTTAATTATAGCCAGAGTAGCCATCAAGAAAGCAGTAGTACTCGTGTCCGGCCAATCGTTCAGGCATTTGGTCAATGAAAGGTAGCGGAAAGTAGTCCTTCCGCGTTGCGGCGTTGAGTTTTCTGTAATCGATGCATACTCGCCACCCAGTTTGGGTGCGAGTAGGGATTAACTCGTTCTCCTCGTTAGTGATGACCGTTATACCTGATTTCTTGGGGACAACATGAAAGGGGCTAACCCACTGGCTATCAGAGATAGGGTAAATGATACCACTATCTAGACATTTTACGATCTCCTTCTTCACAGCCTCTTTCATGACTGGATTGAGACGTCTTTGTGGATCCCGGGCTGGTTTGGCATCATCCATCAGATGAATGTGATGCTCAACGATCAGGGGACTAATCCCCTTGATGTCCGCCATGGACAAGCCAAAAGCTTGCCTGTTGCTGTGCAAGACCACGAGAAGGGCTTTCTCTTGCTCCGGAGCTAGAGAAGCCGAGATGATGACAGGGAGGGTCTCGTTCTCACCTAAGTAAGCGTACTTAAGGTGAGACGGCAAAGGCTTGAGTTCGAGCGTCGGAGGTGAAATGATTGAAGGCAAGATTGGTGCAGAGGTCTCGAACTCAAAGGACTCCAGCAAAGGTTCAAATCGAGTGTAAGCGACCGAGTCGGATGGTTCAGGTAACTCATCCGGAAATTCGAAGGATTCAAACTCGGGTTGCGAGCGGCTAAGATCGTTCAATAACGTGAAACACTCGTAGTCGTTGTCGGGCGCAGAAACAGCAGCAGGTTCGAGGAGGAACGCACTAGTGGCGTTAAGGTTAGCATGATCGAACAGAAACTCCTCGAATTCACACTCTTCAAGGGTGATCTCCTGGATCGAGCAGACGTCCAGTATATGAGCATTAGGTTCGGAGGGATGATTCCCCAACCTAAAAATGTTGAGTTCAATTGTCATGTTTCCAAAAGAGAGGTTCATCGAACCATTGCGACAATTGATCACAGCATTTGAGGTTGCAAGGAATGGGCGACCGAGTATCACCGGAATTTGATTTCGGGGGTTAGCTACAGGCTGTGTATCTAATACAATGAAGTCAACGGGGAATATGAAGTCCCCGACTTTGATTAACACATCCTCTAGCTCATCCCTAGGATGGATGATCGATCGGTCGGCCATTTGGAGAGTACAGTGTGTGGGTTTCAGCTCTCCTACACCTAATTGCTCGTATACTGAGTACGGAAGCAGGTTAACACTGGCACCAAGATCTAATAGTGCGCGGTTGATGTTCTTATCCCCAATGGTAATAGAAATCGTAGGACAGCCAGGGTCCTTCCGTTTTTGTGGTAAAGATTGGGTAAAAGCATCACTCACAGCACTAGCCAAGAAAACTTTCTTTGGTACCTGAGACTTCCTCTTTTTCGTGCACAAGTCCTTTAAGATTTTCGCGTAGGATGGGACTTGTTGGACGGCATCTAAAAGAGGAATGTTAATGTTAACCTGCTTAAATAACTCCAGAATCTTCTCCATTTGAGGATTTTGTTTATTAGACCTCAACCGGTTTGGAAATGGGACGTTTTTAAAATTGGTTGAGTCTAATGCTTGTGGAGGAGATTGTGGAGTTGGAACGGATCCTAGAACAGGTGCTTTCATGGAGTGAGAAGTAGGTCCGTTCAGAGCAGAAGAAGAGGAAGGAGAGCCTGTTGAAGAGCGGAGAATAGGCTTAGAAGACGACGAAGCAGGAGAAGAAGAAGAAGAAAAAGAAGCAGCGGCCGGGGTGTCATCGTTGATCCGTGTGCCAATGTTGTTTTGCAGCATCCTTTCCGATCTCAATGTGGTCACGGCACTCACATTATGGTTCTGTTGTTCAAGAGCAACATGTACATTCTGTGGGTGGCCGGGATTTGGGAGTGGCCGGGACGGGAGCTTCCCGTTCTCTCGCTCGCTTAAGGCCGCATTCAGCTGTGCAATCTGGGCCTCGATGGTTTTGATGCTTTGCCCGTGTGCGGCAGTGTGTTGCACTAAGGACTGAATGGAAGACTGGATGTTGGAAGTGGATTGTATCGATTGTTTAACGAACGCCTCCAGACTTCGTTCGAGCGAGGAAACCTTATCGTTGTTTGACGGAACAAAGTTGTTTGGTGGAAAAGAATTGTTGGGTGCAAAGTTGTTCGTCTGATTTTGAAAAGGTTGGGGTTGGAAGGGCTGCTAAAATTGATGTTGAGTTTGTTGTTGCGCTTGTTGTTGCGGCGGAGGGGGCCTTTGGAAATTGTTGCCTTTGAATTGATTCTGATTCTAATTACAGGAGAAATTGGGGTGGTTTCTCCAACCGGGATTGTAAGTGGAAGAGTATGGATCATTCCTCTGTCTTTGCTGAAATGCAGCATTAACCTGATCCTGTCCTTGCGATGGTGGATTGTAAGGACACTCTTCGGTTAAGTGAGAAGGATCGGAGAAACAAGCGCAAATGGTACGAAGGGGGAGAACAGGGGTAGGAGCAGGAGAAGAAAATTTGCTCTCTATCGCTTCAAGCTTTCTCGTTATTGCAGCCATTTCAGCTTTCATCGCAATAGAGACATCAAGTTGGTGAATTCCTACCCTAGACTGACCGGTAGAAGAAGAAGAAGTCGGTCTGGTGCTCTCCCATTGTAGCGTTTGCTCCGCAAGGTCATCAAAGAATTGCCACGCTTCCTCGTCAGATTTCGATAGGAAGTGGCCCTGACAGATGGTTTCCAACAACTGCTTCGTTGCTGGGTTCAGGCCCTCATATAAGGTTTGGCAAAGTTGCCATTTCTCTATACCGTGGTGAGGACACTGAACAAGAAGGTCTTTGTACCGGTCAAAGCACTTCCAGAAGGGTTCAGAAGGAAGCTGAGAGAATTGGTTGATTTCATTACGGATCCTTGCGGTTTTATGATTCGGATAGAATTTTTTAAGAAACGCTTTTACAAACTCGTCCCAACTGGTTATGGAATGGGAAGCGGTGCTATACATGCACAATCACACCTAGATCTAGGGTCACCTAGGTCTGCTAGACAGCTCCTAACTGTTCCAGAGGGCTAGAAATAGGACCTCAAACCGCCTCTTCTCCATCAATTGCGACCAGGTAAGTGCCAGGTAAGTGGGAGGTTGTCCAACGCTTTCGCGAAGTTCCTTAATTAAATAACCACTTGCCTTCGACACACTTGCCTAGACACCGCAAAAGTCAGATAGGATAAACGGCCGATGCCTGTAACTAGTCCTCTGTCCTATTGAGCGCGAAGTCCTTAGGGCTGAGTCTAGTATTTTTTAATTTAACAATGGTCAATGCATATGCTTTTTGTGATTTCTGCGGTCCTGGGAAGGGTGATGAAATCCCCACCCAATCTGAATTGGTTTCAAGCCCCTTAAGTCTGTATTAATGAATGCAAAGCGGTAACAAATCAACTGCAAACAATTTTTATTTTTAGCGCGGCGCAAAGAATCCTGCTCAAGAACAGTTTATTGGAAGGGGGAAGAGAATTTGCATAAAGAATGCTGCAGAAAACACAGTTTATTGGAGTCCAGGGGAGTGGGGAGAGATAAAGAAACACTCACAGAAGTTTTGGAACCCTGAAGCCTCCAAATGGCCGCGGTTCCGCGGCCTAAGCCTCCTTATGCCGCGGTTACGCGGCGGAATGATGGGTTTGGGCTTCTGAAAAAAATTGGCTGTGCTCTGTTGGGTGTCCTCTGCTTGTCTGGATGTGCTGAATATTTATTTACTCACTGTATCTGCTCCAGAATCTTTCAGTAGACCGTTTGCTTCGTTTTGATCCGTCGCGGTGTAGCCGCGAAATGTGGGTCTATCTTCCCACGTCTTTGGCACTGAACTTGAACTTCGTATATCCCACTTCTTTGGCACTGAACTCGAACTTCGTATTATCCTGCACACTTGCACAAAAATTAATCAAAAATAACAAGATGGGGTTTTTTTTTTTACAATGTATATTTTTTTGTTTTGTTTTTCGGTTAGATTTATATTCACAAGTTAACCCGAAATTACACAAAGAAATAAACTACCGTCTCCCCGGCAACGGCGCCATTTGATTGGTAGGGATTCTGCATGTTCAAGTTTAGTTAATTACCGCAATCAAAACGGTTTCGCTTGTAGCCATCCGGTTGAGTACGGGTCGTCCGCAGGGAGATGGGAATCTTTTTCTATGTGCTTTAACGAGTTAAGTCTGAAAGTCCAGATTTGTTTGTGATTTTCTAAGTGTTAAAATGATATGTAAAGAGAGCTTGTTAGGGTTAGGATTAGGTTAGTTTGAGTTAGGAGTCGCTCACTTCTTTCGTTGCCACTCTTAATATCGGTGTTACGGTAATCGGCAACAACAGGGATTAGCAAGACTAGGAAGGAACTTGCGAGTATAAGCTAGGCTTTCCAACGCTTAAGTTCTTCCTTTTGGTGCTTTTCCGTCCGTTCTTGGCTCTTAGCCATAACCTCCGGTTAATTCAACCACAACCGGTCTCACTACGGAATCACCGCTATCATGTAGGATAGGGTGCCGTAGGTAGCGGATTGTGGTTCAATTAACGGGAGTCGATTTAAGATGTTGGGCAAGGAAAGAGTGAGAGAGATTTCCTTCTCTCAAACTTCCCTTATCCTAACCTAACAAGTATGGAAACTACTCACACATCATAATGAAAAGAAAATAAAACAAAGAGAAAGATAGAAAGAATGAGATTAGAAGATAACAACTAGCTATTTGCGACCTCACCTTGGCAAGGATCAAGCGTAAGCATCATGGTTGTTTTAAGGATAAAGAAAAAGAGAAAGAAAGAAACAACAAGAAATAACAACAACTAAGTTAACAAATGAAAATTACAAGCATTTAACATAAGAGCAAGACAAGTATGATAATAAAATGAACTTCTTTATTCATCATTCTTCACTCACAAAAGCTCACTACAAGTTTTTCAATGGAGAAGAGATGAGAAGAGGAAGAAGAACAAGTATTCTAAAACCTAGAAAAAATACAAGATTATGCTCTCTTGGCTTCACAAGGTCCTGGGCTATTTATAGGCTGGAAAATGAAAACCTAGGGCAACATTCAGAACTAAAGTGAAATTACCAATCTACCCACAAAAATTGGTCAACTGTCGCCACTATACGGCCGCGGTTCTGCGGCCTAAGCCTGCTATTGCCGCGGAACCGCGGCACTTTAGAGGAATTGGTTCATCATTTTTGGTGGCTTTTCCTGTTTTGTTGTTCCCATTAGTCTGGTATATGATTTTTCTTAGAATTGCTTCACGATTTTTCCAGAATTTCTGTTGATCAAATGGTGATAAGATATGGATCTTTTTGTCATGATTTTCTCGAGCTCCGCGTAGATTTCTTGGATCTTGTGCTGCCATTGAGCCTTGTGCATGAAAATGACATTTGATTTGTCATTTTGTCTCCTAAACTGGTGTGTGGCAACAGACGGATAAAGAGCGGAGATCCGTGTTTTATCTGTGGTTTGCAGGAACCCGGATTTTGTCGTGTTTTTCCATGAATTTCATTGTTAAGAGCCGAGAACCTGTATCCTGCAATTGACTACCAAACACGGCTCAAGAGTACCTACCGATAAGCAATATGATAAAAATTGGGTGGTATAAAATTGCAATAATCTGATATGAACAGGGGGCAAGCATAAAAAGTAGCTGTTGAGAGACCCATTGGTGCTACGGCGATCCCATTAGATGGGGTGGCTGCCTAACCAGCAGTTGTATCATAGCTAGGCTAGAACCGTAGAGTATCCTAGACGATGTTAAAGACTTCGAACGAACATCAAAAACCACGTCGAAAAATGCTCTCTGGAAATTTTTCAAAAGTTGGAATTTTTGGGTTTAAAAATACTCAGAAAATTGTGCAGGGTATTGTGTGGACCCCCAAGAAAAACTACCCCCTAACTCGACCTAACGACCGTGGAATTGTGGTCAAATGGTGCATTTGGCGGCGTTTCCGCGGCGTCTTTGGTGAGGCTTAGGACGTTCTTTCTTGTGCTGGTCCGTATGTGCTTGTGGAACTGTCTGGGAAATTTTAAATCTGATTCAAGTGTTGAGTCCTCTGGGAATTTTTGGGTGGTTGATCGCTCGATTGAAATGTTTAACATCGCTTAGTTTATATGAATGTGATGCAATATTTGTAATCTATGCTAATTAGTTTTGTGAAAATTGATTCGTTGCATGTAAATCTAACATTTCGGTCTCGGACGGAATCGGGAATCTTGTTGAATTGCCCGATTCCTTTTAAAAAGTGTTTTCATATTTGAGATCCAAATGTAAGATCTACATTGCTAGGCATGAAATCCGTAATATGCGATATTCTGGGTTCTCGATGTCTAAGGATAGGGTGGATTCCAAATGTTGTAGTTTGACATTTCTTTTCTGCGACCGTAAGTGTAGAATGTGGTGTATCGCCGGTTTCGTTACTATACGTCGACGACAATCGGAGTACGCATTCTTACTTACGTTGATAACAATTGATGTTATGTGTTGCTGAGATATGATGTATAAGATCGTATTGAATGAATGGCCGAGTTTTTTTTGTGAGATGAGAGTTTTTCTTTTCATTCATGTAAAATTCATTGTATGTAATATTCTTTTATTGGGGCACTTCCGGGTTAAGGATGATGTCACCATTGATGTATATTATTTTCTTTTCCATATTAGGATAGACCCAAGACGGGGAGCACAAGTGACCGGGTTCTAGGGTCCAGTAGGAGGTCATCTCGAGGAGTCGAGACCGGGTCTCCTAACTCTAGAATTGTAAGGGTCGCTTCCCGCTATCGTAGGGGTCTAGGGGTGTGGGATTGGCTATTCAACACGACCGTGGAATCCGTATTTTCTATCCTTGGCTAAATACAAAATACGGAACTCCTAGTATATCCTATATTTTCATATATGTGTTTCTGCTATTGATATTCTATGATGTGATCACTTTATATGATGAGACGAATGATATATATTATATATATGATATATAATAAACGTTGCCTATGTTTTACAACCGCGCTAGTCCCGACCCGCTATGCCGTTAGTTAAGTAACCTAACGGTGCATAACGGGACACCGTGGCGAATGCGAATGGTATAAGCGTATGTTCTATTTTCGTTTCTTTTCTGTGATGGCTTATGGACTTAAATGATGGGACTACATTAATGAGATTAATGTAAAGAAAAATAAACCTAAAAAGATGTTGTAGAATTAAATTTGAAATCCACTCGGCTTTTTACGAAAAAGCAAAATTTCAAAATTGCGAAGCTTAAACCATTCCTTTTGAAAACCATTTGACTCTACAACGATATCAAGTTCAAAGTGTTAAAGGTTTTCTTAAAAACCATCCGCAACCCTCCGTCATTTTAGGATGTAGAGTACTTAGTATTCGTGCTACGTATTTTGACTATAGTTAAGGCGTAGTGTACGGTAGCTAAGTGGTGTCTTCTTACACAGCATATGATGCGATTAATTAGGACATTCATATGATTATGTTGACTATAGTTAATGGTCATATGAATGGGTCTAATTAATCACGAAATGACGGGTAGACTACTGCTTATGATATGTTGACCATAGTTAAGGTCATAGGTGATAGGGGTAAATACCATATCAGGAGTTTCAAGAGTTGAAATTTGCAATGAGATTGCATACCTTCTATGTGATGGTTGGATCCCGATCCCACCATGAGTAAGAAGTTGCTCCCAGGAGAGTTTTGCATTTTACAATTAGCTAACCCATTAGGTGTCTAGAAAGGTGTCTACGGGGTTAAGCCTCTAGGAAAATGAGTTTTATTTTAATTAGGTCCGTGCGAAAGCATGGGGAACCTCCCTCTAAGTACCGACACCGGCCTGGCTGAAAGGTTAGCGAAGTTGTAGAATGTAATTAATCTTGGCTAATTTTCTTTTTAAGGTTTGAAGGAAAATTTGATAAAAGCAGTGGGAGACATCGATTAGATAAGATAATAACCAATCTGATCTTTGCAAGAGATTTCTCTAAGTGTATTCTTTTCTCTCTCCTAATGGCAGATACCCATGATTGACTTAAGCTTCTGTTAGAGAAAAATAAATTGACCGGGACCAATTATAAAGACTGGCTAAGGAACATTAACATTGCCCTGACTTATGATAAGGTATCATATGTCCTCACTGCCCCAGCCCCTTCCATCCCAGGCCCTACATCTTCAGTTGCGGATAGGGAAATCCGCAAGACATGGGTTATTGACTGTTCTACTGCTAAATGCCTCACGCTTGCATCGATGGACAATACACATCAGCAGCAGCAGCATGAGAAGATGGACGTTCAATCTATCTTTCTCCATACAAAGGAGTTGTATGGAGAGCAATCTCGTATCTTACGCTACGAGGCATCTAAAAAGTTGTTTCAGATGAAAATGGCTCCTAGGACACATATAGGTGATCATGTTTTGAAAATGATAGCTCTCTTAGAAGAACTCGAGGGCCTCAGATAGTCAATGGAGAACGAACAATATGTTGATATTGTTCTGCAGTCTCTTCCCCCTATCTTTGCTCAATTTATAGTAAACTTCAACATGCATAATATGGAGAAGTCACTACCTGAACTTCTCAATATGTTGAGAAGTGCAGAGAGCACACTCAAGGCAGTGAAAAATCCTACTTTGATTGCTGAGCTATCTTCCTCTTCTCACCCAAAAGCCAAGGCCAAGGGAAAGATGAAGAAGAAACCTACCAAAGCAAGAGATGGAGTTAAAAAGGAAAAAGGAAGAGACAAGTCCAAGGCTGAGGAATCGGGGAAAGGGGAATGTTTTTATTGCCACAAATCAGGAAACTGGAAGCGCAACTGTATTGAGTTTCTCGTTGATCTTAAGAAGAAGAAGCATGGTGATGCTTCCGCTTCAGGTGTGTTTGTGACTGAAAACTGTTTTTCTATAAGCTCTACTTCTTGGGTATTGGATACCGGTTCAGGTTCTCATATCTGCATTTCTATGCAGGGATTGAGAAATAGCAGAGTTTTGAAGACTGGTGATCATACTCTCTGGGTTGGAAATGGTTCTAATGTACATGCAGTTTCAATGGGAGAGTATCGCATGGGGTTGCCATCGGGATGTATATTGGTTTTGAACCTATGTTATTATATACCTAGTATGCTTTGTAATATAATATCTATTTTTTGTTGGACAATGAAGAATATCATTTTGTATTGCAGAATAATATTATGAACATTAACCTGAATCAAGAGTTGGTTGGGTTTGGTACATTGAATAATGGGATATACGTTCTAAATCAACGCACAGTTTTCAACATACAACACACTACTAAAAGAAAATTTTTAGATATAAATGAAGCTTTTCTTTGGCATTGTAGACCTGGTTATATTAACGAAACAAGACTAAACAAGCTTCATAATGATGGATATTTAAATTCTTTTGAATACAAATCTTATGCGACTTGTCAGTCTTGTATCAAAGGGAAAATAACCAAAACTCCGTTTACTAGACACGGAGAAAGAGCTACAGAGCTCTTGGGCCTCATACATAGTGATGTATGTGGGCCAATGTCTACACATGCGAGGGGCGGTTTTTCTTACTTCATAACTTTTACTGATGATTTCTCAAGATTCGGTCATGTGTTTTTAATAAAGTATAAGTCTGAAGCTTTCGAGAAATTTACAGAGTACAAACTTGAAGTAGAAAAATAAACCGTCTTGAGCATCAAGATACTTCGATCGGATCGAGGTGGAGAGTATCTTAGTACAGAGTTTTCAGACTTTCTAAAAGAGAATGGGATTCCCTCTCAGCTCACTCCTCCTTACATACCATAGCACAACGGTGTGTCAGAACGACGGAATCGGACCCTATTAGATATGGTACGTTTCATGATGAGTGATGCTGAGTTACCTCTTTCTTTTTGTGGGCATGCATTGGAGACTACAGCGTATATGTTGAACAGGGTTCCAACCAAGACCGTGTCTACCACACCATATGAGATATGGTATGGGAAGAGACCATCTCTTAAAAGAGTTAGGATTTGGGGTTTTCCGACCTATGTCAAAAAGTAGAATCTAGACAAACTTGAGACACGGTCGGTCATGTGTAAATTTATGGGATATCCAAAATATTCGTTTGGATATCTTTTCTACCGCAAGGAGGAACAAAGAGTGTTTGTTTCTTAGTATGCCACATTTTTAGAAGAAGAAATTTTTTCAAATAACACCGATGGTAATGCAGTAGAACTAGAAGAAATTCTAGATACACAAGTTACAAATGACGATCTGGTTGAAGCTGATGTTGCAACAGAAACTTATGAATCTCAGCCACTCCGTAGATCTAGTAGAACTTCTTGCCCACCGGAAAGATACTTTGGTTTCCTCATTGATGGTGATAGAGAAGATTGCAACATAGATGATGATGATCCTACTAGTTTTCAGCAAGCTATCACAAGTGGTGACTCTGTGAAGTGGCTGGATGCCATGAGATCTGAAATGGAGTCTATGTACACCAACAAAGTATAGACTTTGGACGTTGTCCCCTCTGGAGAAAAACCGGTATGATGCAAATGGATCTTTAAAAGAAAGATTGGTGTGGATGGGCAGGTGGAGACCTATAAGACAAGACTTGTGGCGAAAGGATTTCGTCAAAGACCAGGTATGGACTATGACGAAACTTTTTCTCCCGTAGCAATGCTTAAATCCATTCGGATCCTGCTTGCTACTGCTGCTCACTACGACTATGAAATCTGGCAGATGGACGTTAAAACTGCATTTCTAAATGGTGATTTAGAAGAGTGCATTTATATGGATCAGCCAGAGGTTTTTATTGATAGTGGGAGCAGCGGGATAGCATGTAGATTGCTTAAATCCATCTATGGATTAAAGCAGGCATCACGGGGTTGGAACATCTGTTTTGATGATGCGATGAAAGAATTTGATTTTGTCAATAATCCAGATGAACCTTGTATTTATAAGAAAATTGTAGGGAGTACTATCACATTCCTCGTATTGTACGTAGATGACATTTTCCTGATAGGAAACGATGTTCCTATGCTACAATCAGTTAAATTGTTCTTATCAAAAAGGTTCTCCATGAAGGACCTGGGTGATACCTCGTACATATTGGGCATTAAGATCTATAGGGATATATCTAAACGGTTGTTGGGATTGTCCCAAACCAGGTACATTAACACCATCTGAAAGTGGTTTAGTATGGAAGACTCCAAGCGGGGTGCCTTACTCGCTTTTCATGGAGTCACTCTCTCCAAGGAATTTTTCCTAAAGACTGATGAAGAGAGAGCTCATATGAGCATTATACCCTACGCTTCAGCCGTAAGATCTATAATGTATGCGATGTTATATACACGCCCTGATGTAACTTATGCACTAGGTATAGTAAGCAGGTATCAATCCAACCCAGGGATGTAACGTTTTAAAAATCGTTTAAGTTAATTGTCCGATAATCGATAATATAACTTGTGTTTTCCGTAAAATTTAAGTATAATTATTTTTTAACATAGACTTAATTATACCTGTTCTAGCTATGAAAATGCTAGTATTTGGTATTTAGTTGGTCACTTGTAAATTGCTAGTTTAATTAATTATTTTCTTAATTAATTATTTTAAATACTATTTTAAGTTTTCACTTATACATTTAATTAGTGTAAACCACAAATTAGAATGGGTTAATGCAAGTTTAGTGCACTATGACACACTAAACATTTATTTGTAACATGGTTCTAGGATTTTGTAGAAGGGTAAAAGTGAAATGAAAAAAAGGGATTTAAATGAAAAGAATAGAAAATTGAGGTAAGGTGCATATTTAATGGAGTATGGTGTGTGTGTGTGCGCACGCCATGGTAACCTTACCCCCACACATTTCCCATCCTCACCAAAAGCAAACGCAGCCCCTCTCTCTTCACCAATTATCCATCTCTTTTCCTATTTCAAATTAAGAGAAAGGAAAAAGGAAAAAGGGAAAATAATAAAGAAAGAAGTATGGGGTGTAAATAAATGAGGTATGGGGTATTTTTTTGACTTGGAATTCCTCACACACCCACACCCACACTCAACCCTCCTCTTGGCCGAGCCTTTCCGAGCTGCAGCCCCCCATTTCTCCACTATTTTTCACTTCAAAAATTCTTCTTTTTTCCATCAAAAATCAATACAAAATCCCACAAATTCCTAATCAAACCTTTACCCATTTTTCCTTAGCCTAATCTAGCATGGATCTTAGAGCAAGATGGCTTTTTGGGAGGCTAAGTTGCATGCTTGATCTCTTGTTTGTTGAGGTATATTCTTAACCCAATGGTTACTTGTTGTTTAATTACTTCAGTTTAATTAATTTTGGTGTTTAAGTATGGTTCTAATTTCAAAATTGGAATTTCAAGAAAAGGGTTTGAATTCAAGTTAGGGTTTTTATCAATAAATCAAGTTAACTAAGTGTAGGTCATCATCTTAAGATTTGCAAAATCTAAGCTAGTTGCTAATTTGCTAATTGTTACTTTTAATTTGTCCTAATTATATAATTTTCCAAACTACGTTTATAATTAGTGTGTAAATAGGTGAAATTAAAATATATTTAGTAATGGTGTGGCCTAATTAAGATATTAAGTGAAATTTGTGGCTTCTAGAATTTGCTAAATCATCTAGATTTGTACTAAAACGGTTAATGGTTGCTTACTAGGTTTTTGGAATAAATCAATTTGAATTAGGTTTTAGGTTTTCATGGTTTGCCACCTATTACATATAATATTTAATGTGTTGTGAATGCGCGATTGGGTTCTAGACTTAGTAGTTGTCACGTATAGCGACCCTAGTTATGGGTTGTGGCGTTGTCGCGAGTGCGTTCTATGCCCAAGTGCGTGCGTGTCTAATTAGTGCGTGTTGGTTGTCTTGTTTCGTTGTGTCCGTGACCATATTTATATCTATCCTCTTATTGCTTGTGTGCGATTTTAGGATCGGGTGCAGAGGCGTCGGGTATGGCGCGGAAAGACAAGGTTGAGATCGGATCAGATTAGCCGTGGCGTCCCGGTGAGTAGATGTACACATCTATGGGGGATCGTCTGGATGGCGCGAGGCGCCCGATGGTTTAGGATTACATGTAGTACTTGCATTTTATATGCGTAGTTTCCCAGTTATTCATCTCAATGCATCACACCATTTTATATATATATATATACATATGCGATATCATCTCATAGGACACTTGCACCATTACCATTGGTTTATGCTGCATGTATACTATTCATGCGAACACACACGCCTTTGGTAATTGCTATGTCACGAACACTATAGAACTTGCTTAAAATCGGTAACTGTGCATTTGCATGATATACGATCCGTAGAATTATACTTGTATATTCATTTCATTAAATGGATACGTAGAATTGTTAGTTATATATATATACCTTATTGTATCATGATTCATGCATAGCTTTTGGCCGTACTTCGCATGGTATATGTTACCGTATCATAGATTTCCATCATCACCGGCATATTTATATATTGTGATTCTTCTCGAGGATTTCAATATTGATGAGATTTCTGGATTTTTGGGAAAACCGCAAGAATTTTATAAACCTATTATCTCTTTAAAAATGCAAGTTGCGGTTTTCTCGTGATATGATGTATGTGTCATCCACCATGAGTTTTCCTGATTTATGTTGGCTTTCGAGACCCGATTCGAGGAGTTGGATGAACCGTTTCGGGTACATGGTGGGCCCAGTAAGGTACCCGGAGCAAGAAGCTCGAGTTGTAGACGATGAGCCTGGCAGGGGCAGACTACCTATCAGTGATGTCTGGCGCGGCAGATATCCGGAGGATACCGACATGGTCGTGAGATTTGATGATATAGGCCGATCCGGACTGACGGAGCCCGAGATATTGAGATATTGATGTAGGGTTCCTAGGCACACACTAGAGGTCTCACAAGGCATTAACCATGCCAATTTCGAATTTTACAAGTGCCGAGAAACCCTAATACGGATCATTAACTAGATTTTAGGCGAAAAGAATGCGAATAGTTAACAACTTAACTAAGTGAACGGAAATACAACCTTTGTAGATCCGGTCCTCCACCTCCATAGCTCCGTGATGAGGTCCCCTCGCTGCGATCATCGGATCTCGGGCTCTAGCGTCGGCTTCATCGGAGAAATGGGCGGGCTAGGTCGTCGACTTCGATACCGAAGATGATCTACGTCGAGGCATCACAAGATCAATCTCCCACGTCACCAAGTCATGAAACTTGTGAAGAAAACACCCTATACTACTTGGCAAGAGGTAGAGGATGAAGAAATAGGAAGTGGGTTCACTTTAGAATTGGATTTCTCACTCTTTTCATCAAGTCACCATTGATGGTTGCAAGCTTCTTCATCTTGAAGAAGAAGAAGAAGAAGATAATGATATGATTAGTATTATCTTCAAAAAGAAAATAAAGAGAATACTTATCATATATCAACCATAGTTAGGTGTAGAGAATAAACTAGGGTTAGGTTGAATAGTTAGGGTTAAGCATGAAACAAAAATGGTGGACTTTTTCAAAGCTTCATGAAGCTTCAACTACAAAACAAAGCAAGCCACCATTTCTATTTTATGCCAAATAAATAAATAAATAAATGAATAAATAAATAAAAACAAAACCGTAACCATTACATAACCATGGTTTAATCTAAACATACACCCAAACATGCATGTATCATCAAACATGGTACAAGCAAGTGCACAAAAGTATATCACATATACAATGTGCACACCAAGTGAGAAAATCCATCTTAAGTGAACTGATACTAGTTAATGCAAAGTAATATATCAAATATATAATTATACATTAAATTATTAAAACAACACTTGATTTAACGATCCGGTCATATCGCATATAACCGACCAATATCCAATGTATCGGCTTATCGAATCAATCCTCGATTCGATAACTAGGTTATATTGCATACAACCATTCGATACATTCATCGCAAGAATAGAATACGGTATCACATACTGGTATTATTCTCGGTCCCGCACATATCTCATATGCGCTCCTATTTCGTTTCGCTTGAGCCAGGAAACCTCTGTGTAGGACTCTAAAGACTCGTCAATACGCCGGCAGCAGGTCATGATCATATCAAACACCCACAAGCCGCAAGCGGTCCGCTAAATGTAACGGCCACCCGGGTATTGAGCGATCAGAAGATCGACGAGCAAGCCCGCTCATACTCCTGTGAATCCAACCAGTAACACTTACCGTACAGTCCGGTCTCGTCGCCTGATATGTCGTATATCTCGCCTAGGGGTGGTAAACGTCAGACCCCAATAGCTCGATAAGTCGTGTCGATATGAGGTCTATAACAGTTCGAGAAACTACAGGTAACACTTATCAGTAAATCTCAGCAACCCTGGCCAGGGATTTCCGGTTATACCCAATCGAACACAGCGCAACATCAACCCCCTATACCGGGAGAGACGAATTCCCTCCTATCGCTCATTGCCTCCATGTGACTCGGGACTGTACCCAAAAACCACCTTTTTGCACGCCCTCTTGGACGTGGTAAGGTGGAAATCAAAGCACAGTGGGAACCACACAAGTCTCTATGACGATCTCGGGTCAACAGACTACTCTGTACCAGTGTCACCAGAGAACTGCCATCTGATATAAGGTATAATACCATCTGGGAGTTCTCGGCGAGTCCGTCCAGTGTACCCAGTCTCCACTGAGCACCCGTATATCATCTCCGATGTCAAACACCAATGGACATGGGATCATCCATCGCCCATCTGTATGGGTCGAGAAGGTATACGCTAGTCTACTCTGGTATATCGATGCCCCGTCTCGATATACCCACGACTAGGGACTTTGAAGGATGTACTTATGGACTACCATGTCCCTACAAGTATGATCCGCATCATAGTCCAGGTAGTCAAGTACACATCCTAAGGGCTTTACCAACATGTATCAGAGAGACAATCAGTGTACACGATAAGGTAAAGTGCAACCAGATAGCATACTATCATGTCAAGCAAGAAAGTCCTCCCTATATATGTCCAAGCATCCACTACAATATACATCCTATGTATAGTAATGGCCTCTACGGCATACATATAACTAACAATCTCCCACTTGCACTAGGGCCATCAGATAGCAGTGGTTGTAGTATCTCATACTCAACCATCCCATAAAAGTCTCTCTCTGGGAAAAGGCCTTTGTGAGTGGATCCGCCATGTTGTTCTCAGAGTCTGTTCTCCTAACCTCGATCACACTGGAGATCAACCATCTCCTTGATCAGGTGACACTGCCTTAGAATATGTCTGGATCACTGATGGGACCGGCGTTCCTTGGCATAAGCCACAACTCCATTGTCACACAATGGGAGGAACTAAGTTCATCTCATGAACAAATATACATCCAGACTACCTCTTTGGTAGCATCTTAAGTAGCGATGTATCGAGCCTTTATCGTCTTGTATGCCACGGTATCTAGCTTGGAACTCTTCCAACATACCGTCCCTTTACTGAGGGTAAAGACAATGCCTGTGACTGACTTTCAGTCGTCCTTATCACCCTGGAACCCTTCCAGTGATTCTCCCCAGGATCGGTTGATACCATCTCACTACAACTAGTGAGAATCCTAACATCCAATTAGATCTATCTCATAGATCCAAAACCCAGGATTTAGGAGGTATCACTTTGATCCTATATGGAGAATCATTGTGATAAGCGGAGATTGACCGAGCGTAGCATAGGAAACTCCTTCCCTATCAAGAGCATGTCATCCACGTACTCTACGAGGATCGTTACTATACTCCCTACTACCTTTTTGTTTATACAAGGTTCATCTACCATTTTGATGATGTCAAACTCTTTGACTAACACATCAAAACAGATGTTCCAACTCCGCGATACCTGCTTTATCCTATAAAGCATCTTGTACACGTTTCCGCTGCTCCCACTGTCTACGAAGCCCTCTGGCTGTGTACTTATAGACGTTCTCTTCTAAAACATCATTTAGAAAAGCAGTCATGGCACCCAACCGCCAGATATCGTAGTCATGGTATGTAGCCGTGGCAAGTAGGATCTGGATGGACTTAAGCATAGCCACTTGAAAAGGTTTCATCATTATCCACGCCTGGTCGATGACGAAAAGCTTTAACAAGTCTAGCTTTGAAAGTCTCAACTTTTCCATCTACACCAAGTAATCTTCTCAAGATATACTTGCTCCTGATGGGGATTTAACCCTTCAGATATAGCAACCAAAGTCCATACATTGTTGGTGTACATGGATTCCATCTCAGATCGCTAAGCATCCAGCCATTCTTATAGAGTCCCACTCCTGATGGCCAGCTCGAAACTAGTTGGGTCATCATCTCATGATGCAATCCTCGCTCCCACTGTCATAGAGTAACCGAAGTATCTCTCAGGCGGGTGAGGAACCTTACTAGATCGGCGGAGAGGCTGAGGTTCGTTGGTAACTATTGAATCCTTTGGTTCTTTCAAATCATCAGCTGCAGTTTGTATATCTGGAACATTTCCAGTTCTACATAACTGACCTTGCCTCGAGCTTGTCCGGATTTTGCTTTTAGACATAGCCCGGACAACCCCAAATCTTAACGAACTTAAGATATGGGCTCTTCCCTTATCATATCACATATGAAATGGTAGGCAACTGATTTGATTTAAACCCTATTCAATAGGTATGCAGCTTCTCAAGTGCATAACTCCCAAAAAGGAAACAGGTAACTCAGTATTACTCATCATAGAGCGCACCATATCGAATAGGGTGCAATTGCTCCATCCCGATATACCATCGTTCTATGGTGTATACGGAGGAGTAATGCTGAGAGAGAATGTCATTCTCCTTCAGAAAAGTCCAAGAATTCCGTGCTCAAGTATTCTCCTCCTTGATCACATCAAAGGACATAATACTTATACCCGTTTTGGTTCTCTACTTCTAACTTATATTCTGTGAATATCTCAAAAGGTTCGGACTTGTGTTTCAACAAGAACATATGTCTGAATCTAAAGAGATTATCAGAGAATGTAATGAAGTACAAAGAACCGGTCTTGGCATGTGTAGACAGGGGACCTTACATACATCAACATGTATCATCCCAAGAGTTCACTAACTCTTTCTCTGTTTCCAATAAACAGAACTGGTGTCATTATATCTTTGTGACATGACTGGCAAGTTTCACAAGATGTAGATTCATACTGATTTAAATATGCATCTACATGTAACTTCAGCTAGTCGGGTCGCATTGATATGACCTAGTCTACAATGCCTCAAGAAGGATTCGTTCATTTCTGAACTCTTCCTCTTTTGTGTGTTCCGTATACTAAAGAACTGTAGTTTGATTTAGAACATCAATGCTATTAGATAACGTGCCTGAACCGATCAACTTTTGATATAGGAAATGTTCAAAACATTATCCAACTATACAAAATTTTATCATTTCTTTACTAATAAAGAGATTGATATGATTTTGTATATCAGGTTCGGTATATAACAACATTCGTTCAGAATCAATGTATTTGGGATACAGGGTGACAGTGACCAACAGACTTGGCTGCAACACTTGCCCCGTTTTCTGCCTCATGAAACTTATCACCCGTTCTCAGTTCTCTACCTTTCTGTAGCCCTATGTAACAGATTACATATCTGGGATCCTGATCCGGTATCAAATACCCAGGACGTAGAGGATACAGAGAAACAGTTCTTTGTAACGAACACACCCGAAGAAGATGCATCATATGCACTTTCTTCGTTTGGGCGGCATGGGAATCCTGGTATTCCCCTATTTCCTGCTCTGTCTTATAACAATTATAAGTTGGAGCGGGACCAACGTTCCCCAGCTCAGTATAACAAGCGGGTTCGGTCAGTATTCCGTATTATTATCTTGATTAAGGCGTGATATGGTCGCTACCTGGAGAGAGAGAGAAGAAAACACTCAGCGTGCGCTCTTGCAAGAATAGATTGGTTATTATTTTATCTAATCAGGATGGCTCCCACTGTTTTTATCAAATCTTCCTTCAAACCCTAAAAGGAAAGACTAGCAGGGATTAATTACACGCTACAAGTTCGCCAATCTTTCAGCCAGGCCAGTGTCGGTACTTTGAGGGAGGTCCCCCGTGCTTTCGCACGAACCTAATTAATGTAAACCTCGTTTTCCCAGAGGCGTAACCTCGTTAACACCTTTCTAAACACCTACTTGATCGGCTAATTGTAATGTGTAAAACTCTCCAAGGAGTAACTCTTACTCGCAGTGGGTATCGGGATCCAACTATCTCATAGAAGGTATGCAATCTCATTGCAAATTTCAACACTTGAAATTCCCGATAATTTTGCCCCTAACCTCCTATGACCTTGACAAAGGCCAACAAACCATAGGATGCTAGTCAAGTTCAACCCGTCATTTCCTGATTGAATTAAACCCACCTGCACGGCCCTTGACAAAGGCCAACAAGGTCGCACGACTATCCTAATCCAATCTGCATCATAAGCATAAGCAGATAAGCACCAGTTAGCTACCGCACACTATGCCTTGACAAAGGCCAACAAACGCAGCACGAATACTAACTACTACTTATCTGAAATGACGGAGGGCTACGACAGGTTTTTCCGAAAACCTATTGTGTAATGAACTTGATATCGTTGTAGGATCGAATGATTTTGAAATGGAGTGTTTTTGAGGCTTTTCTAGTTTTGCTAAAGGGGTCACCCCCGGTGAAGGGATCGTCGGCCCTTTCCTCGTCGAATGAGGTGCGGGATATATTATATATATCACTGTGCAAAGCAAAAACTTCTTAAAAGCAATCAGAAGACAAACCGGGTGTGTAGCATCTGCCAGTTATTGCTAAAGGAGTCACTCCCGGTAAAAGGATCTCGGTCCTTTCCTCATCGAATAAGGTGCAGGATATATCACATATACCGCTGTGCAAAGCAAGAACTGTAGCTACCTGTTTTATTTTTGAAATTCGATTCTACAACATCTTTAGGTTTCTTTTTACTTTCATTAATCTCATTAATGAAGTCCCATCATTTAAGTACCTAAACATCACAGATAAATACGACGTACACTTATGCCATCCGCATTCGCCTCGATGTCTCCTCATGCACCGTTAGGTTAGGTAACTAACGGCAGAGCAGGGCAGGGCTAGCGCAGGTGTAAAACATAAGTAACGCCTATATAATATATCATATATACTATATACAGTATCCATCACAGAACATATCACATGATCACATCACAGATATCGCAGCAGAAGAAACATATGAAATATTGGATATACTAGGACGTCCGTATTTTCAATACGAGCCAGTATAAAACACGGATTCCACGGTCGCGGTGAATAGCCAAACCCACACCCCTAGACCCCTACGAGAGCGGCAAGCAACCCTACCAATTCTAGGGTTAGGAGACCCGGACTCGACTCCTCGAGTTGGTCTCCCACTGGACCCTAGAACCCGGTCATTTGTGCTCCCCTCCTTGGGTCTATCCTAGTGCGGAAAAGTAAATAATATACAAAAGGTGACATCTTCCGCAGCCTGGAAGTGCCCCAATAAAAGAATATTACATACAAGTTTTTACATGAATGAAAATGAAAAACACTCATCTCACATAAAAACCCCCCCGGTTATTCAAACACGACGATCCAATATAACATATCCAGCAACACATAACATCACATGTCATCAACGTAAGTAAATATGTGCATCCCAATTGTCGTTGACATATAGCAACGAAACCGGCGATATCACATATTACACTTACGGTCACAGAAAAGAAAGTGTAAAACTACAACAGTTGGAATCCGCAACCTACATAGATATCTCATGCCTAATCGAATGAATTCCTTAGACATCGCATGCCTAACAATTATAAACCCCGCATTTTAGTCTCATTATCGAAAACTCTTTTCAATATCAAGTCGGGCAATTCAACAGGATTCCCGGCATTCTGATCGAATGCTCGTCGCAAACTTAAGTAGGCGGCCGCACCCCCGATGCTGTCAACGAAGTGCACCAAGGCGGAACACCGCTGCCGCGAGCACCCGAACGGATGCTTTCGGCGACGGGGTTCTCCTACAGTCACTTGGTCGGGGCTATGGGGCGAGGCTGTCTATTAAGTTTACCCGGCGAGTATCCGCGTACGCTACGTGATTGCGACGGACTTTTGATCGCATCAAAATTACGTCGCAACCGATCAAGTGATACTAAAACGCTATGTTTATAACATTCATTCAGTTATCTAATAACTACTTGTGAATTCCAATTATTATATCATATTCCAGATAAATAGAAAATGTTAAACTTTCCGATCGAACAATCAAACACCCAAGTTTTCCCGAAACAGATCAACACATGAAACAAGTGTAAAAACATCCAGTTCATGCCTCAGTACCAACGGTCCAGCCGTAGAAGGGTCAAGCCAACGCCTCACATGTGGCATGCCGTACTGCCCCAAACCCGAAGGTTCAAAGGGCAGTTCAAGACGGTCACATAATCGAGTTAAGGTTTGTTGTCTTCTAGAGGGTCCATCGCGTTACTTGCACTACTTAGAACGTTATTAAACCACGGAAAGATCCAACACTTGGAAATTTCCCGACAGGGGAAAAGATGGGTATTTATATCCGGTCAAACTTTTTAACATATTCTAAAAATACCCGGAAAGTCACATAGACAAAGTCTGATAATCCGATTGAATCTACGAACTCCCAATACAACCCAGAAAACTCAACTGTTGAGTTCAGATTAAAAAATCCCAGAAACTCAGCACCTCAAGAAATGAATTACTGTGCAAAATTAGAAGGTTAACGTCATTATTTGGCCGCGGAACCGCCGCAGAAGCCAGGATTCTGCCGCGGTTCCGCCGCGCTTTAGCAGTAACTTTTAATAATTTTTGCAGCGTTATTCTTAGAATTTCCTGCTGAATTTTTTAAGAATTTTTAATCTGGAAAAAACCCAGTTTTTAAAAAATGTCCAGAGAGCATTTTGGATTAGGGTTTCGATGTTCGTTCGGATTTCAAATGTCGTCTGTACATCGCCTAAGGCTCTAGCTAGGCTCTGATACCACTGTAGGGTTCCTAGGCACACACTAGAGGTCTCACAAGGCATCAACCATGCCAATTTCGAATTTTACAAGTGCCGAGAAACCCTAATACGGATCGTTAACTAGATTTTAGGCGAAAAGAATGCGAATAGTTAACAACTTAACCAAGTGAACGGAAATACAACCTTTGTAGATCTGGTCCTCCACCTCCATAGCTCCGTGATGAGGTCCCCTCGCTGCGATCATCGGATCTCGGGCTCTAGCATCGGCTTCATCGGAGAAATGGGCGGGCTAGGTCGTCGACTTCGATGCCGAAGATGATCTACGTCGAGGCATCACAAGATCAAGCTCCCACTTCACCAAGTCATCAAACTTGTGAAGAAAACACCCTATACTACTTGGCAAGAGGTAGAGGATGAAGAAATAGGAAGTGGGTTCACTTTAGAATTGGATTTCTCACTCTTTTCATCAAGTCACCATTGATGGTTGCAAGCTTCTTCATCTTGAAGAAGAAGAAGAAGAAGATAATGATATGATTAGTATTATCTTCAAAAAGAAAATAAAGAGAATACTTATCATATATCAACCATAGTTAGGTGTAGAGAATAAACTAGGGTTAGGTTGAATGGTTAGGGTTAAGCATGAAACAAAAATGGTGGACTTTTTCAAAGCTTCATGAAGCTTCAACTACAAAACAAAGCAAGCCACCATTTCTCTTTTATGCCAAATAAATAAATAAATAAATAAAAATAAAACCCTAACCATTACATAACCATGATTTAATCTAAACATACACCCAAACATGCATGTATCATCAAACATGGTACAAGCAAGTGCACAAAAATATATCACATATACAATGTGCACACCAAGTGAGAAAATCCATCTTAAGTGAACCGATAATAGTTAATGCAAAGTAATATATCAAATATATAATTATACATTAAATCATTAAATCAACACTTGATTTAACGATCCGGTCATATCGCATATAACCGACCAATATCCAATGTATCGGCTTATCGAATCAATCCTCGATTCGATAACTAGGTTATATCGCATACAACCATTCGATACATTCATCGCGAGAATAGAATACAGTATCACATAATGGTATTATTCTCGGTCCCGCACATATCTCATATGCGCTCCTATTTCGTTTCGTTTGAGCCAGGAAATCTCTGTGTAGGACTCTAAAGACTCGTCAATACGCCGGCAGCAGGTGATGATCATATCAAACACCCACAAGCCGCAAGCGGTCTGCTAAACGTAACGGCCACCCGGGTATTGAGCGATCAGAAGATCGACGAGCAAGCCCGCTCATACTCCTGTGAATCCAACCAGTAACACTTACCGTACAGTCCGGTCTCGTCGTCTGATATGTCGCATATCTCGCCTAGGGGTAGTAAACGTCAGACCCCAATAGCTCGATAAGTCGTGTCGATATGAGGTCTATAACAGTTCGAGAAACTACAGGTAACACTTACCAGTAAATCTCAGCAACCCTGGCCAGGGATTTCCGGTTATAGCCAATCGAACACAGCGCAACATCAACCCCCTATACCGGGAGAGACGAATCCCCTCCTATCGCTCATTGCTTCCATGTGACTCGGGACTGTTCCCAAAAACCACCGTTTTGCACGCCCTCTTGGACGTGGTAAGGTGGAAATCAAAGCACAGTGGGAACCACACAAGACTCTATGACGATCTCGGGTCAACAGACTACTTTATACCAGTGTCACCAGAGAACTGCAATTTAACGTAAGGTATAATACCATCTGGGAGTTCTCGGCGAGTCCGTCCAGTGTACCTAGTCTCCACTGAGCACCCGTATATCATCTCCGATGTCAAACACCAATGGACATGGGATCATCCATCGCCCATCTGTATGGGTCGAGAAGGTATACGCTAGTCTACTCTGGTATATCGATGCCCCGTCTCGATATACCCACGACTAGGGACTTTGAAGGATGTACTTATGGACTACCATGTCCCCATTAGTATGATCCGCATCATAGTCCAGGTAGTCAAGTACACATCCTAAGGGTTTTACCAACATGTATCAGAGAGACAATCAGCGTACACGTTAAGGTAAAGTGCAACCAGATAGCATACTATCATGTCGAGCAAGAAAGTCCTCCCTATATATGTCCAAGCATCCACTACAATATACATCCTATGTATAGTAATGGCCTCTAGGGCATACATATAACTAACAATTGTGACATCGAGAGTTGGGATACCTACAACGGCAGCAAGGTTTCGGGAGGCATCGTCCATGCCGTTTTCAAATTTTTGCCATTCTAGATAACCCTAATATAGAATCGATAACCAAAGAATCAAACAAAACTTCATGTTAACAACTTAACATCTAAGAGTTAGGGATTACAACCTTTGTAGTCCATTCATTTGCTTCATAAGCTCCGAGTTGAGGTCCCTTCGCTGAGATCATTAAGCTCTCGGACTGTATAGAGGCTCCATGAGGTGAATGAGACATTCTTGCTTGAAGACTTCACAATCTAAGATGATCTACCTTAAGGAATCACAAACCCAAGCTCCCGCTTCACTAATGAGGTATTAGTGAAGTGAACACACTAATCTAAGTGGCTAGAATAGATGAGGATGATGAAGTAGGAATTTTTCTCTCTTTAGTTTTGTTTATCTCACTTTATTTCATCACAAAAAGGAAAATAAAAAAAGCTTTGTGAGGAAGAAGAAGATGAGTTATGATGAAATGAAAAATGAATTATTGTTAAGGTTAAAAATGCAACCATGGGTTAAGCATGGCATGCTTAACCCTTGTAGAGAATAAACCATGGGCTAGGGTTAGGGTTAGGTTAATAAATATCTTGGTAAATATCAAGAGAGTGGACTTAGTCAACATAAACTAATATCTTAACTAATTTCCACAATTTTGAATTAACCAAAAATAAATATATATTTCTAACCCTAATTCTAGCAATGGTTTAATCTCATAACCATAGTTGCTTGTGTAACCCTAACATGTTACAATATTATATATCACATATATAATATATAAAGTAACAAAAGAAAATAATGCAATTAACATATATCACATATATATATCAATGTATCATCAAGTGAGAAAAAGAATCTTTTAAGTGAGCTTAAATTAGTTAATGTAATGTAATATATCAAATATATAATTATATATTAAATTATCCGATAATCCAGCTATTTTGCAAATAACCGACTAATGCAATATGTATCAATTCATCGAATCAACACTTGATCCGATGACCCGGCTATATCACATATATCCGGCCGATATCACATATCACGAGAATTGAATACGGTATCTCATATCGTATTAATCTCGGTCCCGCACATATCACATATGTGCTTCTACTCCATTTTTCCTGAGCCAGAAAAGCTCTATGTAGGACTCTACAGAATCGTCAATATGTCGGCAGTAGATGATAATCATATCAAACACCCACAAGCTGCAAGCGATCAGCTAAACGTAACAGCCATCTGGATATTGAGCGATCAGAAGATCAACAAGCAAACCTGCACTCACTCCTATGAATCCAATCAGTAACACTACCGTACAGTCCAGTCTATTCGTCTGATATGTCGCATATCCAGTCTAGGGATGGTAAACGTCAGACCACAGTAACCGATAAGTCATGTCGATGTGAGGCTCATAACGGGTCGAGAAACTACTGAAAACACTTACCAGTAGATCTTCATAGCAGCCCTGGCCAGGGACTTCCAGTTATAGCCAATCGAACACAGCGCAACATCAACTCCCAAAACCGGGAGAGACGAAACCCCTCCTATCGCTCATTGCCTCCATGTGATTCGGGACTGTACCCAAAAGCCACCGTTTTGCACGTTCTCATGAACGTGGTAAGGTGGAAATCAAAGCAAAGTAGGAATCACACAAGACTCTATGGCGATCTCGGGTCTACAGACTAACCTGTACCAGTGTCACCAGAGAACTGCTACCCGACGATAGGTATAATACCATCTAGGAGTTCTCGGCGAGTCCATTCAGTGTACCCAGTCTCCTCTGAGCACCCATATACCATCTTTGATGTCAAATACCAATGGATGTGGGATCATCCATCACCCATCATATGGGTCAAGATACGTATACGCTAGTCTACTCTGGAGTATCGATGTCCTGTCTCGATACACCCTCGACTAGGAAAAGTTATAGGATGTACTCTTGTACTACCCTGGCCCCACTAGTATGACTTGCATCATAGTTCTAGTAGTCGAGTACATATCTTAAGGGCTATATCAACATGTGAGAGCAAGACAGTAAACCAATACAAGTCAATATGTAAAGATAAAGTTAAACCAGATAGCATATTATCATATCGAGCAAGAAAGTCCTCTCTATATATATCCAAGCATCCACTATAATATACATATATGTACAACAATGGCCTCTGGGGCATATACATAACTAACATCGAGATATTGAGACATTGGGATATTGAGATATTGAGACATTGAGATATTGGGATATATATATTATGTCGATGCTGGACACAGATTTTCCGTTGATTTCATTGATGATACTCAGTTTATTGCACAGATGCTTTTCTAAGATAAGAATAAAGGTTTTCTTATATCAGACATGTTTAGGTTTCGTGTTTAATTATGCAATTCATGTTGCATTCATGCTAGTACATAGTATCATTTGAGATACGTGGGTTGTGACGCATTTGCGTGCATGCTTACGATAGCCTTATTAGATGTTATTTACTACTCACGAGTTGGAAACTCACCCCCGTTGTGCCACAATATCTTGCAGGTCCGACCCGTCAGCACAATAGCGGCGGGCGCACTTCCTCATTTGTTCCTTTTGCTTCGACTTACGACTTTGCTCGTAGGTGGGTTGCGAGGATATTTTATTCCATCATGTATATTATTTTCTATCTAGTATACTCCATCTACCCTTGTATATTGGACTAGACGGTGAGACTCGTGATATTTGTATTTGTGGTATTTGGTGTCGATGCTCACTTGAGCCGACGTGGTATTTTCTTATTTCTTGCTTTCAGGTGCTTATTGTGCACTTTTGATATACATATCGCATGTAGGTGTGATTCCACCATTGGCGAAGAGCCAGCTCTCGCTTGGGGATGTCTTATTCATTATTTATAAGTATTTTCATGTGTTGTACCCGTTTGGGGGCCAGTATTTACAAAGGAGACTCTGCCGAAATTTTTGGGAAAATATGATATTGCTTTTAAATGTTTAATGCGACTAATTTGTTTAAAATCGCTTTCTTTAAATAAGTTTTCCTTCACTTTATTTCTTTAAATGGTTTAAATTTTTGGGCTTTGGCTTACTTAGATTACGTTACACACTTAGACGTTTCGTAATTTAAGTGCCAGTCACGTTCCGTACCTTCGCGTCGTGAAAAGGGGAGAATCACTGGACAGTTGTGAAGAACATTCTTAAGTACTTGCGAAGGGCTAAAGAAATGTTCTTGGTGTATGGTAATGGAGATCTCCAAATGGAGGCCTTTACCGATTCGAGCTTCCAGAGTGATAAGGACGACAACAAATCCATCTCTGGGTTTGTATTTACCCTCAATGGAGGGGCGGTATGTTGGAAGAGTTCCAAACAGGATACCGTTGCAGACTCCACGATGGAAGCTGAGTAGCAGCAAATGATGCTGCCAAGGAAGCCGTCTGGATGAGAAAGTTCATCTAGGATCTAGGAGTAGTTCCAACCATTATTGATCCAATACCATTGTATTGTGATAATAATGGGGCTATGGCATTGGCCAAAGAGCCCAAGTCCCATCAGCGATCCAGACACATCCTGAGGCGATATCATCTGATCCGGGAGATTGTTGATCGCCGCGAGATCGAGATTCGGATAGTAGACATAAAGAATAATATCGCGGATCCACTCACCAAGGCCCTCCCACAGTCGCTGTTAGTGATGTATGCCCTAGAGGCTAATTTTGTATCATACTGGTTTGTATATTACTTAATGGAAGCTTGGGATATTCACAGTTGTATTGACAGTCTTACTCAAAATGGTAGTATGCTACTTGGTTTGTTTCTACTTCAATATGTGCATGTGTTTCTTTTAGCATATCGCTTATACATATTAGTAGATCCCTTAGGATCTTTGCTTGATTACCAGCATTATGATGGTAGTCACACTAGTGAGGGCTGGGTAATTTACAAGCACATCCTTATACAGGTCCCTAGTCGGAGGATTATCGAGACGGGGCATCGATACTCCAGAGTAGACTAGTGTATACGCTTCTCATCCCAGCAGGGGAGATGGTCTGTCCCACAGCCATTAGAACGTCGTACAGGGGATAGTATTGTTAGTTGTATGTATGCCCTAGAGGCCAGTATTATACAGATGTTGTATATTATATTGGATGCTTGGACATATATAGAGATGACTTTCTTGCTCGATATGATAGTATGCTATCTGGTTACTCTTTATCTTAACATGTACACTAGTCTCTTTAAACTGTCTTATGGTTACATGTTGGTAAAGCCCTTAGGATGTGTACTTGACTACCTGGACTATGATGCAGATCATACTAGTGGGGACATGGTAGTCCATAAGTACATCCTTCTAGGTCCCTAGTCGTGGGTGTATCGAGACGGGGCATCGATATACCAGAGTAGACTAGCGTATACGCTTCTCGACCCATGAGATGGGCGATGGATGATCCCATATCCATTGGTGTTTGACATCAGAGATGGTGTACGGGTACTCAGTGGTGACTGGGTACACTGGACAGACTCGCCGAGAACTCCCAGATGGTATTATACCTCACGTCAGATGGCAGTTCTCAGGTGACACTTGTGCAGGTTAGTCTGTAGACCCGAGATCGTCATAGAGTCTTGTGTGATTCCCACTGTGCTTTGATCTCCACCTTACCACGTCCATGAGGGCGTGCAAAACGGTGGTCTTTGGGTACAGTCCCGAGTCACATGGAGGCAATGAGCGATAGGAGGGGTTTCGTCTCTCCCGGTATTGGGGGTTGATGTTGCGCTGTGCTCGATTGGCCGTAACAGGGAAGTCCCTGGCCAGGGCTGATCAGAGATTTGCTGGTAAGTGTTACCAGTAGTTTCTCGACCCGTTATGAGCCTCACATCGGCACGACTTATCGGTTATTGGGGGTCTGACGTTTACCACCCCTAGACTTGATATGCGACGTACCAGACGAACAGACCAGACTGTACGGTAAGTGTTACTGGTTGGATTCATAGGAGTGTGAGCGGGCTAGCTCGTCGATCTTCTGATCGCTCAATACCCGGATGGCCGTTACGTTTAGCAGACCGCTTGCGGCTTGTGGGTGCTTGATATGATCATCATCTGCTACCGGCGTATTGACGAGTCTTTAGAGTCCTACACAGAGGTTTCCTGGCTCAAGCGAAACGAAATAGGAGCGCATATGAGATATGTGCGGGACCGAGAATAATACCAGTATGTGATACTGTATTCGATTCTCACGATTTGTAACATTGATCGGTTATATGCGTTATAGCCGGGTTATCGGATCAAGTGTTGATTCGATAAGTTGTTACTATTGATATTAGTCGGTTATATGCGATATGACCGGGTCGTTAAATCAAGTGTTGATTTAATGATTTAATGTATAATTATATATTTGATATATTACTTTACATTAACTAATATAGGTTCACTTTAAATAGATTTTCTCACTTGATGTGCATGATGTATATGTGATATACTTTTGTGCACTTGTATGTATCATATTTGATGATGCATGTTTATATGGTTAAGTATAAAGAATAAAACCATGGTTAAGTGGATAATTAGGGTTTTGCTTTAATCACTCATTTATTTATCCATTCCTTTTTATTTAAATAATTTTATGAAAACAAAATGGTTTTCTTTTTGTCATGAAGCTTGATGAAGCTTCATGAAGGTTTGATTCAAAGACTATTTTGTCTTCATACTAAACCCTAACTATTCCCACTTACCATGGTTTGCTCTCTACACTTAACCTTAGTTTGATTATGATAAGTATTGTTTTTCTTTTCATTTTAAAAAAGACTTATCATAATTCTAGCTCATCTTCTTCTTCATCTTCAAGTTTGAAACCTTGAGGCCATCAATGGCAACTTGAGCTTGAGAGTGAGAAATCCAATTCTAAAGAGAACCCACCTCCTATTTCTTCATCCTCTACCTCTTGCCAAGTAGTAGAGTGTGTTTCCTTCACAAGTTTCATCACTTTGTGAAGTGGGAGCTTGATCTAGCGATGCCTCGACGTAGATCATCTTCGGCATCGTCGTCGATGACCAAGCCCGTTCATTCTCCGATGAAGCCGACGCTAGAGCCCGGGGTTCGACATGGACAGCGAGGAGACTTCGTTGCGGAGCCGTGGAGGTGGATATCCGGATCTACAAAGGTTGTAATTTCCATATTCTAGTAGTTAAGTGTTAACTAGTTTACTTTTCGCCTAGATTTCTAGCAACGATCCGTTAACTAGGGTTTCTCGGCACCATATTTTTGTAAAATGGCATGGTTGATGCCTTGTGAGACCTCTATAGGGTGTCTAGGAACCTTTCACTGGTATCAGAGACTAGCTAGAGCCTTAGGCGAAGTCTAGACGCAATTTGAAGCCCGAACGAACCCGAAACCCTAAACTAAACATGCTCTCTGTACATTTTCTAAAATCTAGGATTTTTCAATATTAAAAATGCGTAAAAAATTCAGCAGGAAGATCTAAGAATTTTGGTGAAACACGAGATCATGAAGCTTCCAAACAGCCGCGGAAACGCGGCAGAAGCATGGCTTCTGCCGCTGTTCCGCCGCTAACTGTTCACATTATCCAATTTGTGTTGCACAGTAATTCATCTTTTCTGCAGCTGAGTTTTATGGGTATTTTTAATAATTATTCAAGAGTTGGATTTTCTGGGGTGTTTTAGAGCTTCGGTGTTTCGATCGGGGTATCAAATTTCGTCTTTGTGTTTTTCCGGATAATTTATAGAATATGTTAAAAAGTTCGACCGGATATAAATACCCAACTTTTCCCCTGTCGGGAAATTTCCAAGTGTTAGATTTTTCCGTAGTTTAACGACGTTCTAAGTAGTGCAAGTAACGCGATGGACCCTCTAGAAGACAACAAACCTTAACTCGATTATGTGACCGTCTTGAACTGCCCTTTGAACCTTCGGGTTTGGGGCAGTACGGCGTGCCACATGTGAGGCGTTGGCTTGACCCTTCTACGGCTGGACCGTTGGTACTGAGGCACGAACTGAATGTTGCTAGACTTATTTCATGTGTTGGACTGTATCGGGAAAACTTGGGTGTTCGAATGTTTGATCGGAAAATTTAACATTTTCTGTTTATCTGGAATGTGATACAATAATTGGAATTCACAAACAGTTATGTGATAACTGAATGAATGTTATAAATCTAGCAGTTTAGTCCCACATGTTATTGAAAAGAGTTTTCGATAATGAGACCAAAATGCGGGATTTATATCTGTTAGGCATGTGATGTCTAAGTATGTCATTTGATTAGGCATGTGATGTCTAAAGAAGTTGCGGATTCCAATTGTTGTAATTTTACACTTTCTTTTCTGTGACCGTAAGTGTAATATATGATATCGCCGGTTTCGTTGCTATACGTCAACGACAATTGGGGTATGCATACTTACTTACGTTGATGACATGTGATGTTATGTGTTGCTGGATATGTTATATTGGATCGTCGTGTTCGAATAGCTGGGGGGTTTTATGTGAGATGAGTGTTTTTCATTTTCATTCATGTAAAAACTTGTATGTAATATTCTTTTATTTGGGGCACTTCCAGGTAGCGGAAGTTGTCACCCTTTGTATATTATTTACTTTTCCGCATTAGGATAGACCCAAGGAGGGGAGCACAAGTAACCGGGTTCTGGGGTCCAGTGGGAGACCAACTCGAGGAGTCGAGTCTGGGTCTCCTAACCCTAGAATTGGCAGGGTTGCTTGCCGCTCTCGTAGGGGTCTAGGGGTGTGGGATTGGCTATTCATCACGACCGTGGAATCCGTGTTTTATACTGGCTCGTATTGAAAACACGGACGTCCTAGTATATCCAATATTTCATATGTTTATTCTGCTGCGATATCTGTGCTGTGACTCTGTGATGGATATAGTATATAGTATATATGATATATTATATAGACGTTACTTATGTTTTACACCCGCGCTAGCCCTGCCCTACTCTGTCGTTAGTTACCTAACCTAATGGTGCATGAGGGGACATCGAGGCGAATGCGGATGGCATAAGTGTACGTCATATCTATCTGTGATGTTTAGGTATTTAAATGATGGGACTTCATTAATGTGATTAATGAAAGATATGAAACCTAAGATGTTGTGGAATCGAATTTTAAAATAAAACAGGTAGCTACAGTTTTTGCTTTGCACAGCGATATATATGATATATCCTACACCTTATTCGATGAGGAAAGGGCCGAGATCCCTTCACCGGGAGTGACTCCTTTAGCAATAACTGGCAGATGCTACACACTCGGTTTGCTTTTGATTGCTTTTGGGTTTTTTCTTTGCACAGCGATATATATGATATATCCCGCACCTCATTCGACGAGGAAAGGACCGAGATCCCTTCGCCGGGAGTGACTCCTTTAGCAAAACTAGAAAAGCCTCAAAATCACTCCATTTCAAAAATTCATTTGATTCTACAACGATATCAAGTTCATTACGCAATAGGTTTTCAGAAAAACCTGCGTAGCCCTCCGTCATTTCAGATAGGTTACATATAGTATTCGTGCTACACTTGTTGGCTTTCGTCAAGGTGTAGTGTGCGGTAGCTATGTGCTGTTTATCTGCTGCATATGATGTGACTGGATTAGGGTAGTCGTACGGCTTTGTTGGCTTTCGTCAAGGGTCGTACGGGTGGGTTTAATTCAGTCAAGAAATGTACGGGTTGAACTTGACTAGCGGGCTGTGGTTTGTTGGCTTTCGTCAAGGTCATAGCACGCTAGGGGCAAAAGTATTATCGGGAATTTCAAGTGTTGAAATTTGCAATGAGATTGCATACCTTCTATGAGATAGTTGGATCCCGATACCCACTGCGAGTAAGAGTTGCTCCTGGGAGTGTTTTACACATTGCAATTAGCTGATCAAGTAAGTGTCTAGAAAGGTGTCAACGGGGTTACGCCTCTGGGAAAACGAGGTTTACATTAATTAGGTTCGTGCGAAAGCACGGGGGACCTCCCTCAAAGTACCGACACTGGCCTGGCTGAAAGATTGGCGAACCTGTAGTGTGTAATTAATCCCGGCTAGTCTTTCCTTTTAGGGTTTGGTGGAAGATTTGATAAAAAGCAGTGGGAGCCATCCTGATTAGATAAGATAATAACCAATCTGATCTTGCACGAGCATACGCTAAAGTGTTTTCTTCTCTCTCTCTCCAGGTAGCGACCATTTCATGCCCTAATGAAGATAATAATATGGATGTATTGACCGAACACGCATGTTATACTGTGCTGGGGAACGTTGGTTCCGTTCTTTCCTGTAAGAGTTATAGGAATGAACAGGATATAGGGGAATACCAGGATTCCCATGCCACCCGAATGAAGAAAGTACATGATGATGCATTTTCTTCGGGTGTGTTCGTTACTGAGAACTGTTTCTCCATTTGTTCTACGTCCTGGGTATTGGATACCGGGTCAGGATCCCATATATGTAATCAGTTACATGGGCTTAGGAAAGGTAGAGAACTTGGAGAAGGTGATAAAGACATTAGAGTTGGAAATGGTGCAATTGTTGCAGCTAAGACTGTCGGGGAATATCACCTTGTATTACCAACTGGTAATACATTGGTTCTGAACGAATGTTATTACATGCCGAACCTGATATGCAACATTATTTCGGTTTCTTTATCAAGTAAAGAAGGATATAATTTTGTATTACAGGACAATGTTATGAACATTTTCCGTAACCAAAAGTTGGTTGGATCAGGCACATTATGCAATGGCATTTATGTTCTAAATCAATCAACAGTTCTGAGCATAACAAACACACACAAGAGGAAAAGTTCAGAACTGAACGAATCCTTCTTGTGGCATTGTAGACTGGGTCACATCAATGTGACACGACTGGCTAAGTTACATAAGGATGGATATTTGAAACCTTTCGAACTTTCATCTTATGACACTTGCCAGTCATGTCTCAAAGGCAAGATGACCAAAACTCCGTTTACGGGACACGGAGAAAGAGTTACCGAACTCTTGGGACTAATACATAGTGATGTATGTGGTCCCATGTCTACACATGCCAGGGATGGTTCTTCGTACTTCATTACATTCACTGACGATCTCTCAAGATACGGACATGTATACTTAATAAGAAACAAGTCTGAAGCTTTTGAGAAATTTAGAGAATATAAACAAGAAGTCGAAAACCAAACCGGAAAAAGTATTAAAATCCTTCGATCTGATCGAGGAGGTGAATACTTGAGCAATGAATTCCTGGACTTCCTAAAAGAGAATGGGATTCTCTCTCAGCTGACTCCTCCATATACACCACAGCACAACGGTGTATCAGAACGGAGGAACCGCACCTTATTAGATATAGTTCGCTCTATGATGAGCACAGCTGAGTTACCTATTTCCTTCTGGGGGTATGCGCTTGAGACAGCCATACATCTATTGAATATGGTCCCCACCAAATCTGTGCCTACCACTCCATATGAGATATGGAAAGGGAAGAGACCATGTATTAACTATGTTAAGATATGGGGTTGTCCAGCCTATGTCAAACGACAAAATCCAGACAAACTCGAGGCACGGTCTGTTCTATGCAAATTTGTAGGATATCCCAAGAATTCTCAAGGGTATATCTTCTACCACCCTGAGGAACAAAGAGTGTTTGTTTCTCGGCATGCCACCTTTTTAGAAAAGGAATTTCTTGAAAAAGAGATTAGTGGTCATGAGGTAGAATTGGAAGAAGTTCCAGCTGCAGAAGCTACAACAGAAGATCTGGTGGAACCAGAGGATTCCGTAGTTCCTGATGAACCCCAGCCACTCCGCCGATCTAGTAGGGTTCCTCACCAACCTGAGAGATACTACGGTTTTCTCATGGACGGTGGAAGCGAGGATTGCATCATGGAGGATGATGACCCAACTAGCTTCGAGCAGGCCATCACGAGTGGGGACTCAGTGAAATGGCTGGATGCTATGCGGTCCGAGATGGAATCCATGTACACCAACAAAGTATGGACTTTGGACGTTGCTCCTGAAGGGGTAAAACCCATTAGGAGCAAGTGGATCTTCAAGAAGAAACTTGGTGTAGATAGGAAAGTGGAGACTTTCAAAGCTAGACTTGTAGCAAAGGGTTTTCGTCAAAGACCAGGTATGGACTATGACGAGACCTTTTCTCCAGTAGCTATGCTTAAATCCATCTGGATCATGCTTGCCATCGCTGCATATCATGATTACGAAATCTGGCAAATGGATGTTAAGACCGCCTTTCTAAACGGTGATTTAGAAGAGTGCGTGTACATGACTCAGCCAGAGGGCTTCGTAGACAGTGGGAGCAGCGGGAAGGTGTGCAAGCTGCTTAAATCCATTTATGGATTAAAGCAAGCATCACGGAGTTGGAACATCTGCTTTGACGTCGTTATCAAAGAGTTTGATTTCGTCAAAAACCCAGATGAACCTTGTATCTACAAGAAGATGGCAGAGAGTAAGGTTGTCTTCCTCGTATTGTACGTGGACGACATACTCTTGATAGGAAATGACATTCCTATGCTGCAATCGGTCAAGCTCTTCTTATCACAAAGATTCTCAATGAAAGATCTTGGTGATGCCTCCTGCATATTGGGAATTAGGATCTATAGAGATAGATCCAAAAGGATTTTGGGATTGTCCCAATCCAGGTACATTGACACCATACTAAAGAGGTTTAGTATGGAAGAGTCCAAGCGTGGGAACTTGCCCACGATCTCTGGAGTCACTCTCTCCAAAGAGATGTCTCCCAAGACTGATTTGGAGAGAGCTCGCATGCAAGGGATACCCTATGCTTCGGCAGTAGGCTCTATCATGTATGCGATGCTATGTACCAGACCCGATGTAGCATACTCACTAAGTGTAGTGAGCAGGTATCAAGCTGATCCTGGAGAGAGTCACTGGACAGCTGTGAAGAGCATTCTCAAGTACTTGCGAAGGACTAAAGAAACGTTCTTGGTGTATGGTAACGGAGAACTCCAAGTGGAGTCCATTACCGATTCGAGCTTCCAGAGTGATAAGGACGACTCTAAGTCGCAGTCGGGCTTTGTCTTTACCCTTTACGGAGGGGCGGTTAGCTGGAAGAGTTCCAAGCAGGAAACCGTGGCAGACTCGACGATGGAGGCTGAATACATCGCTGCCAATGATGCTGCCAAAGAGGCTGTCTGGATCAAGAAGTTCATTACTGAACTTGGAGTGGTTCCATCCATTGAGCATCCAATACCTTTGTATTGCGATAACAATGGAGCGGTGGCTTTGGCCAAGGAACCCAGGTCCCATCAGCGGTCCAGACATATTCTGAGGCGGTATCACCTGATCCGGGAGATAGTTGATCGCCGGGAGATCGAGGTCAGGAGGGTTGACACGAAGAACAACACGGCGGATCCACTCACGAAGGCCATTCCCCAGACACAGTTTGAGAGACTCTTCGGGATGCTCGGTATGCGATACTACAGCAGCTGGCCCTAGTGCAAGTGGGAGATTGTTAGTTGTATGTATGCCCTAGAGGCCAGTATTGTACAGATGTTGTATATTATATTGGATGCTTGGACATATATAGAGATGACTTTCTTGCTCGATATGATAGTATGCTATCTGGTTACTCTTTATCTTAACATGTACACTAGTCTCTTTAAACTGTCTTATGGTTACATGTTGGTAAAGCCCTTAGGATGTGTACTTGACTACCTGGACAATGATGCAGATCATACTAGTGGGGACATGGTAGTCCATAAGTACATCCTTCTAGGTCCCTAGTCGTGGGTGTATCGAGACGGGGCATCGATATACCAGAGTAGACTAGCGTATACGCTTCTCGACCCATGAGATGGGCGATGGATGATCCCATATCCATTGGTGTTTGATATCAGAGATGGTGTACGGGTGCTCAGTGGTGACTGGGTACACTGGACGGACTCGCCGAGAACTCCCAGATGGTATTATACCTCACGTCAGATGGCAGTTCTCAGGTGACACTTGTGCAGGTTAGTCTGTAGACCCGAGATCGTCATAGAGTCTTGTGTGATTCCCACTATGCTTTGATCTCCACCTTACCACGTCCATGAGGGCGTGCAAAACGGTGGTCTTTGGGTACAGTCCCGAGTCACATGGAGGCAATGAGCGATAGGAGGGGTTTCGTCTCTCCCGGTATTGGGGGTTGATGTTGCGCTGTGCTCGATTGGCCGTAACAGGGAAGTCCCTGGCCAGGGCTGATCAGAGATTTGCCGGTAAGTGTTACCAGTAGTTTCTCGACCCGTTATGAGCCTCACATCGGCACGACTTATCGGTTATTGGGGTCTGACGTTTACCACCCCTAGACTTGATATGCGACGTATCAGACGAACAGACCGGACTGTACGGTAAGTGTTACTGGTTGGATTCACAGGAGTGTGAGCGGGCTAGCTCGTCGATCTTCTGATCGCTCAATACCCGGATGGCCGTTACGTTTAGCAGACCGCTTGCGGCTTGTGGGTGCTTGATATGATCATCATCTGCTACCGGCGTATTGACGAGTCTTTAGAGTCCTACACAGAGGTTTCCTGGCTCAAGCGAAACGAAATAGGAGCGCATATGAGATATGTGCGGGACCGAGAATAATACCAGTATGTGATACTGTATTCGATTCTCACGATTTGTAACATTGATCGGTTATATGCGTTATAGCCGGGTTATCGGATCAAGTGTTGATTCGATAAGTTGTTACTATTGATATTAGTCGGTTATATGCGATATGACCGGGTCGTTAAATCAAGTGTTGATTTAATGATTTAATGTATAATTATATATTTGATATATTACTTTACATTAACTAATATAGGTTCACTTTAAATGGATTTTCTCACTTGATGTGCATGATGTATATGTGATATACTTTTGTGCACTTGTATGTATCATATTTGATGATGCATGTTTATATGGTTAAGTATAAAGAATAAAACCATGGTTAAGTGGATAATTAGGGTTTTGCTTTAATCACTCATTTATTTATCCATTCCTTTTTATTTAAATAATTTTATGAAAACAAAATGGTTTTCTTTTTGTCATGAAGCTTGATGAAGCTTCATGAAGGTTTGACTCAAAGACCATTTTGTCTTCATACTAAACCCTAACTATTCCCACTTACCATGGTTTGCTCTCTACACTTAACCTTAGTTTGATTATGATAAGTATTGTTTTTCTTTTCATTTTAAAAAAGACTTATCATAATTCTAGCTCATCTTCTTCTTCATCTTCAAGTTTGAAACCTTGAGGCCATCAATAGCAACTTGAGCTTGAGAGTGAGAAATCCAATTCTAAAGAGAACCCACCTCCTATTTCTTCATCCTCTACCTCTTGCCAAGTAGTAGAGTGTGTTTTCTTCACAAGTTTCATCACTTTGTGAAGTGGGAGCTTGATCTAGCGATGCCTCGACGTAGATCATCTTCGGCATCGTCGTCGATGACCAAGCCCGTTCATTCTCCGATGAAGCCGACGCTAGAGCCCGGGGTTCGACATGGACAGCGAGGAGACTTCGTTGCGGAGCTGTGGAGGTGGATATCCGGATCTACAAAGGTTGTAATTTCCATATTCTAGTAGTTAAGTGTTAACTAGTTTACTTTTCGCCTAGATTTCTAGCAACGATCCGTTAACTAGGGTTTCTCGGCACCATATTTTTGTAAAATGGCATGGTTGATGCCTTGTGAGACCTCTATAGGGTGCCTAGGAACCTTTCAAGTATGTAGGTGCTCATTAGGTTATGAGTACACTGGACATGACTCGTTGGGAACTGTTGGTGGATATTATACCTATCGTCGTGTAGCAGTTCCCAGGTGACATGAGTACAGCTTAGTCCGTCGACTTGACACTACTACTTCTCCTTGAGTGTGTCCCCATTATACTTTGATTACTACCCTACCACGGCTCAAAGGAGTCATGCAAATAGGTAGTAGTTGGGTACAATCCCGGATCACTTGGACGCAATGGGGGTTAGATACGATTCGTCTCTTCCAGTATTAGGGGTTGATATCGCGCTGTGTTTGGAGAGCCATTACACAAAGTCCCTTGTCAGGACAAGTGAGATTTACTGGTAGGTATTCCAGTAGTTTCGCAAGGTGTTATGGGCTACACCCCGACACGACTTATTGCGCTATTAGGGGTCTGACGATTACCGCCCGCTAGGCCCGATATGCGATACTCTTTGACAAACAGACCGGACTGTACGAAGATTGTCATATACAGGCTCAGTAGGAGTTCAGATGGGTTTACTCATCGGCCTTCTTATCGACAAATACCTAGGTAGCCGTTACGTGCAGCTAGTACCGTTTGAGGCTTGTGGTTAAACTCACTGCCAGCGTACTGTCGAGTCTTTAGAGTCCCACACAGTGGGTTTCCCTGCATCGGGCAAAAGATATAGAGGTCGTATGGTTTTACGACAGGGCTTCGATCACGTACGGGCACTTGTGTGCGTTTGATGTTTGGGCGGATGATACTAGTGGGTTTTGGTTTAAGCCGGATTCTAGTATTGTATTGATGGTTTTGTTTCGTCTCTTTGTATTTGTATTTGTATTCTTCGGAATGCGGATGCGGGTATGTATATACGGATGAAGGGAATTCTCATAATTAGCTCGGGAAAGCTTTTAGAAGTGTACACCAATTAGGGTTTGGATTCTTTTTTGGATTAAACATTATGTGTGGAGAAATGAGGTAGATTTTAAGCATTGAATCTAGCATGGCTACTACATGACTCACTCACTTGAAAAAATAGATATTTGTGAAGCTTGTAAGATATTTTATGGTGAGATATTTATCTCCAAAATATCTTTTATTGCTTCATCTATTATCTTGGGGCAGCCATCTATTTTCTAAGGGCTCACAACTCCTCTCTCATTTCTCAAGTTCATTTCTTTTCTCATATGAAACCCTAATTGTCTCATGAGTTGAGAAACCTAGGGTTCCAAGAGACAAAGTATTCCATCTTCACTCTCTATATCACCTAAGCCATCTAGTCTAGAAAGCTACTTGCCTTAGTTACCTCGGAGTTGAGGTTGGAGCTCGGACTATAGACTCTCGGGTGGATCGTCTTTGACTCGAGGAAGCCGACGAAGAAGCCACGATCCGTAACGATCCTTGGAGCCTACGATGACGAGGAGGACTGCAAAGAAGAAACGAAGGACTAGTTTCGTGTGGTATAACTTTCATCCGAGTAGTTAAACCTCACACAGTATTTGTTAGCTAGCGTTTAGCATCAATCCTGGAGTTTAAGTCCGTGTTGCGAGCTTTGAAAAATTGTTTTTTGCAAATTACGCCTCTCCACGGACACGTGGGGTGCGCGACATGGACTTACAGTGGTATCAGAGCCTACTAAACCATATTTAACAAGTTAGACAAAGTTTAAAACTACGAAACCGAAATAACTCCGAAACATCGATACATAAATCCTAGATTCTTTTGATTTTTTACGAGCCTCTAAAATTTTTTTAAACAATTGCAGAGTGCTCCCTTGCTTGTGAAATGAACACAAAACGAAAACGACAATTTTACTGTAGCATGGCTGGCTACATTGGGGAAATTCCCGATGTCACCGGTTTTGTAATGGTAGAATTTCTTGAGTTTTGTTCCGTGTTCAAGTCATTTGGATCTAAGGACTCAGGTGTTGCTTGTTTTTGCCAATTTTAGATATACTGTTATCTTTTTCCTGTGGCAATACGGGGTGTTTCGAAGTCGCAGTTTTAACGTCGTTTAACAAGTTTCAAGTTGTGATATATGTGTTTGGAAATATTGACTAATTGCTATAGGTCGATTAGTCGGGGTTGCATATATCTGTGTTGCTGTTTTTGTGGTTTGTGTATATGAACTTATTGGATTGTCGTGGATGAATAGCCGGGGGATGTGAGATGAGGGTTTTTCATTCTTTCATTCAATGTAATATTGTAAAGTGATGTAATATTATTTTGCGGGGCACATCCGGGTTGAGGTTGTAGCCACTGTTGTATATTATTTTTTTTACTGTTATCTGCTCCTAGGATAGACCCAAGATGTGGTGCACAAACTACCGGGTACTTTGAAGTGCCAAGTGGCCTACTCACTTTGATGAGGGAGGTTGCATCACTTCGGGTATTTGGCGGGTAGTTTGCCGCAACCGTAGGGGCCTAGGGTGGGGTTTGGCTATTAATCACGACCGTGGAATCCGACTTTCGTTACAGGCTTAAACGAAACGCGGAATTCCTAGTATATCCAATATGTTCATCTGTGATCTGGAATGCCTATTATTGCGTGAGACGAATGGTTATAATATATATATATATATATATATATATATATATATATATATATTAGACATTGCTTATGTTTTGCATCCGCGCTAGTCCAGCCCCCGCTCTGGCGTTAGTTAAGTAACCTAACGGTGTAAGACGGGGCCCAGTGGCAAATGCGGATAGCATAAGCGTACGTCATATTTTTGTTTCTTTCTGTGATGATAGGTGTAAATAATGGGACTGCATTACATTAATGCAAAGCAAATAAACCAATATTGAATCGTCGGAACAATTTTAAAACCACTTGGTTTTTTTTTAAGACAGCAGACTTTTAAATGTGGAGCTTAAACTACTCCTTTTAAAAGCCATCAGATTCCTTCGATTATATCAAGTTCATTACGTTCACGGTTTCGCAAAAACCAGTCGTAGCCCTCCGTCATTTCATATGAATATTCAATAGTATTCTAGCTATGTTTGTTGGCCTTAGTCAAGGCATAGTGATTATTAGCTGCTGGGTATTCATATCCTGCATAGATAGATGCGTTGCTTTAGGACAGTCATACTACTTTGTTGGCCTTAGTCAAGTGTCACGACCCGAAAGTACGGAACGTGACCGGCACTTAGATTACAAAGCGTCTAGAGGCGCAACGTAACCTAAGTAAGCCGAAGCCCAGAAATCTAAACCATAAAAGAAGAAGAAGGAAAGGAAAACATGAAGAAAACAAGTATAAAAGCATCATCCAATTTTCTCAAAAATTTCGGCAGAGTCTCCTCTGTAAAAACTGGCCCCAAACGGGTACAAACAAGTATAATATATACAATCAATAAAAAGCATCCCCAACGGGAGCTAGCTCTACGCCAAAAGGCGGAAACAACCACACCAATGCACAAAAGTATACAACGCCAAAGGGCGAGGCTCAAAACTCAAAAGAAAACAAATCCACCAGATATCATGATAATACAAGCGCGACTCTAAGGTCGGAATAAAAATAACTGGTCCAGTAACTATCAAGTAATATAAGTTTGGTTGATGGAGCTTACTAGATACAAAAGAAATAATAAAAGTACAATGGCGGTACAGATACAAGTGAACCAACCTACCGTGCAAATCACCCTGAATGAAAAGATGTGCCAGCAAACTGCCAGGAAAATCTGTACATCGGACCTGTAATAAAATTTTGCACAACGGGGGTGAGTTGCCAACTCGTGAGTAGAAAATATCTGCGAAAAGAAATCGAATGCACGACGCTGTCCTAGGTCATAATAATATACTAATATACTACTAGTCATCAAGTAAAGACAGGATAATAAGCTACGTGTAACTGCAAAAGCTCCGTGCTCGTGTCAGTGCCTCATATAGTACTAAGTCATGTGAATGAGTATGCATGCACCATGAATGTAAAATAACCAATCCTGAAATCTAGATATATCTGTATAAGAAATTTTTAGCTTTTATCATGGTAAAATGTGTATAGAAATCTGAAATATCAACGATGAAATCCATGGAAATCCGTGTCAAGCATCGACACAAAACATGTAAATCTCAAGTCTCAATATCTCGGGCACCGTCAGTCCGGATCGTCCCATATCATCAAATCTCACGACAACGGTCGGTATCCTCCGGATATCCGCCGCGCCAGGCATCACCGGTAGGTGGTCCTTCCCCTGCCAGGCTCATCGTCTACAACTCGATCTTCTTGCCCTGGGGTACCATACCGGGCCCACCATGTACCCGAGACGGTTCATCCACTCCTCGAATCGGGTCTCGAAATCCAACAGAAAACATGAAATCTCATGGTGGACGACACATACATCACAAGAAAACCGCATCTTATGTTTTAAAAAGAGAGGAGGAGAGAGAGAGAATTTTTTATATATTCTTGCGGTTTTCCCCAAAAATCCAGAAATCTCATAGAAATCCAAAATCCCAAAATCATGAGTAAATATATGATAAGTGTCGGCAAGTGCCCCATCATACTGCATGATAACATGAAAATGCGAGTGCATGAAATGTCTAAGTAAAAAACACCATGTCTATATTAACACCAGAGAGTAATTACAATATTATATCGATCTAGCTATTAGCTGATTGAATCAATAAAAGATAATATGATCTAAAGTGTACGTGACATAGTAATTACCGATGATGATGTGTGTGAGCCGGCAAATAAGTGTGCGTGGAATATGCGCATCATCGGTAATGGTGCTGGTGTCCTAACAGGCAGAGTTTTATACTGATTACAGAAATATATGTATGAACAAGCAACATTATGATTACGGTATGAATGTAAAGACAGATGTGTAATAACCACTCATCTGTGATATACAAGTATAACTACACTATATGACTCAAGCTTAAACTAGTGTCCATCTAACCGCCTAAGGAACTAAACCTAAGAAACTAGTCAATAAGAAATAAGAGTCCACCTAAGGTCTGAATCTATATTTCTAATAGTCGGCGATCCAGCCTTAATAGCGTCACGTACGTAGTACGGCTTCCTCGAATCAAGAGTGCGGATCAATCGTCATATCTACGCCTCGTACGGTAAAATCCATCGTACGGCATCCCAACATCGGGGTACGGGTCAAGTATCTCCTACGTGTCTCATCATTTGTATAATATCATCATCAACACATGTCAAGATCAAGGTGCTATACTGTAATCGCATACATCATATATCATTGCCAGTATAAATATACATCGTTAATTTATCCTCAGAAATATCATGTATATGTATCATATTGTGATTAAGTCGCACTTAGATCATATCGTAATCAAGTCACACCTATATGATATCGTAATCAAGTTACACATATATCATGTCGAAATCAAGTCACACCTATATGATATCATAATCAAGTTACACATATATCATGTCGAAATCAAGTCACACCTATATGATATCATAATTAAGTTACACATATATCATGTCAAATCAAGTCACACCTATAAGATGTCGTATCAGAATTTCAGGCACAGGTTACGGTCCAGGTTCTATTTTAGAGTCCCATGTACTTCAATATCATCACCACCCTTCATTATTGTTCAGGTATACAAATCCATTATCTCATTTTCTAATGATCCGCTAACATCAAAACACGACTGTATAACCAAGAATCACGGCATCAGCCCAGTTATATTGTTTCATTCCCGTGTATCATATCACATCCTTGTATCACATATACGTATTGTGTATATATATATACCTACACCTAGTCCTATATATATATATATATATACACATACACGTATACACCACGTCGAGTCTCAGTGTGTGCGTGTGTGTGTATCTACCTAAAACCTACGAATCTCTTCCAAGTATTCATCCTCTGGTATGGTCTTTCTAAATCAGTCAAGTCCTACCTAGGGTCACTACTAGGGTCCTACTCACCGAAATTCTAAGGTCACGTCTGGCTTCCTAATGATAATAAGTACTTATTCCTATTCTACGCTTGCGGGGGTGCTAAACTGTAGGGTTCCTAGGCACTCTCAGGAGGTCTCATAAGGCATCAACCATGCCAATTTCAAATTTTACGGTGCCGAGAAACTCTAGACTAGATCGTTGACTAGAAATTTAGGCGATAAACGAAACTAGTTAACATCTTAACTAAAGGAGAGAGGCTACAACCTTTGTAGATCCGGTTCTCCACTTCCTCAGCTCCACGTAGGCGTCCTCTCGCTGTCCATCTCGCATCCCGAACTCAATCGTCGGCTTCATCGGAGAAATGGGCGAACTAGGTCGTCGGCTTCGTGCCGAAGATGATCTACGTCGAGGCATCACAAGTTCAAGCTCCAACTTCACAAATTTGTGAAACTTGTGAAGAAAACACCCAAAACAACTTGGCAAGAGGTAGAGGGTGAAGAAATAGGAGGTGGGTTCACTTTAGAATTGGATTTCTCACTTTAGAACTCAAGTTGCCATTGATGGCATCAAGCTTTCTTTCTTGAAGAAGAAGATCAAGAAGAAGGAAATGTTATGATAAGTCTTTAAAATAAAAAAGAAAATGAATACTTATCATAATCTTAACCATAGTTAAGTGTAGAGAATGAACTAGGGTTAGTTCAAATGGTTAGGGTTAAGCATGAGACAAGAATGGTGACTAAGTCAAAGCTTCATGAAGCTTCAATAAGAAACAAAGAAAGCCACCATCCTCATCTTTATCCTTTCCAAATAAATAAATGAACAAATAAATAAATAAATGAATATGCAAAACCCTAATCATCAAATTAATCATGGTTTAATTCTATACACTTAACTAAATGATCAAGTATCATCAAACATGATACAAATATGTGCACAAAAGTATATCACATATACTTCTTGCATATCAAGTGAGAAAATCCATATAAAGTGAACTAATACTAGCTAATGCAAAGTAATATATCAAATATATATAATTATACATTAAATCATTAAATCAACACTTGACTTAACGATCCGGTCATATCGCATATAACCGACTAGTATCTTATGTATCGGCTTATCGAATCAATCGTTGATTCGATATCTAGGTTATATCGAATATAACCAATCGATACATTCATCGCGAGAATGGAATACGGTATCACATACACGCATTATTCTCGGTCCTGCACATATCTCATATGCGCTCCTATTTCGTTTCGCTTGAGCCAGGAAACCTCTGTGTAGGACTCTAAAGATTCGTCAATACGCCGGTAGCAGATGATGATCATATCAAGCACCTACAAGCCGCAAGCGGTCTGCTAAACGTAACGGTCATCCGGGTATTGAGCGATCAGAAGATCGACGAGCTATCCCGCTCACACTCCTGTGAATCCAACTAGTAACACTTACCGTACAGTCCGGTCTGTTCGTCTGATATGTTGCATATCAAGTCTAGGGGTGGTAAACGTCAGACCCCAATAACCGATAAGTCGTGCCGATGTGAGGCTCATAACGGGTCGAGAAACTACTGGTAACACTTACCAGCAAATCTCTGATCGGCCCTGGCCAGGGACTTCCCTGTTACGGCCAATCGAGCACTGCGCAACATCAACCCCCAATACCGGGAGAGACGAAACCCCTCCTATCGCTCATTGCCTCCATGTGACTCAGGACTGTACCCAAAGACCACCGTTTTGCACGCCCTCATGGACGTGGTATGGTGGAGATCAAAGCACAGTGGGAATCACACAAGACTCTATGACGATCTCGGGTCTACAGACTAACCTGCACAAGTGTCACCTGAGAACTGCCATCTGACGTGAGGTATAATACCATCTGGGAGTTCTCGGTGAGTCCGTCCAGTGTACCCAGTCTCCACTGAGCACCCGTACACCATCTCTGATGTCAAACACCAATGGATGTGGGATCATCCATCGCCCATCTCATGGGTCGAGAAGCGTATACGCTAGTCTACACTGGTATATCGATGCCCCGTCTCGATACACCCACGACTAGGGACCTTGAAAGATGTACTTATGGACTACCATGTCCCCACTAGTATGATCTGCATCACAGTCCAGGTAGTCAAGTACATATCCTAAGGGCTTTACCAACATGTAACTATAAGACAGTATAAAGAGACAAGTGTACATGTTAAGATAAAGAGTAACCAGATAGCATACTATCATATCGAGCAAGAAAGTCATCTCTATATATGTCCAAGCATCCAATATAATATACATCATCTGTACAATACTGGCCTCTAGGGCATACATACAACTAACAATCTCCCACTTGCACTAGGGCCAGCTGCTGTAGTATCGCATACCGAGCATCCCGAAGAGTCTCTCAAACTGTATCTGGGGAATGGCCTTCGTGAGTGGATCCGCCTTGTTGTTCTACGTGTCAACCCTCCTGACCTCGATCTCCCGGCGATCAACTATCTCCCGGATCAGGTGATACCGCCTCAGAATATGCCTGGATCGCTGATGGGACCTGGGTTCCTTGGCCAAAGCCACCGCTCCATTGTTATCGCAATAAAAAGGTATTGGATGCTCAATGGATGGAACCACTCCAAGTTCAGTAATGAACTTCTTGATCCAGACAGCCTCTTTAGCAGCATCGTTGGCAGCGATATATTCAGCCTCCATCGTCGAGTCTGCCACTGTTTCCTGCTTGGAACTCTTCCAGCTAACCGCCCCTCCGTAAAGGGTAAAGACAAAGCCCGACTGCGACTTAGAGTTGTCCTTATCACTCTGGAAGCTCGAATCGGTAAAGGACTCCACTTGGAGTTCTCCGTTACCATACACCAAGAGCATCTCTTTAGTCCTTCGTAAGTACTTGAGAATGCTCTTCACAACTGTCCAGTGACTCTCTCCAGGATCAGCTTGATACCTGCTCACTACACTTAGTGAGTATGCTACATCGGGTCTGGTACATAGCATCGCATACATGATAGAGCCTACAGCCGAAGCATAGGGTACCCCTTGCATGCGAGCTCTCTCCAAATCAGTCTTGGGAGACATCTCTTTGGAGAGAGTGACTCCAGAGATCGTGGGCAAGTTCCCACGCTTGGATTCTTCCATACTAAACCTCTTTAGTATGGTGTCAATGTACCTGGATTGGGACAATCCAAATATCCGTTTGGATTTATCTCTATAGATCCTGATTCCCAATACGCAGGAGGCATCACCAAGATCTTTCATTGAGAATCTTTGTGATAAGAAGAGCTTGACCGATTGCAGCATAGGAAAATCATTTCCTATCAAGAGTATGTCGTCCACGTACAATACGAGGAAGACAACCTTACTCCCTGCCACCTTCTTGTAAATACAAGGTTCATCTGGGTTTTTGACGAAATCAAACTCTTTGATAACGACATCAAAGCAGATGTTCCAACTCTGCGATGCTTGCTTTAATCCATAAATGGATTTAAGCAGCTTGCACACCTTGCCGCTGCTCCCACTGTCTACGAAGCCCTCTGGCTGAGTCATGTACACGCACTCTTCTAAATCACCATTTAGAAAGGCGGTCTTAACATCCATTTGCCAGATTTCGTAGTCATGATATGCAGCGATGGCAAGCATGATCCGGATGGATTTAAGCATAGCCACTGGAGAAAAGGTTTCGTCATAGTCCACACCTGGTCTTTGACGAAAACCCTTTGCTACAAGTCTAGCTTTGAAAGTCTCCACATTCCCATCTACACCAAGTTTTTTCTTGAAGATCCACTTGCTCACGATGGGTTTTACCCCTTCAGGAGCAACCTCCAAAGTCCATACTTTGTTGGTGTACATGGATTCCATCTCGGACCGCATAGCATCCAGCCATTTCACTGAGTCCCTACTCGTGATGGCCTGCTCGAAGCTAGTTGGGTCATCATCCTCCATGATGCAATCCTCGCTCCCTCCATCCATGAGAAAACCGTAGTATCTCTCAGGCTGGCGAGGAACCCTACTAGATCGGCGGAGAGGCTGGGGTTCGTCGGGTACTACTGAATCCTCTGGTTCCACTAAATCTTCTGTTGTGTTTTGTTTGTAAGTGCACGGCGGCGCCCCGGCCGTCAATCCGACGGCCAAATGCGGAAGCGGTGATAAACTTTAATTTTGCGGACTTTGCAAACCGGCACCACCGCGCACTAAACCCCGGATCGGGCCATTAAACTAGATCTAGCTAACAACAAGACGGGTTAGAGATATACCGAGTGATCCGAGTCCTCCGGTCTTCTCGTCGTCGTCCCGATCTCCCGCGGAAGCTCCGGTCGTCGCCTCCTCGCCGGAAGGGCACCACATCGCCTGCATCTTTTACGGGCTCCCACCTCAATACCGAGGCAACTCGGACGCGAAGCTGGCGAGTCGACGCGTCCAAGATTTGCTGTAGAAAGTGTAGTGTAGAGCTTATGTCTCATTTGGGGTTTGTTGCCTTTGTAGATGATGGAGGAATCAAGATAAGAAAAATGGTGCTTGCATTTTTCTAGCATGAAAAGAGATGAACAAATTTTCCCTCTTGAAAATGATCCTCTCTTCTTCTTCTCTCAAGTATGAAGAAAAACTTATCCTCTTAGAAAATGGTGGAGGAAAGAATATGAAGCATGAAGGGAGGTGATGGTAGGAGCACAAGTGGTGACCACATCCAAAACATCATCATAACAAATTCACATCAACCTCTAATCACCTCAAATCAACAAAAAGCAAGTGATGATGATAGAAAAGAATGGTATCAAAAGATGCTTTCATAATTAATACATTTGCAAGAAAAACCTCCACAAAGTGTTATTTGCAAACTTGCAAATAACCCCCTCCATCAGAAAAGTCCGGCCGGGAAAGAACAAAGGAAAACCGGCCGGAACGGAATGCAAACTGGCAACTCCAGAAAACTGGTCCCGTAATAAATTACAGGAAAACCCCGATACTGTGCATACACACCCGCATCTGTATTCCGTCCGGATACAAATGCAAAGAGACAAAACTGCACTGTACTATACTAGGATCCGGCTTAAACCAAAGCCGGCTAGTAATATCCGTCCGATCCTGATCCGTACAATACCGCACGTATCTGATCGAACCCTGCCATATAACCATACGGCCACTAGTACAAACCGTCCGATCCTGATCCGTGCAATACCGCACGTATCTGATCGGACCCTGCCATATCTCCATACGGCCTCTACAGCGTTTCGCCCGAAAGCTGAGTAACTGAATGTGTGGTGGACTCTAAAGACTCGTCAATACTATGGCTGTGGATTTAACCACTAGCACGTCAGAGGTATAAGCCAATACGTGACGGGCCACCAGCTATTGACCAAAAGGGACGTCGATGAGCGAACTCATCCTGACACCCTACTGAGCCTGTCAGTGACAATATCCGTACAGTCCGGTCCGTTCGTCTATGAGCATCGCATGTCGGGCCTAGGGGGTTGGTAAAAGTCAGACCCCCAAAAGCGGTACAAGTCGTGTCGGAGTGTAGCCCAGAACACCCTGAGATACTACTGGAATACCTACCAGTAAATCTCCTGCCTTGGCCAAGGACTTCGTGTAATGGCTCTCCAAGACACAGCGCGACCTCACCCCCAATACCGGGAGAGACGAACCCCTGAAGATCCGCTCACTGCCTCCATGTGGCTCGGGACTGTACCCAACTAAAACCTGTTTGCACGACTCCTTTGAGCCGTGGTAGGGTAGTAATCAAAGCACAGTGGGAACTCACACGAGACAAATGACGATCCCCAAGTCGATGAACTAACCTGTACACATCTCACCAGGGAACTGCTATCTGACGTCAGGTATAAGACCAACTAGCATGTTCCCGGCGAGTCCTGTCCGGTGTACTCATAACCCAATGAGCACCTGTATACATCTTAGGTGAACCAACTGACACCAGTGGCTTGCGAGACCGGCCACCGCCCCTCATCGGGGTCTCGACTGTATACACTAGTCTACTCTGGAGAATCGATGCCCTGTCTCGAAACTCCTACGACTAGGGACCTTTTAAGGATGTGCTTATAGACTCCAGCTCTCACTTATATGATCGCCCTCATACTGCTGGCAGTCAAGCAAGAATCCTAGGGGCTCTATCAACGTGTAATAGCGACATGTCATGTCACCTAAAGCAGTACACGATGATAAAGATAAACCAGATAGCAAACTATCATCTCGAGTAAGACTGTCGTACCGGGATAGGTCCTCCCTCAATCATTGCAATCACGTGCCTGTGATCCAATAATTGACTCTGAGGGCACTATCTCCAACAATCTCCCACTTGCACTCAAGGCTAATTATTGCGATGTCGCATACTCACAGCCCGTGTGATACCGAACACCCAACTCCTCTACTAGTCAGTCTCATAAAGCTTGTTTGCGAAACTCTTGTGTTCGAGGAATAGCCTCAATGAGTGGATCCGCTTAGATGTTTCTTTCTATGTCTCTCTATATCTCAAGTTCGCGGAGAAAACCATCTCCCGAAATGGGCAATACCTGTCTTAGAGTGTCTGGATGTCTGATGGGACCGAGCTCATAAATGAACTCCAAATCCAAACTTCTTAGACTGTATTGTCAACTGAACTTAATCAGTATCCTGCGCCATGCCTCCCTCAGTATTGCCTTGGATCACCTGTCCAAAATACTGCCCCTCGTCAGAGGGAAAACTATAACTCTGACAACCTCCTTGTCGTCCATGTCACCTTGGAAGCCTGGAATGATAACTGTCTCCCAAATGAGGCTGTCGTTATCATATCCCTAGAACATCCACTTATGTTCTAAAACTGCTTCCGACTGTTTCTCCAGGATTGGATCAATATCAACTTATTGCATCTAGTGCAAGAACAACATCTGGTGTGGTACTTGACATTTCATGATTGACTCAATTGCCTAAGCAAGTGATCTGCCAATCATGCACATCCCTCTCTACTTAAGTCTATAAGACACCTTTAGAGAGGGTGACTCCATCACCTGCAGGTACACTACCGTGCCAGGAGTCGTCCATTCTAAATACTCTTAGAATGCTGTCAAAGTACCCTGATTGGGAAACCACCCAAATCTAGATCTAAAACCATAGATCTAGTAACCAGTATGTCTGATATGATATCCAAGTCCTTTGTGGAGAAACCACTGTGTGACGACCAAAGAATAACCGATCGTAGTATAGGAGTTTCCTTTCCTACTTTGTGTATGTCATCCAAATACCATGACATCACACCCTACTACCTTCTCAACAGATCCATCCCCTATTCTGATGAAGTCAAACCTATGACTGTCATGTCAGAAATAGATGATCTATCTCCGCAATATCTGCTTTAGTCTATAAATAGACATAAGCCTGATGTCCACCAATGCTTCCGCTGCTCCCACTGACTACGACAACCCTCTGGCAGAGTCATATAGATGTGTACTTCTAAAGCTAGTTTAGAACGACGCTATACTCATCCTCCCACCGGGTCTCGTAGCCTGGAACAACAGTAATGGCAAGTGTGGGTAAACAAGAACTTCCCTGTCACCGTCCTTGAGGCTACCGGAGTACCTCTCGGGTGCCTGAAGTTACCAACCTTATCTGCGAAGTGGCCAATGGAATGTCAAAACAGATTGAATCTTTAGGTTCCTTATCAAATCTTCAGTAATCGTTTGCGGTTCTGGAATCACTTCCAGTTCTACCATACTCCCACTACTGTTTTTGAAAAAATCCATTTTTATTAAAACTGTGGCGAGTCAAGAACAATATCACTATCGATCTTTCTTATGGTAGAAAGTCAACCCTCGTCATAGCCTGGGTCAACCCACAAACAGCCATTACAGAAACGTGCCTTTGAGTTATCCAGAGTCTGGTTTTAAGCATAATCCGGACAACTCCCCGTACCTTAACAACGTTAAGATATGAACTGTTCTATATCCAATATAGAACCAGAGGCACAGATTTAATTGAACCAGATTTAAATCATGCAGCTATCTCCAGTGCATGTCAACTAAATGGAAGGAGGCCGATCAGCGTTACTCAACTTAGGAATGCTTCCAATTATGAGTAACCTGAAAGAGAAGCAATTTCTCTTTATCATTACTATCAACTGAATACCATACACAAGTATCTACATCTTCGATCACCTTGAAGAATCCCGATACTTGCTACACCTGGTTCTCTACTCTATTCAAATACCTATAACTCCTCAAAACTTAGACCCTGTGTTTCTATGAAACACATGTCTAAGAACTAGAGAAGTTAAAAGTAAACAGAATATAGTATGAGGACCAACCCCTCTGTCCTAAAGGACACTGGACAACATACAATACTCTGTATAAGTCCGCCGAGTCTAACAACTCTTTCACTGTGTGTCGTATGTTGAAAACTGTGCTTATGGTTAAGAAGAATTACACCGCTGTTTAATGCTCCTTACCTAACCATCCACTGATATAGGTAAATGTCACTGACATAATATCAAAAGGTATATCTCACTCTATGAAAATAGACGTACAGATATATCAATTTGAAATTGGTGCACAACAGCGGATATTCAAAACCAAATATTTGCCGACCGGCAAACAGCCCAGGTGATCTCCTCAAATATCACCAATTACAACGAATCCCGATATAATGAGGATGATCACCTAATTCCCAATAACTTACTCCCACTCATCATCTGTAAAACCATACAGATGTAAGAATCAAACCTGGTAAATACATACCCTGGAGCAAGTGTCTAATCGGGAAATCAGTTTTCTTTTAACAGTACACAGTTGAACTGAAACATTGAAATGTTTCGATGGGGTATCCTGGTATTCCTAGTAATGCCTCTACCATTATCCAGATTCACAACTATGACCGTATAATTCTTTGCCACCTCTCCAAATCCCTTTATATGTCTTTAGTCATTACCTTCTGCACACCCCTTTAGGCCAATTGGTTTTCTTCCTTCCCTACCGTTCGGCACCAGCCTATGGTTTGGAAGAAGACTATCCAATAAGCATAATGGGTGTACTGTCCTAGTCCTAGGAGCACTCGCAATGCGAGAGAAGGTGAGGATAAAAGACATCTGAATAAACCTTATTCCTATTTCTCCTGGACCAGAAGCCATCCCCGAAGTGGAATAAGTTCCTTTCGAGTTCGTATATAACCATACGATGGAGTATCCAATAAACTGTAGATCTTCGTAGTGATACGGAGTGTCCTGGAGAAATACAAAGGTGATTTAGGATTGGCGAAGAAATACTTGGTTTGGTCGTGAATATCAGTCGCAATTTACTTTGCCCTCTTACTAATCCCTTGCTTTGTCTTAATCTTAATACCTTCTGCACACCGTTTAGGCTAATTGGTTTTCTTCATTCCCTACCGGTCGGCACCAGCCTATGGTTTGGAAGAAGACTATCCAATTTGCGTAATAGGTGCACTATCTCCTAAACCAAGGAGTACTCACAACTTGAGAAAAGGTAAAAGGGAAAAGACAACTGAATAATCCTATCCGTTTTCTCCAGAACCGGAAACCATCCTCGAATTCCTTCGAGTTCGTATCTAACCATACGATGGTTTTGTCCAATGGAAGTGGACGTTCGTAGTAATACGGGGTGTCCTGGAGAAAAGGGTAAAAGTAGGAGTGGCAATGAGGTCTGCAACTTTGACAATCCAAAAGCCGGTGTAAAGAAGGTTCGGTTAACTTGGTCTCTGAGTCATAGTCTAGGGTCGGGTCAATAGTCGCTGCCAGAGAGAGAGAGAAAAGAAACACTCAGCGTGCACTCTAACCAAGATCAGAATGGTTACCAATTTATCTAATCTGGAAACCTCCCACTGTACCTCAAATTCTCCTCCAAACCTGAAAGAAGAATTAGTCGGGGTCACCCGAGGAGTAAACCAACTCATCAGTGGGAATCGGGATCCAACTCTCATCGCATGATAACGTGACGGAATCCGCTCACGCTATCACACTCCAGAAGGTATGCGCATATCTGGCAAGTTTCAGTTCTTTTGAAACTCCCGATGTGATTTCTACCCCATGCTCTTATGACCTTGACTTTGGCCAACATATCATAAGTCACATGTCAAGTTCAACCCGTCATTCTCCAGGTTAATTTGAGCCCACCCGTACATACCCTTGACTTGGGCCAAAATGGTAGTACGACTGCCCCAAACCAACACATCTATCTATGCTGCATATGAATAACCAACAGCTACCAAACACTGTGCCTTGACTTTGGCCAACATACACAGCTTGAATACTATTGACTATCCATATGAAACGACGGAGTGCTACGAATGGTTTCTGGCGAAAACCTTTAACGTAATGAACTTGATATCGTTGAAGGAACGGATAGCTTTTTAGAAAATATAGTGACGAAAACCTTTACTAAAGAGGTCACTCCCGGTGAAGGGATCTCGGCTCTTTCCCCGTAGAATGAGGTGCAGGATATTCCAACTGAATACCACGGTGCAAAGCAAAAGTAATCGGCTATAGTGAAGTTAATGCCCTGACGCAAACTTCTGTCCAAGGGGTCACTCCCGGTGAAGGGATCTCGGCCCTTGCCTCGTCGACTGAGGAGCAGGATATTCCAAATGAATACCACGATGCAAAACAAAAGTGAACGTCTTTGCAATAACAGCCTTTTTGAAAAGTGTTCCAACAACATCAGAATAGGTTTTTTTTTTTTTTTAACTTGCATTGATCCGAATCAACGCAGTCCCATCAATTGATCACACCACAAAGAACGAAAATATACTGACGTACGTATATGCCATCCGCATTCGTCACTGGGTCCCGTCATCACCCGTTAGGTTAGCTAACTAACGGCAGAGCGGGGACTGGACTAGCGCGGATGAAAAACATATACAACATCTACTAATATATATACCAATATATTATATTTCGCTCAAGGCGTGAATAAAGTGCAACATCACAGAAATGTATAGCATCACAGAATAATACAGATATCTGGGATCCCCGGGTTTCACAGAGCCACTACTGAAACCCGACGTTCCCCTGGTCGTGTGGATAGCCTGTGCAATGAAATCCTAGACCCCTACGGGCGCGGCAAGTCACCCGCCAAAACCTGAAGCGAGGCAGCCCCCTTCAGCACCGTGAATGGACCACCCAGCACTTCACGGAATCCGGTAACTTGGGCACCCCTCCTGGGTCAACCTGTACCCCCTACGAGTGCGGCGAATAGCCCGCCAATTCTAGAGGGAAGCCCCCTCCGTCCCAATGCCATGAGATGCGGGCTTGTTGCCCTCCAGAACCCGGCTATCCGTGCACCCCACCGCGGGGCAATCCTAGTACAGAAAGTAAAATATACATACAACGGGTACATCGACCGCAACCAGGTCGTGCCCCAAAATAATAATACAATCAGGCAGTGACGGCAGTCCACAGGTCGCACCCTCGCCCCGCAATATCAAATGTACATAATACAACCACAACTGTACTAGCATTGCATCCAGGCTATCCCCCACGACCGATCCGCAACATCACAGCAAAAACACAGAACATCAACGTGAAAGTCACGTTCGCAAATCCGTCTAACCGGGCTATAGCAGTTAGACCGGATTTACCGATCGAGTGACATTCACGATCGCAGATATAATGTAAATACTGTGAAAAATGTGTTTAAAATATCCGATCGATCAAATAATTAACAAGTGGGCCCCCAAGCAATACTGTAGCACTCACAGAAATAATTGGCCCAATTTTAATATTCCAAAACCCCTTCAAACAGCCCAGAAGCCCACTGGAAAATTTGTACACGGTGAGGACACCAATGTGCGGCGGAACCGCGGCCCAAGGGGGGGTTTGGCCGCGGTTCCGCGCTACAGTGGTCGACTGACTGTGTCGAACTTTTCCAGTATGCTTAGAATTTCTTGTACATCAGTTTTCTACAACCTGAAAAAATTTTAGGGACAGGAAAAATTCGACAGAAAACTGATGCGAAGGAAAATGTAAATTTTGGAATTTTGGTCGATCGGAAATGCAAAACAAATCAAACGAAGCTAGACGAAGTTAATGGCGAGGCTCTGATACCACTGTAAGTGCACGGCGGCGCCCCGGCCGTCAATCCGACGGCCAAATGCGGAAGCGGTGATAAACTTTAATTTTGCGGACTTTGCAAACCGGCACCACCGCGCACTAAACCCCGGATCGGGCCATTAAACTAGATCTAGCTAACAACAAGACGGGTTAGAGATATACCGAGTGATCCGAGTCCTCCGGTCTTCTCGTCGTCGTCCCGATCTCCCGCGGAAGCTCCGGTCGTCGCCTCCTCGCCGGAAGGGCACCACATCGCCTGCATCTTTTACGGGCTCCCACCTCAATACCGAGGCAACTCGGACGCGAAGCTGGCGAGTCGACGCGTCCAAGATTTGCTGTAGAAAGTGTAGTGTAGAGCTTATGTCTCATTTGGGGTTTGTTGCCTTTGTAGATGATGGAGGAATCAAGATAAGAAAAATGGTGCTTGCATTTTTCTAGCATGAAAAGAGATGAACAAATTTTCCCTCTTGAAAATGATCCTCTCTTCTTCTTCTCTCAAGTATGAAGAAAAACTTATCCTCTTAGAAAATGGTGGAGGAAAGAATATGAAGCATGAAGGGAGGTGATGGTAGGAGCACAAGTGGTGACCACATCCAAAACATCATCATAACAAATTCACATCAACCTCTAATCACCTCAAATCAACAAAAAGCAAGTGATGATGATAGAAAAGAATGGTATCAAAAGATGCTTTCATAATTAATACATTTGCAAGAAAAACCTCCACAAAGTGTTATTTGCAAACTTGCAAATAACCCCCTCCATCAGAAAAGTCCGGCCGGGAAAGAACAAAGGAAAACCGGCCGGAACGGAATGCAAACTGGCAACTCCAGAAAACTGGTCCCGTAATAAATTACAGGAAAACCCCGATACTGTGCATACACACCCGCATCTGTATTCCGTCCGGATACAAATGCAAAGAGACAAAACTGCACTGTACTATACTAGAATCCGGCTTAAACCAAAGCCGGCTAGTAATATCCGTCCGATCCTGATCCGTACAATACCGCACGTATCTGATCGAACCCTGCCATATAACCATACGGCCACTAGTACAAACCGTCCGATCCTGATCCGTGCAATACCGCACGTATCTGATCGGACCCTGCCATATCTCCATACGGCCTCTACAGCGTTTCGCCCGAAAGCTGAGTAACTGAATGTGTGGTGGACTCTAAAGACTCGTCAATACTATGGCTGTGGATTTAACCACTAGCACGTCAGAGGTATAAGCCAATACGTGACGGGCCACCAGCTATTGACCAAAAGGGACGTCGATGAGCGAACTCATCCTGACACCCTACTGAGCCTGTCAGTGACAATATCCGTACAGTCCGGTCCGTTCGTCTATGAGCATCGCATGTCGGGCCTAAGGGGTTGGTAAAAGTGAGACCCCCAAAAGCGGTACAAGTCGTGTCGGAGTGTAGCCCAGAACACCCTGAGATACTACTGGAATACCTACCAGTAAATCTCCTGCCTTGGCCAAGGACTTCGTGTAATGGCTCTCCTAGACACAGCGCGACCTCACCCCCAATACCGGGAGAGACGAACCCCTGAAGATCCGCTCACTGCCTCCATGTGGCTCGGGACTGTACCCAACTAAAACCTGTTTGCACGACTCCTTTGAGCCGTGGTAGGGTAGTAATCAAAGCACAGTGGGAACTCACACGAGACAAATGACGATCCCCAAGTCGATGAACTAACCTGTACACATCTCACCAGGGAACTGCTATCTGACGTCAGGTATAAGACCAACTAGCATGTTCCCGGCGAGTCCTGTCCGGTGTACTCATAACCCAATGAGCACCTGTATACATCTTAGGTGAACCAACTGACACCAGTGGCTTGCGAGACCGGCCACCGCCCCTCGTCGGGGTCTCGACTGTATACACTAGTCTACTCTGGAGAATCGATGCCCTGTCTCGAAACTCCTACGACTAGGGACCTTTTAAGGATGTGCTTATAGACTCCAGCTCTCACTTATATGATCGCCCTCATACTGCTGGCAGTCAAGCAAGAATCCTAGGGGCTCTATCAACGTGTAATAGCGACATGTCATGTCACCTAAAGCAGTACACGATGATAAAGATAAACCAGATAGCAAACTATCATCTCGAGTAAGACTGTCGTACCGGGATAGGTCCTCCCTCAATCATTGCAATCACGTGCCTGTGATCCAATAATTGACTCTGAGGGCACTATCTCCAACATTGTTCAGCTGGAACCTCTTCCAGTTCTACCTCAGAGCCACTAATCTCTTTTGCAAGAAATTCCTTTTCTAAAAAGGTGGCATGTTGAGCAACAAATACTCTTTGTTCCTCACTGTGGTAGAAGATATACCCTCGCGAATGTTTGGGATATCCAACAAATTTACACAATACAGACCTTGCCTCGAGTTTGTCCGGTTTTTGTCTTTTGACATAGGCCGGGCAACCCCATATCTTTATAAAATTAAGATATGGTCTCTTCCCTTCCCATATCTCATATGGTGTGGTAGGCACAGATTTGGTGGGAACCCTATTCAGTAGGTATGCTGCTGTTTCCAGTGCATATCCCCAGAAGGAAACAGGTAACTCAGCTACACTCATCATAGAACGCACCATATCTAATAGGGTGCGGTTCCTCCGTTCAGATACACCGTTGTGCTGTGGTGTATATGGAGGAGTTAGCTGAGAGAGAATCCCATTCTCTTTTAGGAAGTCCAGGAATTCAATGCTCAAGTATTCACCTTCTCGATCAGATCGTAGGATTTTAATACTTTTTCCGGTTTGGTTCTCAACTTCTTGTTTATATTCTCTAAATTTCTCAAAAGCTTCTGATTTGTGTTTCATCAAGAACACATACCCGAATCTAGAGAGATCGACAGTGAATGTAATGAAGTATGAAGAACCATCCCTGGCATGTGTAGACATGGGACCGCATACATCACTATGTATCAGTCCCAAGAGTTCGGTAACTCTTTCTCCGTGTCCCGTAAACGGAGTTTTGGTCATCTTGCCTTTGAGACATGACTGGCAAGTGTCATAAGATGAAAATTCAAACGGATTTAAATATCCATCCTTATGCAACTTAGCCAGTCGTGTCACATTGATGTGACCCAGTCTACAATGCCACAAGAAGGATTCGTTCAGTTCTGAACCCTTCCTCTTGTGTGTGTTTGTTATACTCAGAACTGTTGATTGGTTTAGAACATAAATGCCATTGCATAATGTGCCTGATCCAACCAACTTTTGGTTACGGAAAATGTTCATAACATTATCTTGTAATACAAAATTATATCCCTCTTTACTCAATAAAGAAACCGATATAATGTTGCATATCAGGTTCGGCATGTAATAGCATTCGTTCAGAACCAATGTATTACCAGTTGGTAATTCAAGGTGATATTCCCCGACAGTCTTAGCTGCAACAATTGCACCATTTCCAACTCTAATGTCTTTATCACCTTCTCCAAGTTCTCTACATTTCCTAAGCCCATGTAACTGATTACATATATAGGATCCTGACCCGGTATCTAATACCCAGGACGTAGGGCAAATGGAGAAACAGTTCTCTGTAACGAACACACCCGAAGAAAATGCATCATCATGTACTTTCTTCATTCGGGTGGCATGGGAATCCTGGTATTCCCCTATATCCAGTTCAGTCCTATAACTCTTATAGGAAAGAACGGAACCAACGTTCCCCAGCACAGTATAACATGCGGGTTCGGTCAATACATCCATATTATTATCCTTATTAGGGCATGAAATGGTCGCTACCTGGAGAGAGAGAGAAGAAAACACTTTAGCGTATGCTCGTGCAAGATCAGATTGGTTATTATCTTATCTAATCAGGATGGCTCCCACTGGTTTTTATCAAATCTTCCTTCAAACCCTAAAAGGAAAGGCTAGCCGGGATTAATTACACACTACAAGTTCGCCAATCTTTCAGCCAGGCCAGTGTCGGTACTTTGAGGGAGGTCCCCCGTGCTTTCGCACGAACCTAATTAATGTAAACCTCGTTTTCCCAGAGGCGTAACCCTGTTGACACCTTTCTAGACACCTACTTGATCAGCTAATTGCAATGTGTAAAACTCTCCCAGGAGTAACTCTTACTCGCAGTGGGTATCGGGATCCAACTATCTCATAGAAGGTATGCAATCTCATTGCAAATTTCAACACTTGAAATTCCCGATAATATTTTGCCCCAAGTATCCTATGACCTTGACGGAGGTCAACAAACCACAGGGTGCAAGTCAAGTTTAACCCGTCATTTCTTGATTGAATCAAACCTAACCGCACGACCCTTGACGGAGGTCAACAAGGTCGTACGACTACCCTAATCCAATCTGCATCATATGCATAAGCAGATAAATACTAGTTAGCTACCGCACACTACGCCTTGACGAAGGTCAACAAACGTAGCACGAATACTAAGTAGGATTTATCTGAAATGAAGGAGGGCTACGTTAGGTTTTTCTGAAAACCTATTGCGTAATGAACTTGATATCGTTGTAGAATCAAATGAAGTTTTGAAATGGAGTGATTTTGAGGCTTTTCTAGTTTTGCTAAAAGGGTCACTCCCGGTGAAGGGATCGTCGGCCCTTTCCTCGTCGAATGAGGTGCAGGATATATCATATATATCACTGTGCAAAGCAGAAACTATAAAAGCTATCAAAAACAAACCGAGTGTGTAGCATCTGCCAGTTATTGCTAAAGGAGTCACTCCCGGTGAAGGGATCTCGGTCCTTTCCTCATCGAATAAGGTGCAGGATATATCACATATACCGCTGTGCAAAGCAAGAACTGTAGCTACCTGTTTTATTTAAAATTTGATTCTACAACATCTTAGGTTTCTTTTCTTTCATTAATCACATTAATGAAGTCCCATCATTTAAATACCTAAACATCACAGATAAATACGACGTACACTTATACCATCCGCATTCGCCTCGATGTCCCCTCGTGCACCGTTAGGTTAGGTAACTAACGACAAAGCAGGGCAGGGCTAGTGCGGGTGCAAAACATAAGTAACGTCTATATAATATATCATATATACTATATAAAGTATCTATCACAGAACATCACATGATCACATCACAGATAACGCAGCAGAAGGAACATATGAAACATTGGATATACTAGGACATCCGTGTTTTCAATACGAGCCAGTATAAAACAAGGATTCCACGGTCGTGATGAATAGCCAATCCCACACACCTAGACCCCTACGAGAGCGGCAAGCAACCCTGCCAATTCTAGGGTTAGGAGACCCGGACTCGACTCCTCGAGTTGGTCTCCCACTCGACCCTAGAACCCGGTTACTTGTGCTCCCCTCCTTGGGTCTATCCTAATGCGGAAAAGTAAATAATATACAAAAGGTGACAACTTCCGCAACCTGGAAGTGCCCCAAATAAAAGAATATTACATACAAGTTTTTACATGAATGAAAATGAAAAACACTCATCTCACATAAAACCCCCCGGCTATTCAAACACGACAATCCAATATAACATATCCAGCAACACATAACATCACATGTCATCAACGTAAGTAAATATGCGCATCCCAATTGTCGTTGACATATAGCAACGAAACCGGCGATATCACATATTACACTTACGGTCACAGAAAAGAAAGTGTAAAACTACAACAGTTGGAATCCGCAACCCTTTTAGACATCACATGCCTAATCAAATGAAATACTTAGACATCACATGCCTAACAGTTATAAACCCCGCATTTTAGTCTCATTATCGAAAACTCTTTTCAATATCAAGTGAAACTAAACCGCTAGATTTATAACATTCATTCAGTTATCTCATAACTGTTTGTGAATTCCAATTATTGTATCCCATTCCGGATAAATAGAATATATTAAACTTTCCGATCGAACATTCGAACACCCATGTTTTCCCGAAACCGTTCAACACATGAAATTAGTTCAAAGACGTTCACTTCATGCCTCAGTACCAACGGTCCAGCCGTAGAAGGGTCAAGCCAACACCTCACATGTGGCACGCCGTACTGCTCCAAACCCGAAGGTTCAAAGGGCAGTTCAAGACGGTCACATAATCGAGTTAAGGTTTGTTGTCTTCTAGAGGGACCATCGCGTTACTTGCACTACTCAGAACGTCCTTAAACCACACAAAAATCTAACACTTGGAAATTTTCCGGCAGGGGAAAAGTTGGGTATTTATATCCGGTCGAACTTTTTAACATATTCTTAAATTATCCGGAAAAACACATAGACGAAATTTGATAATCCGATCGAATCGTCGATTCCCAATACAACCCCAGAACACTCAACTCTTGAGTCAATTTAAAAATTCCCAGAAAATTCAGCATAATAAAATAGTAATTACTGTGCAAAACGGGAGTGATGATGTCATCATCTTGCCGCGGAACCGCCGCAGAAGCCAGGCTTCTGTCGCGGTTCCGCCGCACTTTTTACTGTTCATGGGATAAATTTTGCATCGTAATTCTTAGATTTCCCTGCTGAATTTTTTAAGCATTTTTAATATGGAAAAATCCCAGATTTTAGAAAAAGTCCAGAGAGCACTTGGGTTTTAGGGTTTCGGGTTCGTTCAGGTTTCAAACGTCGTCTAGATTTCGCCTAAGGATCTAGCTAGGCTCTGATACCACTGTAGGTCAGGCAGCCACCCCATCCAATGGGGTCACCGTGGCACTCACGGGTCCCTCAGCAGCTACTTTTTACGCATGCCCCCTCGTGAGGACTACAACCCGCCGGAACACCTTCCGGTCTCGGGACATCCTGGGGGTAAGAGCCTATGCTTTGCCACACTGTCACACAGTGAGAACCCCCCATAGGTCGACATCCAATGCCTAGTAGCTCTGATACCACTGTAGGGTTCCTAGGCACTCTCAGGAGGTCTCACAAGGCATCAACCATGCCAATTTCAAATTTTACGGTGCCGAGAAACTCTAGACTAGATCGTTGACTAGAAATTTAGGCGATAAACGAAACTAGTTACCATCTTAACTAAAGGAGAGAGGCTACAACCTTTGTTGATCCGGTTCTCCACTTCCTTAGCTCCACGTAGGCGTCCTCTCACTGTCCATCTCGCATCCCGAACTCAATCGTCGGCTTCATCGGAGAAATGGGCGAACTAGGTCGTCGGCTTCGTGCCGAAGATGATCTACGTCGAGGCATCACAAGTTCAAGCTCCAACTTCACAAATTTGTGAAACTTGTGAAGAAAACACCCAAAACAACTTGGCAAGAGGTAGAGGGTGAAGAAATAGGAGGTGGGTTCACTTTAGAATTGGATTTCTCACTTTAGAACTCAAGTTGCCATTGATGGCATCAAGCTTTCTTTCTTGAAGAAGAAGATCAAGAAGAAGGAAATGTTATGATAAGTCTTTAAAATAAAAAAGAAAATGAATACTTATCATAATCTTAACCATAGTTAAGTGTAGAGAATGAACTAGGGTTAGTTCAAATGGTTAGGGTTAAGCATGAGACAAGAATGGTGACTAAGTCAAAGCTTCATGAAGCTTCAATAAGAAACAAAGAAAGCCACCATCCTCATCTTTATCCTTTCCAAATAAATAAATGAACAAATAAATAAATGAATGAATATGCAAAACCCTAATCATCAAATTAATCATGGTTTAATTCTATACACTTAACTAAATGATCAAGTATCATCAAACATGATACAAATATGTGCACAAAAGTATATCACATATACTTCTTGCATATCAAGTGAGAAAATCCATATAAAGTGAACTAATACTAGCTAATGCAAAGTAATATATCAAATATATATAATTATACATTAAATCATTAAATCAACACTTGACTTAACGATCCGGTCATATCGCATATAACCGACTAGTATCTTATGTATCGGCTTATCGAATCAATCGTTGATTCGATATCTAGGTTATATCGAATATAACCAATCGATACATTCATCGCGAGAATGGAATACGGTATCACATACACGCATTATTCTCGGTCCTGCACATATCTCATATGCGCTCCTATTTCGTTTCGCTTGAGCCAGGAAACCTCTGTGTAGGACTCTAAAGACTCGTCAATACGCCGGTAGCAGATGATGATCATATCAAGCACCTACAAGCCGCAAGCGGTCTGCTAAACGTAACGGCCATCCGGGTATTGAGCGATCAGAAGATCGACGAGCTAGCCCGCTCACACTCCTGTGAATCCAACTAGTAACACTTACCGTACAGTCCGGTCTGTTCGTCTGATATGTCGCATATCAAGTCTAGGGGTGGTAAACGTCAGACCCCAATAACCGATAAGTCGTGCCGATGTGAGGCTCATAACGGGTCGAGAAACTACTGGTAACACTTACCAGCAAATCTCTGATCAGCCCTGGCCAGGGACTTCCCTGTTACGGCCAATCGAGCACTGCGCAACATCAACCCCCAATACCGGGAGAGACGAAACCCCTCCTATCGCTCATTGCCTCCATGTGACTCGGGACTGTACCCAAAGACCACCGTTTTTCACGCCCTTATGGACGTGGTAAGGTGGAGATCAAAGCACAGTGGGAATCACACAAGACTCTATGACGATCTCGGGTCTACAGACTAACCTACACAAGTGTCACCTGAGAACTGCCATCTGACGTGAGGTATAATACCATCTGGGAGTTCTCGGCGAGTCCGTCCAGTGTACCCAGTCTCCACTGAGCACCCGTACACCATCTCTGATGTCAAACACCAATGGATGTGGGATCATCCATCGCCCATCTCATGGGTCGAGAAGCGTATACGCTAGTCTACACTGGTATATCGATGCCCCGTCTCGATACACCCACGACTAGGGACCTTGAAGGATGTACTTATGGACTACCATGTCCCCACTAGTATGATCTGCATCACAGTCCAGGTAGTCAAGTACATATCCTAAGGGCTTTACCAACATGTAACTATAAGACAGTATAAAGAGACAAGTGTACATGTTAAGATAAAGAGTAACCAGATAGCATACTATCATATCGAGAAAGAAAGTCATCTCTATATATGTCCAAGCATCCAATATAATATACATCATCTGTACAATACTGGCCTCTAGGGCATACATACAACTAACATAAACGCCATCCACCCGACTTCCCCCCGTAGATATACATCTACTCACCTGGTCCTTGTCTGCCGAAAATGATGTCGCCCTCTTCTTCTTCCTCGTCCGAAGTCCACGTGAGGGGTACCTATACGCAAACACATATAATATCGTAAACTGAATCACAGACAAAGCCAAAACGACGCACGAAACGCGCATAGGTTAAAACCTATGTCCCGCTCATGCAAAAGAACCAAATATCACTCGATATCGGCGTACAAACGCTGATTGATCGAGATAAACATCAACAAACAACTTGTAGTTTAAAAACTCGTTACTTATAATATAAAACATGATTTAATCCATCAAAACCCTAAAAATCAATCAAATCGTCCGATTTCGAAAAAACCCGAAAACGCCAAATTACCGTTTTACTTCAAAACTTGACATTTAAATGAAACTAATGGTCATAAAACTCATTAAATAGCATAACTAGACTATATAACCCATCACTATATTTTTAACAACCTCATTTATATTAGTTTGAAAATTCTAGTTTGCAAACTTACCCGATTTCGATACTTTTAAGCAAAATTTCACAATATCACAACTAAACATGATTTTACATGAATTAACTTATTAAACTACAATTAATGATCATAATAATATAATGAAATCATTATTTAGATTTTAAACCTCATTTATTTAAGAATTTCCAAACCCTAGTTAGCAAAAATAGCATTTTTATTAGTATTTTTCAATTATCAATAGAAACTAGTAACCAATTTAAGTTTTTCATTCCACTAACAAGTTAATACCCTCATTAAAACCACAATCTAGTGTTATAAATATTAATTGGAATTTTATTTCACCAATATATACAATATATAGAGATCTAGTTTGAAAAAAATGGTTTAATTTAAACAATTTTGGATAACAATTTACAATATAACAACCATACATGATTTTCCATTTCTAAAAGTGTTACACTAGTTATTATAACCCTAATGAATTAATAAAACCATAACTTGATTTTACAAAACCTAACTTGAATTTTAAAACTTGTAAATAGAATTAATTTATTAAAACTAATTATGCTTAAATGAAACATCTAATAACAATAAATCAAAAGAAGAAAATTTATACCTCCACAACATGAAATCCAAACATGAAAATAAGCCTCCAAAATGAATGCTTTCCATCTCCAAAATCCATGTAAAGATGAGCAAAGAATAGAGGATAGGAATTTATTAGGATTTTGTGAAATTTTTATTGAATTTTGATGATTTTTAATGCAAAAATGATGGGGGGAAAATTTTGGGGCTGCCCATGGAGGTGAGACCGGCCATGAGGTGAGGAAAAGAGTGGAGCGTGAGAAAAGGTGAAGAAAAGTGTAGAAGGTTGTTAGTTATATGTATGCCCTAGAGGCCATTACTATACATAGGATGTATAAAGTAGTGGATGCTGGGACATATATAGGGAGGACTTTCTTGCTCGACATGATAGTATGCTATCTGATTGATCTTTACCTTAACGTGTACACTGATTGTCTCCCTGTTACATGTTGGTAAAGCTCTTAGGATCTGTACTTGACTACCTGGACTATGATGCGGATCATACTAGTGGGGACATGGTAGTCCATAAGTACATCCTTCAAAGTCCCTAGTCGTGGGTGTATCGAGACGGGGCATCGATATACCAGAGTAGACTAGCGTATACCTTCTCGACCCATACAGATGGGCGATGGATGATCCCATATCCATTGGTGTTTGACATCAGAGATGATATACGGGTGCTCAGTAGAGACTGGGTACACTGGACGGACTCGCCGAGAACTCCCAGATGGTATTATACCTTACGTCAGATGGCTGTTCTCTGGTGACACTGGTACAGAGTAGTCTGTTGACCCGAGATCGTCATAGAGTCTTGTGTGGTTCCCACTGTGCTTTGATTTCCATCTTACCACATCCAAGAGGGCGTGCAAAACGGTGGTTTTTGGGTACAGTCCCGAGTCACATGGAAGCAATGAGCGATAGGAGGGGATTCGTCTCTCCCGGTATAGGGGGTTCATGTTGCGCTGTGTTCGATTGGCTATAACAGGAAATCCCTGGCCAGGGTTGCTGAGATTTACTGGTAAGTGTTACCAGTAGTTTCTCGAATTGTTATAGACCTCATATCGACACGACTTATCGAGCTATTGGGGTCTGACGTTTACCACCCCTAGGCGAGATATGCGACATATCAGACGAACAGACCGGACTGTACGGTAAGTGTTACTGGTTGGATTCACTGGAGTGTGAGCGGGCTTGCTCGTCGATCTTCAGATCGCTCAATACCCGGGTGGCCGTTACGTTTAGCAGACCGCTTGCGGCTTGTGGGTGTTTGATATGATCATCACCTGCTGCCGACGTATTGACGAGTCTTTAGAGTCCTACACAGAGGTTTCCTGGCTCAAGCAAAACGAAATAGGAGCGCATATGAGATATGTGCGGGACCGAGAATAATGCGTGTATGTGATACCGTATTCTATTCTCGCGATGAATGTGTCGAATGGTTGTATGCGATATAACCTAGTTATCGAATCAAGGATTGATTCGATAAATCGATACATTGGATATTAGTCGGTTATATGCGATATGACTGGATCGTTAAATCAAGTGTTGATTTAATGATTTAATGTATAATTATATATTTGATATATTACTTTGCATTAACTAATATTGGTTCACTTTAAATGGATTTTCTCGCTCGGATGTGCACATTGTATATTCGATATATTTTCGTGCACTTGATTGTATCATGTTTGATGATACATGTTTGCTAGGGTTTGTGTAAAGAATTAAACCTTGTTTAAATAAATGGTTAGGGTTTTTATTTGATTATTCATTCATTTATTTATTTGTTTTTGGATTAAAGATATGAGAAAAGGAAAAACAAAAGGTTTCTTTCTTTCATGAAGCTTGTTGAAGCTTCATGAAGCTTTGACCAAAGAAACCCTTTTGTCTTCATCTCATTAACCCTAACCATTCATTTAACCTTAGTCAATTCTCTACACATTACCATGGTTAATATTATGATAAGAATGGATTTTTCTTTTCTATTCTAATAATGATATCATAATATTATCTTCTTCTTCTTCATCTTCTTCAAAGAAGAAACCTTGACTTCATCAATGGTGATTGATGAAAAAGAGTGAGAAATCCAATTCTAAAGTCTACCCACTTCCTATTTCTTCATCCTCTACCTCTTGCCAAGTAGTAGAGTGTGTTTCCTTCACAAGTTTTCTAGACTTGGTGAAGTTGGAGCTTGATCTAGCGATGCTTCGACGTAGATCATCTTCGGCACGTCGTCGATGACCTAGCCCGCTCTTTCTCCGATGAAGCCGACGCTAGAGCCCGGGATTTGATTTGGAAAGCGGAGAGGACTTCATCACGGAGCCGTGGAGGTGGAGGACCGGATCTACAAAGGTTGTATTTCCGTATTCTCTTAGTAAAGTAGTTTACTAGTTGCTTTTTCGCCTAAACTTCTAGCCAACGATCCGTATTAGGGTTTCTCGGCACCGTTAAATTTTGAAATTGGCATGGTTGATGCCTTGTGAGACCTCTTGAGAGTGCCTAGGAACCCTACAGTGGTATCAGAGCCTAGCTAGAGCCTTAGGCGAAGACTAGACGGAGTTTGAAGTCCGAACGAACCCGAAAACCCATTTCCAAATTGCTCTCTGTCCAATTTTTAAAAATCTGGATTTTTCGAAATTAAAAATATGCAGAAAATTAAGAAGGGTTTTGTAGGAATTACTGTAAATTTCGTGGACCTAATTCATCTAAACCGCCGCGGTTCCGCGGCATGAGCATGGCTCATGCGGCGGTTCCGCGGCCGTACGGTCGAGTCTCACTGTAAAAGTTTCACAGTAATTCCTCCTAAGTTGTGCTGTATTTTCTGGGATATTTTAATATTTATTATAGAGATGAGTGTTTTGTGGTTGTTTTGGGGATTCGATGTTTCGATCGGAGTATCAGATTTTGTCTAAGTGGCTTTCCGGATAAATTTTAGAATATGTTAAAAAGTTCGACCGGATATAAATACCCAATTTTTTCCCTGTCGGGAAATTTCCAAGTGTTGGATTTTTCCGTGGTTTAAAGTCGTTCTAAGTAGTGCAAGTAACTCGATGGACCCTCTAGAAGACAACAAACCTTAACTCGATTATGTGACCGTCTTGAACTGCCCTTTGAACCTTCGGGTTTGGGGCAGTACGGCGTGCCACATGTGAGGCGTTGGCTTGACCCTTCTACGGCTGGACCATTGGTACTGAGGCACGAACTGAATGTTTTTAGACTTATTTCATGTGTTGATCTGTTTCGGGAAAACTTGGGTGTTCGATTGTTCGATCGGAAAGTTTAACATTTTCTAATTATCTGGAATGGGATACAATAATTGGAATTCACAAAAGTTATGAGATAACTGAATGAATGTTATAAACATAGCACTTTAGTCTCACTTGATCGGTTGCCACGGAATTTTGATGTGATCAAAAGTCCGTCGCAATCACGTAGCGTACGCGGATACTCGCCGGGTAAACTTAATAGACAGCCTCACTCCATAGCCCCGACCAAGTGACTGTAGGAGAACCCCGTCGCCGAAAGAATCCGTTCGGGTGCTCGCGGTAGCGGTGTTCCGCCTTGGTGCACTTCATCGACGGTATTGGGGGTGCGGCCGTCTACTGAAGTTTGCGACGAGCATTCGATCAGGATGTCGGGAATCTTGTTGAATTGCCCGACTTGATATTGAAAAGTGTTTTTGATTTTGAGACTAAAATGCGGGGTTTATAATTGTTAGGCATGTGATGTCTAAGGAATTCATTTGATTAGGCATGCGTTGTCTATGGAGGTTGCGGATTCCAACTGTTGTAGTTTTACACTTTCTTTTCTAGCACCGTAAGTGTAATATGTGATATCGCCGGTTTCGTTGCTATATGTCAACGACAATTGGGATGCGCATATTTACTTACGTTGATGACATGTGATGTTATGTGTTGCTGGATATGTTATATTGGATCGTCATGTTTGAATAGCCGGGGGGGTTTTATGTGAGATGAGTGTTTTTCATTTTCATTCATGTAAAAACTTGTATGTAATATTCTTTTATTGGGGCACTTCCAGGTTGCGGAAGATGTCACCGTTTGTATATTATTTACTTTTCCGCACTAGGATAGACCCAAGGAGGGGAGCACAAGTAACCGGGTTCTGGAGTACAGTGGGAGACCAACTCGAGGAGTCGTTTCCGGGTCTCCTAACTCTAGAATTGGTAGGGTTGCTTGCCGCTCTCGTAGGGGTCTTGGGGTGTGGGTTTGGCTATTCATCACGACCGTGGAATCCGTGTTTTATACTGGCTCGTATTGAAAACACGGACGTCCTAGTATATCCAATATTTCATATGTTTCTTCTGCTGCGATATATGTGATGTGATCATGTGATGTTCTGTGATAGATACTTTATATAGTATATATGATATATTATATAGGCGTTACTTATGTTTTACACCCGCGCTAGCCCTGCCCCGCTCTGCCGTTAGTTACCTAACCTAACGGTGCACGAGGGGACATCGAGGCGAATGCGAATGGCATAAGTGTACGTCGTATTTATCTGTGATGTTTAAGTAACTTAAATGATGGGACTTCATTAATGAGATTAATGAAAAGAAAAGAAACCTAATATGTTGTAGAATCGAATTTCAAAAATAAAAAGGTAGCTACAGTTCTTGCTTTGCACAGAGGTATATGTGATATATCCTGCACCTTATTCGATAAGGAAAGGACCGAGATCCCTTCACCGGGAGTGACTCCTTTAGCAATAACTGGCAGATGCTACACACTCGGTTTGTCTTTTGATTGCTTTTAAGAGTTTTTGCTTTGCACAGTGATATATATGATATATCCCGCACCTCATTCGACGAGGAAAGGACCGACGATCCCTTCACCTGGAGTGACTCCTTTAGCAAAACTAGAAAAGCCTCGAAAGCACTCCATTTTAAAATCATTTGATTCTACAACGATATCAAGTTCATTACGCAATAGGTTTTCAGAAAAACCTGTCGTAGCCCTCCGTCATTTCAGATAAATCCTGTTTAGTATTCGTGTTGCGTTTGTTGATCTTGTCAAGGCGCAGTGTGCGGTAGCTAACCAGTATTTATCTGCTTATGCATATGATGCAGATTGGGTTAGGGTAGTCGTGCGGCCTTGTTGACCTTGTCAAGGGTCGTGCGGGTGGGTTTGATTCAATCAAGAAATGACGGGTTGAACTTGACTTGCGGTCTATGGTTTGTTGACCTTGTCAAGGTCATAGATCGTTCGGGGCAAAATATTATCGGGAATTTCAAGTGTTGAAATTTGCAATGAGATTGCATACCTTCTATGAGATAGTTGGATCCCGATACCCGCTGCGAGTAATTGTTACTCCAGGGAGAGTTTTATACATTACAATTAGCCGATCAAGTAGGTGTCTAGAAAGGTGTCAACGAGGTTACGCCTCTGGGAAAACGAGGTTTACATTAATTAGGTTCGTGCGAAAGCACGGGGGACCTCCCTCAAAGTACCGACACTGGCCTGGCTGAAAGATTGGCGAACTTGTAGTGTGTAATTAATCCCGGCTAGTCTTTCCTTTTAGGGTTTGAAGGAAGATTTGATAAAAAGCAGTGGGAGCCATCCTGATTAGATAAAATAATAACCAATCTATTCTTGCAAGAGCGCACGCTGAGTGTTTTCTTCTCTCTCTCTCCAGGTAGCGACCATATCACGCCTTAATCAAGATAATAATACGGAATATTGACCGAACCCGCTTGTTATACTGAGCTGGGGAACGTTGGTCCCGCTCCAACTTATAATTGTTATAAGACAGAGCAGGAATTGGGGATTACCAGAATTCCCGTGCCGCCCAAACGAAGAGAGTGCATGCTGATGCATCATCTTCGGCTGTGTTCATTATAAAGAACTGTTTCTCTGTATGCTCTACGTCCTGGGTATGTGATACCAGATCAGGATCCCAGATATGTAATCTGTTACATAGGGCTACAGATAGGTAGAGAACTGAGAACGGGTGATAAGTTTCATGAGGCAGAAAACGGGTCAAGAGTTGCAGCCAAGTCTGTTGGTCACTGTCACCCTGTATTACAAATTCATTGATTCTAAACGAATGTTATTAGATACCGAACCTGATATAAAAAATCATATCAGTCTCTTTATTAGTAAAGAAATGATAAAATTTTGTATTGTTGGATAATGTTTTGAACATTTCCTATATCAAAAGTTGATCGGTTCAGGCACGTTATCTAAAAGCATTGATGTTCTAAATCAAACTACAGTTCTTTAGTATACTGAACACACACAAGAGGAAGAGTTCAGAAATGAACGAATCCTTCTTGAGGTATTGTAGACTAGGTCATATCAATGCGACCCGACTAGCTGAAGTTACATTTAGATGCATTTTTAAATCTGTTTGAATTTACATCTTGTGAAACTCGCCAGTCATGTCACAGAGATAAGATGACCATAGCCCTGTTTATTGGAAACAGAGAAAGAGTTAGTAAACTCTTGGGATGATACATGTTGATGTATGTAAGGTCCCCTGTCTACACATGCCAGGACTGGTTCTTTCTACTTCATTACATTCTCTGATGATCTCCCAAGATTCAGACATATGTTCCTGTTGAAACAAAAGTCAGAACCTTTTGAGATATTCACAGAATATAAGTCAGAAGTAGAGAACCAAAATACGGGTAAAAGTATTATGTCCTTTGATGTGATCAAGGAGGAGAATACTTGAGCACGGAATTCCTGGATTATTCTAAAGGAGAATGAGATTCTCTCTCAGCATTACTCCTCCTATACACCATAGCACGATGGTATATCGGGGCAGAGCAATCACACCCTATATGATAAGGTGCGCTCTATGATGAGTACTACTGAGTTACCTGTTTCCTTTTGGGGGTTATGCACTTGAGAAGCTGCATACCTATTGAATAAGGGTTCCAATCAAATCAGTTGCCTACCGCTTCATATGTGATATGGAAAGGGAAGAGCCCATGTCTTAAGCTAGTTAAGATTTGGGGTTGACCGGCCTATGTCTAAAAGCAAAATCCGGACAAGCTCGAGGCAAGATCTGTTATGTAGAGCTGAAAATGTTCCAGCTATACAAACTGCAGCTGATGATTTGAAAGAACCAAAGGATTCAATAGTTACCAACGAACCTCAGCCTCTCCGCCGATCTAGTAGGGTTCCTCACCCACCTGAGAGATACTTCAGTTTCTCTATGACAGTGAGAGCGAGGATTGCATCATGAGATGATGACCCAACTAGTTTCGAGCTGGCCATCAGGAGTGGGACTCTGTAAGAATGGCTGGATGCTTAGCGATCTGAGATGGAATCCATGTACACCAACAAAGTATGGACTTTGGTTGCTACATCTGAAGGGTTAAATCCCCATCAGGAGCAAGTATATCTTGAGAAGATTACTTGGTGTAGATGGAAAAGTTGAGACTTTCAAAGCTAGACTTGTTAAAGGTTTGCATCATTGACCGGGTGTGGATCATGAGGAAACCTTTTTCTTAGGAGCTATGCTTAAGTCTATCCAGATCCTACTTACCACGGCTACATACCATGACTACGATCTCTGGTGGTTGGGTGTCTTGACTGTTTTTCTAAATGATGTTTTAGAAGAGGACGTCTATAAGTACACAGCCAGAGGGCTTCGTAAACAGTGGGAGCAGCGGAAACGTGTGCAAGATGCTTTATAGGATAAAGCAGACATCGCGGAGTTGGAACATCTGTTTTGATGAAGTAGTCAAAGAGTTTGACATCATCAAAATGGTAGATGAACCTTGTATATACAAAAAGGTAGTAGGGAGTATGGTAATGATCCTCGTAGAGTACGTGGATGACATACTCTTGATAGGGAAAGAGTTTCCTATGCTACGCTCGATCAATTTCCGCCTATCACAAAGATTCTCCATATAGGATCAAAATGATACCTCCTAAATCCTGGGTTTTTGGATCTATGAGATAGATCTAAATGGATGTTAGGATTCTCACTAGTTGTAGTGAGACGGTATCAACTGATCCTGGGGAGAATCACTAGAAGGGTTCCAGGGTGATAAAGACGACTGAAAGTCAGTCGCAGGCATTGTCTTTACCCTCAGTAAAGGGACGGTATGTTGGAAGAGTTCCAAGCTAGATACCGTGGCATACTAGACGAAAAAGACAGGATACATCGCTACTTAAGATGCTACCAAAGAGGCTGTTTGGGTGTATATTGGTTCATGAGATGAACTATGTTCCTCCCATTGTGTGACAATGGAGTTGTGGCTTATGCCAAGGAACGCCGGTCCCATCAGTGATCCAGACATATTCTAAGGCAGTGTCACCTGATCATGGAGATGCTTGATCTCCAGGGTGATCGAGGTTTAGAGAGTAGACTCAGAGGACAACACAGCGGATCCACTCACAAAGGCCTGTTCCCAGAGAGAGACTTTTATGGGATGGTTGAGTATGAGATACTGCAACCACTGCTATCAGATGGCCCTAGTGCAAGTGGGAGATTGTTAGTTATATGTATGCCCTAGAGGCCATTACTATACATAGGATGTATAAAGTAGTGGATGCTGGGACATATATAGGGAGGACTTTCTTGCTCGACATGATAGTATGCTATCTGGTTGATCTTTACCTTAACGTGTACACTGATTGTCTCCCTTTTACATGTTGGTAAAGCTCTTAGGATCTGTACTTGACTACCTGGACTATGATGCGGATCATACTAGTGGGGACATGGTAGTCCATAAGTATATCCTTCAAAGTCCCTAGTCGTGGGTGTATCGAGACGGGGCATCGATATACCAGAGTAGACTAGCGTATATCTTCTCGACCCATACAGATGGGCGATGGATGATCCCATATCCATTGGTGTTTGACATCAGAGATGATATACGGGTGCTCAGTAGAGACTGGGTACACTGGACGGACTCGCCGAGAACTCCCAGATGGTATTATACCTTACGTCAGATGGCAGTTCTCTGGTGACACTGGTATAGAGTAGTCTGTTGATCCGAGATCGTCATAGAGTCTTGTGTGGTTCCCACTGTGCTTTGATTTCCATCTTACCACGTCCAAGAAGGCGTGCAAAACGGTGGTTTTTGGGTACAGTCCCGAGTCACATGGAGGCAATGAGCGATAGGAGGGGATTCGTCTCTCCCGGTATAGGGGGTTGATGTTGCGCTGTGTTCGATTGGCTATAACAGGAAATCCCTGGCCAGGGTTGCTGAGATTTACTGGTAAGTGTTACCAGTAGTTTCTCGAATTGTTATAGACCTCATATCGACACGACTTATCGAGCTATTGGGGTCTGACGTTTACCACCCCTAGGTGAGATATGCGACATATCAGACGAACAGACCGGACTGTACGGTAAGTGTTACTGGTTGGATTCACTGGAGTGTGAGCGGGCTTGCTCGTCGATCTTCAGATCGCTCAATACCCGGGTGGCCGTTACGTTTAGCAGACCGCTTGCGGCTTGTGGGTGTTTGATATGATCATCACCTGCTGCCGGCGTATTGACGAGTCTTTAGAGTCCTACACAGAGGTTTCCTGGCTCAAGCAAAACGAAATAAGAGCACATTTGAGATATGTGCGGGACCGAGAATAATGCGTGTATGTGATACCGTATTCTATTCTCGCGATGAATGTGTCGAATGGTTGTATGCGATATAACCTAGTTATCGAATCAAGGATTGATTCGATAAATCGATACATTGGATATTAGTCGGTTATATGCGATATGACCGGATCGTTCAATCAAGTGTTGATTTAATGATTTAATGTATAATTATATATTTGATATATTACTTTGCATTAACTAATATTGGTTCACTTTAAATGGATTTTCTCGCTCGGATGTGCACATTGTATATTCGATATATTTTCGTGCACTTGATTGTATCATGTTTGATGATACATGTTTGCTAGGGTTTGTGTAAAGAATTAAACCTTGTTTAAATAAATGGTTAGGGTTTTTATTTGATTATTCATTCATTTATTTATTTGTTTTTGGATTAAAGATATGAGAAAAGGAAAAACAAAAGGTTTCTTTCTTTCATGAAGCTTGTTGAAGCTTCATGAAGCTTTGACCAAAGAAACCCTTTTGTCTTCATCTCATTAACCCTAACCATTCATTTAACCTTAGTCAATTCTCTACACATTACCATGGTTAATATTATGATAAGAATGGATTTTTCTTTTCTATTCTAATAATGATATCATAATATTATCTTCTTCTTCTTCATCTTCTTCAAAGAAGAAACCTTGACTTCATCAATGGTGATTGATGAAAAAGAGTGAGAAATCCAATTCTAAAGTCTACCCACTTCCTATTTCTTCATCCTCTACCTCTTGCCAAGTAGTAGAGTGTGTTTCCTTCACAAGTTTTCTAGACTTGGTGAAGTTGGAGCTTGATCTAGCGATGCCTCGACGTAGATCATCTTCGGCACGTCGTCAATGACCTAGCCCGCTCTTTCTCCGATGAAGCCGACGCTAGAGCCCGGGATTTGATTTGGACAGCGGAGAGGACTTCATCACGGAGCCGTGGAGGTGGAGGACCGGATCTACAAAGGTCGTATTTACGTATTCTCTTAGTAAAGTAGTTTACTAGTTGCTTTTTCGCCTAAACTTCTAGCCAACGATCCGTATTAGGGTTTCTCGGCACCGTTAAATTTTGAAATTGGCATGGTTGATGCCTTGTGAGACCTCTTGAGAGTGCCTAGGAACCCTACAAAGGTTTCACAAAAATATCACACAATTAAGTCTTTTCATGAATTTATTTAAAAATTCTTTATTTTCTTCACTCCATTTGACCTAGAATGGTCTAGAACCATTGTAAAATTTTGAAAATAAATTTTGCATGAAACACACTTGATTCTAAGATGCAATGGTTCATTTTTCCAAATTTAACCCATTCAAATTTGTAATTTACACTAATTTAGGGTAAAAATAAAGCTTTTGTTAATATTAAAAATAATTAATTTAAGAAAAATATTTAATTAAACTAAAAATTTATAAGTGGCTAAATAAACACCATTTACTAGTAATAATATAATTAAAATAGGTATTTTTAAATTTATAGTGAAAAATAATTACGGTTTAGTTTTATGAAAACTACGTTTTACTTTACCGAAAATTATAAAATTCACTGAAACGATTTTATTTATTTAATTAATTATTTAATTATTTTTAAAATGTTACATCAAGGGTATGTACCGGTGGGTTGAAATTAACCTGGATAATGGCGGGTAGAACTTGACAAGTGACTTATGATTGTTGGCCTTAGTTAAGGTCATAAGTGCATAGGGCAAAAATCTACATCGGGAGTTTCTAAAGAAACTGAAACTTGCTAGTTGTCTAGAACAGTATTAGTGGGGCTACGCCTCCATGGAAAAGAGGTTATTTAATTAAGAAACTTTGCGAAAGCGTCGTAAAACCTTCCTCGAAGTACCGACACTAGCCTAGCCTGGCCAAACGGTTAACTAAGAATTGTACAGTGAGATTAATCCTGACTAATTCTTCTTTTATGGTTTGAGGAAGGATTAGAGAGAAAGTAGGAGCCATCCTGTTTAGATAAATTAACAACCAATCTAAACTTGCAAGAGCATCATACTAAAGTGTTTTCTTCTCTCTTTCTTAATTGCAGCAATCCCGTGACTGGACATAGGTTACATCTAGATAATAAAATGACTGAATATGACTATAATGACTGGCAAAGATCTGTCCAGATGTCCATTGCCTATGACAAGCTGGGACACCTCATTACTACTCAAACCCCTGTCGTCCTAGATCCAGTTTCCACCATCGCGGATATTGATATCCGTAAGACATCGGAAAAAGACTGTGTGATTGCCAAGTGCCTCGTGTTGGCCTCAGTGGATGGTGTAAACTAGAGGCAACACGAGAAGATGGACTTATCTTCCATCTTCCTCCATAACAAAGATTTATATGGAGAGAAATCACTTATTGCAAGATATGAGATCTCGAAGGAATTTCTTCAAGCGAGGTGGGCTGTCGGGTCATCTGTAGGCGACAACGTCTTTATGATGACTAGCTATAATGATGAGCTCACGGACCTGGAAACCACATTAGGAAACGGGTCATATGTGACTTGTTTCTGCAGTCCCTACCACTAGTAAAATAAGGGGTTGCCCCTACGGATAATATCATCCGTAGGGGCAATAAAAGTTTGGCCCTACGGATTAATCCGTAGGTCAAAGTGGTTGCCCCTACGGTCGTTCAATATTTATTTAAAATTTATTAAATCTTAAAGTGTTTTTTGCCCCTACGGTGGCGCAAACCAAGCACCTACGGGTATATCCGTAGGGGCATATAAATAGGGATTTAATAGATCGATCCCTACGCTGATTATTTCTCTTTCCTATTCTCGCGCGAAACCAAATTTCCCAAATCGAGATCGTCGTCGCCGCCGCCGCCGCCGCAGTGATCTCGTCGTCACCAAATCTAAGCCGAATCGTCGTCGCCACACCTGCGCAGTGATCTCGTGGTCGCCACCGTGCTCCGTTCTCGTTGTCCCCACCGCCCTTGTCATCGCCGATTGCGTCTCCGTCGTCGCCTACAGGTAATTAGTTAAACATTATTATAATGATGTTAGGGTAGCGATCAATGAGGGTTAGGATTAGGGTTAGGGTACGGGTTCGATCGGCGGTTGGGGTTCGACGACTGGTGTTGGGGTTAGGGTTAGGGTTAGGGTTTCGGTTGGGGTTTGGTGTTGGGGTTGGGGTTCGGCTGGGGCTGGGTTGGAGTTAGGGTTAGGCCGGGTTAGGGTTTGGTGTTGGGTTGGGGTTCGGCTGGGGCTGGGTTGGGGTTAGGATGAGTTGGAGAGATTGAAGGCGAGCTGGGTTTTGGGAGAAGAGAAGTAAATGGCACTGCTTGCTGCTTCAATTTTTTGATATAGATAGATAATTAGTTCTCCGAGTTAAAATTTAGGGGGAATTGGATACCTCATGTCAAATAGAAAACAGACTAGGTCCATGCTTGCATACACACACCAGGCATCTAATTTCAAAAGATTCGATGGTATATAGGATTATGGCTCATACAAGACTAGATCAAGAAAGTTAGTATAAAATGGAGAATGCTCTGTTGCTCCCCTCTACTTCAGCTTACATACAATCCATATAAGGTTCTTTTGGGATTTTGGAGGGGTTTTAATTTGGGGGAAATAAATAGCTTTGGAGATGAAATGGGGCATTTCGGTAATTTGATTCTCTGTTGCAAATATTATTTATCAATATATTTAATTATATATATTAAATAAAATAAAGTAAACTATAAATAATATGAAACCAATATATGATACTCGATGATAATACGAAACCTTCATATTCCCATCGATACCCATATATGAAACTAAAAGCGCCACTTAGTCCCCGTCTATCGGTTAACATACGTGCGATGCTCGTCGTGACCTAGAATTATACGAAAGTTGTTAAATATCGGACAGTATAGCTCGATACTAACAACCGCCGTATAGTCTACGCGACGAGAAAATTCAATCGTATGGTAACCCATAGATTTGTCCCGTGTGGACAAGTTAAGAATATATAAAGCAAACGCCTTCATTCACTTGTGTTTTCATCCGTTTCGAGATATTTCGTCGGTACCTTTCCGCTGGTTCTCCGTGTACAAAGATAGATTAGATGTTCATTTCAATGTTTCACAGCTTTGAAATGATTATCTATTCTATTACAGTGTACTCGGAGAACAGCGGGGAGGTGCTGCCGAAATTTACTCGAAACGGTTGAAAGCACAAGTGATGGGCGTTCGCTCTATACATTCTTAATGGGATGGAAGCCTACCCTCGACAGCCGGAACACATACATACAAACGCATAATTAGAGAGCGACTCGAGATGTTCGGGTTTAAACCAATATATGATACTCGATGATGATATGAAACCTTCATATTCCCATCGATACCCGTATATGAAACTAAAAGCGCCACTTAGTCCCCGTCTATCGGTTAACATACGTGCGATGCTCGTCGTGACCTAGAACTATACGAAGGTTGTTAAATATCGGACAGTATAGCTCTATACTAACAACCGTCGTATAGTCTACGCGACGAGAAAATTCAATCGTATGGTAACCCATAGATTTGTCCCGTGTGGACAAGTTAAGAATGTATAAAGCAAACGCCTTCATTCACTTGTGTTTTCATCCGTTTCGAGATATTTCGTCGGTACCTTTCCGCTGGTTCTCCGTGTACAAAGATAGATTAGATGTTCATTTCAACGTTGTTTCACAGCTTTGAAATGATTATCTATTCTATTAAAGTGTACTCGGAGAACAGCGGGGAGGTGCTGCCGAAATTTACTCGAAACGGTTGAAAGCACAAGTGATGGGCGTTCGCTCTATACATTCTTAATGGGATAGAAGCCTACCCCCGACAGCCGAAACACATACATACAAACGCATAATCAGAGAGCGACTCGAGATGTTCGGGTTAAAACCAATATATGATAATATGAAACCTTCATATTCCCATCGATACCCATATATGAAACTAAAAGCGCTACTTAGTCCCCGTCTATCGGTCAACATAACGTGCGATAATTTATTCTTTTCAACGACAAACGCACACACAAAGCATATACATGGATTTTCTCCTTTGTCAGTAACTATCCCGTTCTTATATTTCTCAATATAGTCAGCATAACCTACAATTTATATGTTATTCAGTCTAACATGGCCCATGAGTACGTCAGAGTTAAGGACTGGATGTATGTGGATTGGAAACAACATATGCAACCTAAGTTTGTCGCAGGAGTTGCTGCTTTCCTTGAATTTGCACGAGCACATAATAAGATCATAATAGAGAAGATTCTCTGTCCGTGCGATAGATGTGGCAATAAGTACTGGCAGAAGGTAGAATTGGCAGAGCTTCATATTGTAAAACATGGGTTTACTAGACTTTATTCAATTTGGAAATATCACGGGGAAGGAGAAGAATGCAGTACTGCGGTAGAAGAAGGAGAACACGATAATGCGGCAGGAGAAGAAGAAGAATTCGGTAATACGGCAGGATACGGAAATTTATTTCCATCAGAAGAAATGGAGGATATGGTAGAGGCTGCCCTAGGTGAATCTATTCGTACCGAAGATGACATTCCTTCCGGTCAAGGACCGCGTGCGGATAAATATGAAAATTTCATGAATGATGCTAGGAAACCAATTTATGAGAATGCGAAGTATTCCACCCTCTCATGGTTCATCCAACTTTTCCAAATTAAGTGCCTAAATGGATGGAGCAACAAGTCATTCACAATGCTTCTTTCGTTCTTGAAAGATTCTATGCCTCCGGGAAATAATGTGCCCGAAAGCTGGTACGAAGCCCAGAAAATGATGTCTGATTTGGGTCTAAAGTGCGAGAAGATTCAAGCATGTCCTAAAAATTGCGTGTTGTACCGGAAAGAGAATTCAGATTTGAAAGAGTGTCCAACATGCGGAGAGGCCAGGTATAAGCCGAAAGATTCTGATAAGAAGCCTGATATACCTGTGAAGATAGCACGATATTTTCCCATAACACAGAGGCTACAGAGGCTATTCAGGTGCAAGAAAACAGCCGAGGCAATGATTTGGCATCACCGTGCTCCTCCAAGCGAAAATGGAAAAATGAGCCATCCAAGAGATTCACCGGCATGGAAGGATTTCGATAGGAGGCACGCAATATTCAGTAGCGATCCTCGCAATGTCCGGCTCGGACTGGCTGCCGATGGCTTCTGCCCATTCAACTATATGGCTGGAAGTCACAGTACATGGCCCGTTGTAATGATAATTTATAATCTGTCGCCTTGGTTGGCTATGGACCAATCATACTTTATGATGCCTCTTCTTATCGACGGACCAAACTCACCGGGGAACAATATCGACGTCTATCTCCGACCTCTGATTGAGGAGCTGAAAACTTTGTTCATTGATGGTGTAGAGACATATGATTCAAACACAAATACAACCTTCATACTGCGTGCGGCTTTAATGTGGACAATTAATGACTTTCCTGCGTATGGAATGCTTTCAGGTTGGTCCGTACATGGTCACAAAGCATGTCCTCATTGCCATGAACACACAACATCAAAATTTTTGAATTTTAGCAGGAAGGTTTGTTATTGCGGCCATCGACGTTTTCTGCCTCCAGACCACCCCTATAGGTTAGACACGGTTCACTTTGATGGTCATCAGGAGCTTCTTGGGCCTCCATCCCCATTGTCCGGAGAGGACGTGACTGCTAAATGGGCTGGTTACAATAACGTGACCTTCGGGATGGATCCGACGAGACAGGTCAAACCACAATATTGGAACAAGTTAAGCATTTTCTTCGAGCTTCCGTACCGGTCTACAAATTCAGTGCGTCATTGTCTGGACGTCATGCATATAGAGAAGGAAGTATCAGAGCACATACTTAACTTGCTTCTGTGTAAAGACGGGAAATCGAAAGACAACATGAATGCCCGGATGGATCTACAAGAGTGGGGAATAAGAAGTGAACTGCACCCTAAACCGGTAGCGGGTAAACCGGGCAAGTTTGTACTTCCCAATGCCGCTTATCATATGTCACAACCGGAGAAGAAAAGATTCCTGCAGGTGTTGCATGATTTGAAAGCCCCCACAGGTTTCTCAGGATCATTCAGCAAGAAAATAAAAATTGTGAAGGGCAAGATCGATGGGCTGAAAAGTCATGACCACCATGTTATCGTGGAGCACCTTCTTCCATTAGCCCTCAGGACTTCTCTCCCCGACTCGGTTGGTCTAGTAATCAACGACCTATGTTGTTTTTCCAGGGAGTTGTGTGCTAAAACGCTGGAGGTTGCGACGCTGGATAAACTAGAAAATTCTATTGCGTTGCTACTTTGCAAGTTTTAGCGTATTTTCCCACCGTCATTCTTCGATATCATAATACACTTGACGGTTCATCTTGCAACTGAGGCGAAATTAGCCAGACCGGTACAATATCGATGGATGTATCCCGTCGAGAGGTACGTTAAATTTTTCGTTTCGCGCAATTTATAAATTTATTTTTGTCATGTATGCCCGTGTTTATTTATTCAACATATTCTCATTAGGTACCTTTACACTCTTAAGAAGTATATACGCAATAAAAATCGACCAGAGGGTTCTATCATGCAAGGTTATCTTCTTGATGAAGCAACCACATTTTGTTCCCGCTATCTGGACGAGAACATTGAGACAAGGCTTAACCGACCACGAAGAATTCAAGACGGGCCATATGGTAAAGCCGAGTATAAGAGGGTAGACACTATGTTTATCAACAAGATTTACCGGTTTATCTTGCTTAATTGCGTATGTCTTGAACAAATTAGAGAGTAAGTTCTTTTGGATTAATTGTTATATCTGTGTTTGTGTGTGTATGAAATGACATAATATTAATGTCACAATTATTTGTCGAAAACAGAACTCATTTTAACGAGGTACGTGAGGGGCATCCTGATTGGAACGAAGAGCGTTTGGAAAAATACCATCAGGATAATTTTTGTGATTGGGTCACAGTGCATGTAAGTTATTCGAATTACATTTTATTGCTATCAGTTTTAATCTAAACTTGTATCATTATGTATTTATCGTAAAATTTGTTTTGTTAGATCCACGATCCGAACTTGTCTGCATCATTTGAGAGTGATTCAAGATGTTTAGCTCAATTTCCTAGTATGGAGGTTGCACATTACAAAGGATTTGGTGTCCTTGGATACAAATTCGAAGTTAAGGACATAGAAACATCTAGAATCACTCAGAATAGTAGGATTGCGATGGTAGGATCGGACGGTGTGATTTACTATGGGTACTTAAATTGTATACTCGGCATCCACTATCCCGGACGATCAGAACCCTTTTATATATTCCACTGTACTTGGTACGATCCGCGAACCGATACAGACAGGTGGAGAAGCAGTCTTGGGACTTGGAAAGATGAATATGGATTGACCAGTGTGAACACACTTCGATTTTACGGTCAGGACGTTCCGTTTATCTTTCCGAACCAAGCGTTCCAAGTATACTACTCACAGTGTTTGAAGCATCCGGGGTGGAGTGTTGTATGCCGATGGAAACCTAGAGATGTCTACGATGTCCCAGAATACGAGGACAGCGATGAGGACGAAGAAGAGAGAAGGCTTAAAGTGCTCCGACCGTCTGTTTCGAAGGACGGGTTGTCTTCGACCGATCATGAAGTTACGTGGGTTAGAAATGACATCGACGATGAAATCTAAGTAGATATGTATGATGCGCCCACGAAACGAAAAAGGTTATCAGTAATGTTATATTATTACTTCACATTTTACGCTCTAGATCATATATAGTCAATACTTTTAATGATTGTCTAATGCGTCCACGAACCGTTTATCTAGATTTGATGACGATGTCGGGAGCAGCGAGGGGCGGCAGGAGCTCCAGCCGCGGCAGAGGCAGAGGCAGAGGCAGAGCGGTTCTGCCGCCCGGAGAGCTCCGTAGGGAGCTTCAGAGGGCCGGTCTTGCACCCAGATCGGAGACCCCTTCGGATGCCTCCTTCCGTGTGGATTTTGCCACACATCCAGGTATACTGCACGCATATCCATTTTCAATTTAATATTACAGATATTCATGCCTGTTTATGTCAAAATTACTTATATTGTCAATGTTTGATTGTCTAGTTGTTGGTGATGCGTCCACATCTGGGACAGAGGCCACCCCCGCTCCTCCAGGTATGTTTATATATCATATAGTGTATGTATATTGATTTAGAATGCTATATCATAAATATACACATTCCTTTTGCTCTTACTTAGCAATTTTTATTATTGTCTAGCTGTAGGTGGTGACACCACCGCACCTGCGGGTATGTTTATATGTCCTATAGTGCATGCATATTGATTTAGAACGTTATATTATTGATCTACACATTCTTTTTGCAATTACTTATCAAATCTATTTTTAATTGTCTAGTTGTTGGTCCTGCGTCCACATCTGGGACAGAGGCCACCCCCGCTCCTCCAGGTATGTTTATATATCATATAGTGTATGTATATTGATTTAGAATGCTATATCATAAATATACACATTCCTTTTGCTCTTACTTAGCAATTTTTATTATTGTCTAGCTGTAGGTGGTGACACCACCGCACCTGCGGGTATGTTTATATGTCCTATAGTTCATGCATATTGATTTAGAACGTTATATTATTGATCTACACATTCTTTTTGCAATTACTTATAAAATCTATTTTTAATTGTCTAATTATAGGTGGTGCGTCCACACCTTCCACAGGGGCCACTCCTGCCGCTTCCGTACCCTCCGCATCGTCTGCAGGTTAGTATGAATAAATTTAAAATATTTATTTATTTTACATATGCTATATAGAATAAATATGAACTTCATGGAGATTTAGCGTCGATGTTTATTTTATAGTTGGAGGGGATGCGTCCGGGTCCGGGACCCCGGTTGTTCCTCACCGGAGGAACTATCGTCCCGCTCGTGCTGCTGCTCGGGCCCAGGCTCGTGCGCTAATCACCGGAGGTATATATCACACTTGAATTTTTGTTTAACCTTGATTTCTTAATACAACTTTGTCTTATTATTGATTGTCTTGATATTTTGTGCAGACGCAGGGCCTCTCCATCCCCAGAGGGGGACTCGAGGCCCGAATCAGTCCCATAGGCTGAGGCCTGATAGAGCTAGGGGGGAGGCAGCATTCCCCCTATTTTTTACCCTTGACTATCGCTATACCGGTCCTCATGCCGAGAGGTTCGGCCGGTATTTGGGAGACGAGAGCCGGATCGTGAAGAACTATCCACTTTACGTTGAGTGGGGCGAGCAGCACCAGCGCTCATTCGCCCTCTTCTTTGATCAGGCTCGGGTATGTATTAATATATATTTTCATTTGATCTATCCAATATATTTATTATTAACACTTGCAATCTAATAACAATGTTTTTTTTTGTATTTTCAGTTGGATTACGATTTTCAGCCTGTAGCCGACCCTGATCACTCGGGGAGGGTGCTCGACGTTCATGCTCTGTACAATGGCCTGATGAAGAACATGCAGGCCAAGGTCCGATACAACAGGAATGAGCTGAAGGCCGACTGCTACACCCTGTGGATAGCGACCCCCGAGGCAGAGAGAGCGGCCCTCCTATCTACTCCGGCGTTTGCGAGAGTCGACGTAGAGACATGGCCTCTATTGTGCGCTTATTTCGACTCCGAACGCAAACAAGTATGTATTTTAAATTTAATTCATTATTTATGATATAATTTATTTCTTTGTGTTTCTTAATTAGAAAACTAAATGTTAATGCGTTGTGCAGAAACAGGCCGCTCAGAATACGGAGAACAGGAAGTCGGCGAAGAGGGGTCGCCCCACTTACACAGGTGGCTCGAGGAACATTACTCGAGCCATGGAGTTATCGGTAAATTAAGAGTTATTCTCTAATATTCTGCAATATTAAGAGTTATTCTCTAATATTTCTAATATTAAGAGTTACTTTCTAATATTGCAGACATCTCGGACCGTGGCGTCAGGTGGTACACCGAGCGTGTTGTCCGCATATCTTGCCGTCCACGGCACCTCGACAGATCCCGCCACGGGCGAGCTTCGATGTCCCGACGTCGCTACCCAGGAGTACTGCGTAAGTGTTAATATTTTTTCTACCCAAATTTGAAATTTTAGTTTTGGAAGGTTCAAGTTTAAATTTTATACTTATACTTTACTGCTTAATGTGGGTGTAGGAGCGGGTGGTTGAGCAGGCCCAGGCCTCGGGGATCGATTTTACCGGACAGAACGATCCGAGGCTGCTGACCCCAGTTCTGGACGCCGCACACGGAGGGCACCACGGAGGTTGGGAGAGAGGCCGGGGATTGGGCCCTAGCAGGGCCCATATGAGGTTGGACTCCACCCCGGCGGTTACTTCCTCCGTCTCCAGTGACCGGCATGTCCATCAGGAACTGGATAGCTTGAGGGCCACCGTTCAGGAGTTGAAGGAGATGCTGGTATGTATACTACTTTATAGTAAAATATCATTTCATATTATATACATATCAACATATCCATAATTAGTACGTAGCTTGAGCTTATTTGGTTTTAGACTTAAGTTTGATTAATCATACATACATATGTAATTAAAATAAACAACGCTTTTCCAAACTAGATATCCAAACAGGGTTTCGAAATAATTTAATAATGAAACGAATTCGAATAATACACAGTTCTTACACGCTTCTTACACACGTTATGTCCAGACGCGACAGGGTAGATCGGCCGAGCCTCCACATGCATCTCCTTCGGCTGCGGCTCCGCAAGCTACTACATCGGCTGCGGTTCCGCAGACAGCTCCTGTAGCTCCACCGCTCACTCAGACTCCCGCAGCCGCGGCTCCGCAAGCGACTATCTCGACGGCGGCTGCGCAGACCACATCGCCAGCTCCACATGCCGCTCAGACTCCCTTATATGTAGCATTGGAGAGTGTATTTACCGAGGAGCAGGCGCGCATTATTCGAACGTTATTCGGAGGTGGAGCTGGACCGAACTAGGGTAGCTTTTTGGTTCTTATTTTTTGAAACATGTATTTATTTATATCACATTGTACTACATTTTGAAACGATATTGATATTGGTTTGTATTTATATCATATTCAGTTTTTGGGTTTCTTTTGTATATTATATATATGCGTGAGATGTGATTATGAATACTGCAATATATGATTTGATTGATGTATATAGTATTGTGCACAGGGCGGGAAAAAATCTAGCAGCCCATTTTTTAAAAAAAAACACAGACAATATGTACCTACGGATTACGCCGTAGGTACACATGTTGCCCCTACGGAGTTATCCGTAGGGGCAAACTATCAGGAAACCTGATATTTTCCCACCTGATATCAGTGCAGGGTGTTGTGGGTGCCCCTACGGATATGTCCGTAGGGGCCACTGTTTATCCCCTACGAATTTATCCGTAGGGGCAAAATATCAGGTTTCCTGATATTTTTTCCCCCGATCTCAGTGCAGTGTGTTGGGAGTGGCCCCTACGGATTAAACCGTAGGGGCTACTTTATATCCCCTACGGAGGTATCCGTAGGGGTATAAAAAGGACCTACGGATATATCCGTAGGTATATACAATATATTCAAAAAAAAATTACATATATGATTTTATTACCCCTACGGGGTACGCCGTAGGGGCTATAGCACCTACTGATATATCCGTAGGGGCATAAATTTGTCCGTAGGGGCAAGTT